>CAJQZP010000935.1:0-525000 GCA_907164705.1 Parnassius apollo
GTACACTAGCTAATGCAAGTGACGTCATAAATCGACGCCATATTTGTGATTCGTTGTATCGAATATGGTGGAATACGGCGTCAATTAATGACGTTATTTGCATTCGCCAGTATACTGGAAACATTTTGGAACATACAATCTACTCACTTTTTTCCCGCCAAATAGCAGTGGTTGCACTACTGTGTACCGGTCTACGGCATTCCATCTTAGTCCTCAGAAGTGACAACGCATCTGCAGCCTTTCTTGTTTGAAGTAGACTGTGATTGTCACTAGATTGCAGTAGACACGACTGTATCAGGTGGACCTTTGCCATAACAATTTAAAAAAAAGATTTTGAGTCGTTATTATTTGTGATTGTTCATTGACTAAAATTTAATGCAGTGACATTATATGAAATCCAATGAATAAAAGAGGTGATAACCAGATAACAAATAAAATAAAGTGTTTTAGTTTTCGATCAAAAAATATATTTACATATTTAAATAAATACAGTTATATTCCGATATATACAATTCCTTTTCATCGCTTTTTCTTTTTCACCGATGTTTACCAATGAGTTAAAGGTTAGTAAGAGCGGTAGGAGTAGGAATGAGGCAAACGAGTGTAATAAAAGGGGGTAGCAAAAGTTTTGGTAGTGTAAACAGACGGTGCAGCTGTATACACTGCCGGAGCAACAATATTATGGACGGGACGTGATCTTATGCCTCGTCTAGTGAAAACAGCAGGGGATAAAGCTCTCGTAGCAACTGCTATAGGAGCCGTAACTTTCGTGGCAACAGCAGGCTCGTTTCTCACAACCGCTCGGTAACCATTCGCGTCAGCGGTGTAGTCTACAATACGTGTAGTACCATCAGCTTCTAGGAAAGAGTACTGGCCCTTTACTGTTCTACCGACGCGTGTCTCCTCATGATGTTTGTAGTCCCCGGTTGTAGGTTCAGCCACGTCGTAACCAAAACTGGTATAGTCATCGTCTGCTTTCGCCACTAATGCTGCAGGCACCGCTGAGCTCTGAACTGCGGCCACAAAGGCGAGCACTGCGATAAACTGAAAGAAAAAATAACAAATTTTATTGAATACTATAATTTTAAATTTAGAGTCATGGTTGTGGATGAAAGCTCACAGTAAGAGAGCAACCTGGGTTTAATGAAATAGTTTTCTGCATTTTGAAGTACTGATTTTTCTCGTGTGAAAATAAAAGGCAAAGGTTTTGATGAGATTGATACATTATGTAGGATTATCACAGGTTTTTAATAAATATTATACTTATAGATTAATAACGAAAGTAGTTCTGTGGTACCTCAGGAATAAATGCGCGCCACTCAAATAATCTAAGTTCAACCCTAACTGAAAGTAACGAAACTGTTAATATCATTTTTAAAATTTGATTTAAAACGTACTCGGTTGTGAATAAAACATTGTAAGCTAACCTAATGTTAAAAATTGAGTGTAGATAATTTATTTTATCAACACGCAGTAGTGCAGCGCGACTTCTGCCCCGTTCCAAAAACAAACCCTGTAATATAATAGGACGTATATGACTTTTACGGTCGTCACACACGGTCAGTTCAACTGATCATTCCAACTGATCAGTTCAAACTAAAACTGTTGATATTTTTTAAAATATTGGATTTTCGATATTTCGATAAATAAAACTCCGATATTGATATATTTATAATTATCGATATATCGAAAATTCAATATTTTAAAAAATATCAACAGTTTTAGTTTGAACTGATCAGTTGAACTGACCGTATGTGGCGTCCATTAGTCTAATTTTTAATTGAAGTTGAACATCTTACTTCAAAAAAAGTGCTATTAAAAAGTACAATTTAAATCTTTGAGTTGATTGTCCATTGATTAGATTAGATAGTCATGTATTTCATTACTTATTTTTAGTCTCTATCATTTTTGTCACAAATACAATGTACAGATACCTGAACATATTTAGCATATGTACAGATGAAGTAATAGCACTTTAAAGTTAGCTTCTAATAATTATATTCTAATATTTTAAGATGATTTGAAATTTGGGAAAAAGTACGCGTACCTTAACAGCCATTGCTTCTTCGGATCGTTGATGCAATATGAATATTTTTGTGAAAAATCGACGTTTTATATAATTCTCTAAATTGCAATTGGAAGTCGTGATATTTAAACTATAATGTAAATGACTACTTGTCTAATTGTATCTTGTCCTAATTATTGAACCTGTGCAAGGTCAGACGGATTATTAAATTTATGTAGTTATCCTAAATCAAATCTATAAGAGCGACATGTGCATGCATATATACAATGCATATATATATATATATATACAAAACAATACATATATACAACATGTGTTTTATATATATACATATATATATATATGTATATATTTTGTATATGTATATATTTTTATTCTTAATCTAGAATAAATATGATGGCACATTTACACAGGGTCAGTAGCTGTCGTCAGTGCTGGCGCCGAAAACTGACTCTTACTATTTACAAGCAGTCAGTATTTCGTATGTAGTCGAGTATATTACTTTTGGTGTACACACGTTCGAGAAAAATGAATTCTCGAAAACAGCAAAAAATCAATAATTTGTTGAGAAAATTTACCTTTGTGATGATGCAAGAACTAACTGGTATGTTAGAAGAATAGATATATAAACAGAAACGAATTTGGGTAAGAAAATGGATAGATGACAGAGATAAAACTGGAGGTTCTGCTATGTTGTTAACCCAGTTGAGAATGGAAGATCCTGGGGAATACAAACTGGCTTTGAGAATGACGCCAAAAACTTTAACGATTTGCTTATGCTGCTATCAAGCTCTATTCAGCGTCAAGACACATTTATGAGAGACGCCTTGCCAGCCAAAGTGAAACTCGAAATTACGCTGACATTTTTGGATTCTGGAATGTCGTTTCGGGATCTCAGCAACTTTTATCGTGTATCGATACCATCTATTTCTAACTTAATACCGGAAGTGTGTTGGGCAATATATGAGTCATTGAAAACACAGATTAAGGTAAGAAAATAATTCATTGAAAAAATACTTATAACAGGTTATCAAAAAAAATTACAATCACATATAAATCATAATAATCTAGACAAAAGTAGGTACTAAGCTGAATCAAAAGCTAACCTGTTCGCCAAGCGATGCGCACTTTAGATCGTACAATACCTACCTTACGTTCGCTCCAGAAGAGCACTAATTAGATCAGAATTATGTAAAATTGTGTACCTATGAAAAAAACTATTTTTTCGTTTTAAACAAAACCAAAGACACTATGCAATAGATAATAGTATCAAAGACAAAGATATGCTCTTTTATTTTAAACCATAAACTGGCAATGTTTCTTAGAAAAAAAAAAAAGAAATCACTCTGAACTTTCGGCGTTCCACGTGTCGCTTTGATGAAGGTGCTCCGTCTTTTTTATAGAATTTTATATTTGTGTCTGGACTAAAAACGAAAGTATTATACTTTTTTATATTCCTTGTAATATAGTGAACACGTAGATATATAATTTGTGGTATAAAAAGTGAAAAGTAAATTGCCAAAAGTACTTCAAAATCCGGAAGGCCTATTTTGGCGGTTGGGTCATAAATGTGTTATTTTTCAAATTCTCATTTATTTTTAGTGTAAAATGTAAGTAAAAATAGTTTTCTTACATATTTCAAATAACTTGACATTGTATTTAATTCAAATTCACACAAAAATATTTTTGAAATATTGTTCGAAATGTCATACAGATAAAATATTATTATTTTTTTTTAATTTTTTAATATTTTAATATTTTGGTATGAGTAACGAATGGAAACACATAAAACATAAAAATATACATATTTCCAAACATTTTCATATAAATTTATCCAAAAACAAAAGTGTAGAATTCAAATTAGTAGTAATTTTGTCACTAAAATTGAAGTATATACTACTACTATGATATACAGGGTAATTTACGTATTTTATTACAATTTCTAGCAACCAAAAATAATTTTATTCGATAGTTTATACATTCAACAAGAATTCCTGTAAGTTTTATCCATAAATATTGTCTCAAAGTGAAAATATAGCAAAATTTGCAATATAGCAAAAAATTTTCTAACTTACAAATTTTTCCGCCATTAAGGTCCCGAGTGAACGGGAGTATAACATGACGCACGCTGTCAGACGCAACATCAGTTACACTGTCACTTTCACACTCAATATTATCGTTATTAAGAGCTGTATTAGGGTCGATACGGATGATCACCTGACTGGGATCTACATATCTTGGACTTTGAGTTGGCAATGAAAAATAACATTCCAAAGAGCTGCTACTGGGGACAGCTGAAGACGTAGAAGCTGGACTAGGAGTTGTGAGTGCTGAGGCTGCGTACGAGTAGTAGAACTCAAAGAAAAGTCAGTATTTGGGTAAATATTCACGTTTCTTCTTCTCTTTTCTATATCTGCCAGTCTACATTTGGATAATGTTGTTTGTATTTCTTCCTGTGCAATTATACATTGTTGCTCAGAGAGTTTTTTTAACTGAGAAGCCACATGCTTTCCGTAAATATCACAATCACTTTCTTCGTCTGATGGCATATTGATACTATGTGATACATTTTTATGTCTTTTATAATTTCAGACATCTGAGATAGTTTGCTACGTTTTGACCTCGGTCTTGTCGGTTGATTGGAGTTTTGTGTGATCGGCCCGGATTCGAAGCTGGTGAATTCGCAGTGTTATTATTTTCTGCGCTAAATCTTATTTCATCTTCACCATTATCAACTGAAACAGGAATATTGTTGGGAGTGTCCGAATTATCCTGAAAATACGTAATTAGTTATAATAACGAGTACCTGAATCGATTTAAAGATATGAAATACCCTAATAGGCGTAAATTATTAGTATAACTACCGTAACGTATACCTAATTCCATACATACAAACCTTATACCTACAATCCTACCTACATCATACATACGACCCGTATGGCGCAGCGGTAGTGAGGCTGCCTTACATTCTTAGGGTGCCGGGTTCGAATCCCGGTAGGAGCAAATGTTTGTGTGATGAGCACAGGACATTTGTTTCCGAGTCATGGTTGTTTATATGTATAATAAGTATGTATTTAGAAACAAAAAGTATCTATGTAGTATATCAACTAACTGGTGTCCACAACACAAGCCTCGTTGCTTAGTGTGTCACTAGATGGCGCTGTGTGTAATAATGTCCAGTGATATTTATTTATTTATACCTACCTACACACACATCAAATAATAATTATATATTTGATTGTTTATTGTTTGTTTAATACATTTTTATTATTTTTCCTTTGCAGATTCCAGATGGAGAGGATGAATGGAAAATTATCGAGGACAGATTTAACTTGCGCCCTCCTTTCTGCCAAGGAGGGTCGCGTCCGTATACGGCTTAGAGATCTCTAGTTAGACCGTTAAGCCAGTCCCTAAAACGTGGGGTTTAGTGGGTAAAAGTCTCCATATAACCACGCAGCCGGCTGCGTGGTATGCTATGAGCATTCCCCACCTCCCTCCCCCGCTTTCCGGAGGGTTGCCCATATTTGCTTAGGGCGCAAAAAAAACGGATTTAATACCAGATGGAAGGGGAAGTCCCCTTGTGTTACGGAGCAATTGATGGAAAGCATGTCATTATCAAAGCACCGCCAAATAATGGAAGTGAATTTTACAACATAGATTGCCTCATAGGGGAATTGATACCATAGCTGCTACCTTCGCCAGGCGAGTTGGCAACCGATGTTTTATATTTATGTGAACTGGTGCTAAAAGGGCCAAAGTACGATTTTTAAGAAATGAGATTTGAAATCATTATTATTGAAAAAGTACGAAATGTGTTTGTGCTAAAAGTTCGTACGTTTATTGATAGTCTTTCAAAAGATACTATGTAATAAATGCCAACGTAATGTGTGCTTCCCTGTTTAATAAAATAAAATATGTGCCACTGTTCAGTACTGTACGGTTTAATAAAAACGTACTTTGGCCCTTTTAGCACCAGGTCACAGATTTATGTTTGGTTGGTATTAGGAAGACACTATCGTCCACCTCCTGGTTTTTTTCCCTCTCACTTCTTATGAAATTCGGGGAACGATATGGGTTAGAGATATTCTTACACCGCCGCAGTCCATGTTCCATCTATTAATTTGTAAAATACAATTGTCATCAAAAATAGCAGGCAGTTTATACGATTTTAAGGGCTTAATTTACAAATATTTAGCAGTGTCATATTTTTAAAATTTGTATCTTTATTAAATTTCTTTTTTTATAACACAGTTTGACAGTTACGTACATCAGTTTTTACAAATAATTTGTCGCACGTTTAGAGATGTTGCAATTAACTAAAGAAACGCAATACCAGTCATAATACTGGATCTTTCTCATATAAGAGACAAACCCATAAATATAGTAACTTGTTTAAGGCAGAAAAAAAAAACACTAAAGGATTTTGAATATACTTGGATAGCTTTATGTCAAATAATTTTTATATCTAGCGTTAAACGAGATTGTTATACGACATTTATGAGAAGCCATAATTTTATCTGCAATTCCCATGGAAACTTATTACGACAACCACGGGACGTAATATTAGCTTTTTTCTTGAAGGTCCCCAGATCGTATCAGTCCGGAAAAAACGCCGGTGGTAAACTATTCCACAGAGAGGTCGTACGCGGAAGAAAACTCCTTGTGAAACGTACAGTGGTGGACCGCCAAGCATCCAGATGGTGTAGATGGTATCGGGATGCTTGCCACGTAGTGCGTTCACGAAATTTGGCGGCTGGGGTTCATCCGATCAATTCCTCAGAGCACTCCCTATGGTATATGCGTAAGAAAATGCAAAGAGATGGAACATCTATTCGCAGCGCCAGTGAATCGAGCCGATCAGAAAGCACTCGGTCGCCGAGGATTCGAGCCGCTCTGCGCTGGATGCGATCAAGTGGAACGAGTTGGTACTAGGGAGCTTCAGCCCAGAGATGGGAACAGTATTCCATGTGCGGCCGAACCTGCGCCTTGTAAAGTTGCAGGCGGTGTGCCGGCATGAAACTGTCCCGCTCTGCTGGGCGTAGAATAGCTAGACTGACGATGACAGCGAAGTTAAAAGAGCGTGACGACTGCTACTCTCTCAGTACATTTATACGATAAACTTTTTTTCGTATAAATGTACTGAGATTGGGTCGTAGTAGAGCCACGCTGGAGCTATATTATGGTTGTACCATAAATGGGTCCGCTCGACCGGGGTAGAAAACCCTTATTATTGGAAACGCGGCATTTCATTTTAGTTCTCAGGGATAACAACACATGTGCATTTTAATTTTTATAGGCCACAGCATTTACTTACAATCAGGACTGTGTGTTCGGATGTCACCTGTGGCCGTGGAAGGGGAAAGGGGAGATCTCCTGCCGGACAAGATGTTCTGCCCGGGGAGCGGCCAACGCTCTGTGTGATAGTTCGTAGCTTTCTCTATATACTGTTTATGACTCGAAACTTTGACAGCGCGATTTAGGCTTCGGTGTATTTCGCTTTTGGCGCGACGACAGCGCCGCCACATCGGGATCACCGGAAGCGGCCACCACACCCTTTATTATATAAAAATGTCGTTTGAACAATTTATCCTTTTTATTCATTATTAGGCATTCAAAATAAAAAGAGTTGGGGGTTCGAATATGATTCGAAATTATTCGTGTAAATCAATGTCTGTGCATAGCGTGTTCACCGTAGCACTGTTTCCTCACACATCCCGAGGTTTCCGTTATATTAAATACCAAGCGGTTTACCGAAATCTATTCCGAAATTTGAAATAATAAATAACAGGTATTAAACCATACCTGTTAATTTCATATATGTATACTTATTACATTTTTATTTTTGTTTTCACATTGGTGTAGGATCATAAATAAAAGCATTATTATTTTTATTTAAGCGTTTAATTAACAACTTTTATATATGTATGTACAGCTATGTCCAAGTATGTAGAACAAATTCTTTTGTACAAGATATTTTTTATTATAATTGTGTTTACCAGTAAGTAACTGGGACAGAATAAGAAGTATATGTGTACGGTGAACTTGAGTAGTAGAGAGGGGTGGCAAAGTTTTTAATTGCATAAACAGAAGGAGAAGCCGCATATATAGATGGAGTGGCGATGGTGTAGGTGGGAGCACTGGTCCTGCTAGTGGGAACAATAGCTCGGGAAACGACCGGTGTAGATACTACTGGAGGTGCAGCAACCTTTGTAGCGACAACTGCGGGTTCATTTTTTACAACTGCGTTGAAACCATTGATGTCATCTGCAGTATAGTCGACAGTACGTTTAGTTCCATCAGCTTCGAGCAGCGAGTATTGGCCCTTCACTGTACCACCGACGCGGGTCTCCGTCTGGCTTTTGAAGTCTCCAGTAATGGGGTCAGCCACATCATATGCAAAGCTCGTGTAGTCGTCGTCTGCTTTCACCACTGTTGTTGCAGGCACCACAGAGCCGTGTGCTACAGCCACAAAGGCGAGTACTACGATCAACTGTAATTATAGAAGAAAATGAACCCGTTATTTGAAATACAGTAGAACCTCGAAAAGATAAAGACCAAGGGAAACGTTAAATAATTTGAGTGATTGAGGTTTTTACTTACTAATGGTTTAAGTTAAGGAGTTTTATTGGTTTATATTTGTACGAGCCGTGGTAGCTCAGATGGTTAGCGCTCACTGTAAATTTCACAGTACGCGAGCAATCCGGGTTCGATCCCCGTCGGCACCAATGAAATTGTTAATTGCAATTTTAAGTGCTGATTTACCACGTACCACGAAAACATCGTGAGGAAACCTGCATGTCCGAGAAATAAGAAAAAAATAATTCGAAGACATGATGTGAGCGGACACTTCCTTGCTCTAAAACCCTCTCAGAAATGTGGGGGAGGCCTGTGCCCAGCACACATACAGCAGCATACAGGACGTATATGGGCTGTAACTTTAACTTAACTTAACTTTATAGGTATCTATGTGATTCTCGTCTATACGAGCTAGGTTAAATGAAAATGAAACTTTTAAATGTTACACATGTACATACGTACTTTATTTTAGGTTTAAAGATAGATTTATTCAAATTTATTTCATTCTACATAAAAAAGAAATTTTTTTGTTTGAAACTATTCACACGTTCTACATCATTTTATTTTCAATATTAAATAAAAAAGAGACAATATCATCCTCTGTGTTTCTGCATTACTCTATAAAAGATCGTAAAAATCTATAAAAAAACGAATGATACAAATAAGTTACTGTACTTAGAACTTAGTGTATTGTTTACATTTGAAGCCATTTGACAAACCCGTGTAAGCAATAACAATGGTCTACAGGGAACCTTTACTGTTTGAAAATTATTTTAAAATGACTCATTGGATAGATGATTGAAGTTGCAAAGGGCGTCTTCCTTACAACTTTGAGTTACTGAGGTGCGACGCCCAAATTATTCGTTTAAGTCATAGAGGGTTTGTATTTTAAGTAAAAGAGGTTTTGGACTCCGAGCGGAAGGGAACACAAAATTTTATGAATTTATAGAGGTTATTACGTTATCGAGGTTTAAGTTATCAAGGTTCTACTGTACCTCAAATTGGCGTGTGATTTAATTATTCAAGATGATAGTTATTTAGACAAAAAGTAAGGATATTATAAATCAAAGATAGATATCATTAATTAAAAAATACGTGGACATAACACTAATGTAAATATTTTCGACGGGTTAAATTGTAACCGTTTAGAGAAAAATAGCTAAAAAATATATTTTAACGTATTAAATATTATAATTATAATAAATATAATAATTTAATCATTTTAATTTTATTAGTGTAGGATATAGTTTATAATGAAAAAGAGGACACTATCACATTAGGTTCGACCTGGAAGGATAAATGTCTCAAGTAATATATAAACAAATAGAACCATTTTTATAGAACAAGGATGATGAACAGCACACAGTCCATCTAATGCTAAGTGAATGCTGTGTTTCATAGACATCTTTCCGCGATTAAAACTTTAAAAACGCTAATGCGTTGTGTACCTGACGGCTAAGATGGAATGCCTTGTTTTCAATATAAGGGTTCCCCAGTACTCTACACTCACCATACGAAATACAGCAGCATTAAGCTACTATTTTATGATGATTTCTGTAGGAGCATGGCTGCCCCTCGTTCGAGCTGACCCATTCGTGCTACAACTATAAAACTGCAGCATACCTCCCTCTACCACGTGTAAACTCTCTTGTTTACTGTTTTTCTCGCAAGATCTCCCGTATTTTTTTATTTATTTTATTTTATAAAAAATTAAAAAAAATTAATTTAACACGGTACAGCATTAATTTTCACGTGGTAGCTTAGAGAATGCTGTAGTTATATTGCTGCTATAGTTGTAGCACGAATGGTTCGGCTCGACCGAGGAAGGACCACGCTCTCACAGAATACCAGCGTAAAATAGCAGCTAAACGTTAGTGTGTTCCGTATAGTGACTCTAGAGAACCGAAGACCCGTTTTGCTGGAAACGAGGCATTCCATGTTAGTGCTCCCGGGTGACAATGCATCAGCATTTTAAGGCTTCCGCGTCATCGGGGATGGATGTAGATATCTTGGGCCACAGGAACCACTTATCTTCAGGTAGAATGTGTGTTCCTTTGCCATCCTTATCTTGTTAGTAAAAAAAATAATTTTTGAATAAAAATATTTTGACATAAAACAATCAAAACGCATGGAAAAAATAAACTTATAAATATATACCTTAGCTGCCATTGCTTATTAGATGATTTTCGCTGGTCAAATGCTACGTTTGAATAGACATACGGGTTTTTATATAAATCTTATGGGTATGGGCGTTAAACGAAATAAACTTGTTGATATTTAAAGTAATGTTAATCACTTGTAATTCTTAATTAAACTATCCGGTGATACAAGGTTACATAAAATCATTATTAGTATTGCAAGGAATATCATAAGGTACAAACTAATATAAAAACAAAATACTATTATAAATTGAAACTAAGGTATTCTAACCTATGTGGTTACTGTGTGTATTAAATTAAGAAAATTGTAAACAGTGTATTCGTCGCAAAGACATGGTTTAAAAACTGGTTGTACCGTTGTTTTCAAATTTTGAAGAATCTCTCAAACGCTTCAATGCGATTTGTATTTAAGTTGCGTAAATCAAGCATTTGGAGATCTGAGTGTCTATTTGCCTGTATTTATTTATTATTAAGTTGCATTTTCCGTTGAAGTTTCATTTTTCGTCCAACAGCCATGAGATCAAGATTTTGCAAAAAAAAAAAACATGCAAAACAAGCAATGATTATAGGCACTAGGTTTACTCGTAGCTTACTTGATTTTACTTCACTCCCAGCATTGCAAATGAATGGCACTCCACTAAGCATTTCAGAAACTGTTAAGAATCTAGCCATCGTAATGGATTGCAAATTGACAATGAATGCACATAACACAGAAGTTGGCCGGAAAATCAATTATACTTTTCATTCCTTAAAGTGTCTTCAAAGTTTGCCGTTATCAACGAAGATTTCTCTTGTCCAAACACTTATTTTACCGATTCTTGATTATGCTGATGTCTGTTATTTGGATGCGACTGAGGAGCAATTAAACAAACTTGAGCACTTGCAAAACTTATATATTCGTTACATTTTTGGACTAAAAAGTATGACCACGTCTCCTCCTAACGCAAACAGCTCAAGTGGCTACCAATCCGACTTCGCAGGAATACCCGAATCCTATGCCTCTTCTCTAACATACTACACAATCCAACATCACCACCATATCTACGTGATCAATTCCGCTTTGCTCGTTCTCCCGATGCAGTTTGCAGATCACATTTAAAAACTCTCCTAAATTTCCCTTCCTCCAAAACTATGTACTATTTTCACTCTTTTACAGTACATGCAGTTAGGTTGTGGAATTCTCTTCCTGCTGCAATTCGTGAGGCTCAAACAGTTTCAGTGTTTAAAAGGCGAGTTAAATAGCACTATGTTTCTTTGTCGTCCCATTGATCTAATGTATGACTTGTATTTATATATATATATGTGTGTGTGTATGTATATAGTATAGTATTTATGTATATGTATGGATGTATGTATATGTTTTTATGATCTTTATTTTGTATTAAGTATTAATATTATAAAATTTACAATAGAGAGTGCACACTAAATCTGCTTCTCTTTGAATCTGTCCAGTATCAGGCCTGCTGGAAGAAATTTCAGTATGAAATAAGCAGTGCCTTTGTACAAAATATCTTTTTATTTTTCATTGTAACATTACTTCGTGTGTACATAAATTGTTAAATAAATAAATAAAATAACAACTTAGCTCGGAAATAATTTCACGATCGCTTGCCGTGTAGTGGCCGCGTGAGATAATCCACAACTCCTTATCATCCCGCGGCTGTCGTAATCAGAATGAAACTAAGTCACGTGATGAGCAGGAGCATCCTCAAAACAACTTTATAATAAAAACTTATGTTGACGATTGGCCTACCGAGCGTGACTACTGAGGCAAACAACCATCCATTAGCATCGACATCAAAAATATAGCTCCTAGGGTCCTAGGCGGCCTCACTACTACTCGGTGAAGGGGGGGGGGGAGAAGCTTTGTTTGCCACATTCGACTGCTTGACGTAGCAAAAATTAACGCACGCAATCTAAGGGCCAATGAAAAAATACATGAGGTAGATAATTTATGGTGGAGTAATATTTTTTGAATTATCTGAGGCCCAGGTACAATTTGTGATGAACTCTCTCTTCTAAAAGCCGCCCCACAGTACGTTAACCGATTGCGGAATTTTAAACAACTGTTCAGTGATTGCGACAATGATAATTGGCAATGATCACTTAATGTTGAGGTACAAACTGAATCTTAACCTTTATTGGAGAGATTACGTCTAATTAAGTCAAAGTGATCTAAAAAAAATTCCGAAAATATTTATTTTACTTATTTAGCTCGAATTACAAAATAGTTTTCAGTGCTTAGAAGACAAGATGTAATACTGTGGACGATGTGCATGACAATCTCGTGGGAACTGTCATATGGTCGGAACTAAGTTTTGCAAAAACTGAGTGTACCACTGGATTTGATTTAGCTTTTTATTTCATTGTATTTTCAATCCGCGTTAGCTCAGTGACTAAGCGCTCGTCATAAGCTTCACAATAACCAGAACACAGAACCAGGGTTCGACTCTAGCCGACATTATTTGGTTTTTAAATGCAATTTTAAGTGCTGATTTACCACGTGCTCAGAAATCTGGATATCTGAAGAATAAAATATTTCGATGGCACGTAAAGCACGCCAACATGGACTGGTTAAGCGTGGCGTGCTGATTGCTCCATTCAGCGCCTAGTGCTCAGCAGTGGTACGATTCATCATCATCATTATCATCATTACAGCCCTTCACAAGTCCACTGCTGAACATAAGCCCCCCAAGGAACGCCACAAAGCACAGTCCTGACCCACCTACATCCATCGACTTCCTGCATGTCTTACCAGGTCGTTACTCCATCTACTGGATACACAGGATGTGTATCTAATCCTTACCTTAGTGATATCGAATCCTGGTTACGGTGTTACGAATATAGACTGTTGTGGCCGTGGTAGGAAAAGGGGAGATCTCCCGCCGGACAAGGTGTTCTGCCCGGGGAGCGGCCGACACTCCGTGTGATAGTTCGGAGATGTTCTATATATACTGTGTATGATTCGGAATGTTGATAGCGTGATTTAGGCTTCAGTGTGTTTCGGTGGGCTAGTGGCGCGACGACAGCGCCGCTACACCACCCCCCTGCTCAGACCGGAGGTCGATAGTGCAGCCTCGTTGCCGACGAATGTGCAAGTGCCAGGAAATTGCCTTGTAGTCTGCGGTGAGTCGAGAAGAAGGCAAGTAAATCTGCGAGAGTGCTGTGAAACAGAGGCGAGCAGTAAGGCTCAGAGCCGTGCCGAACACTGTATACCGCAGAGAGTAGCTTGAAAGAACAGGAAGCATTATTATTCCAGTGCTGCGATGAACCTTGTGAAGCTAGATGGCTTGCAGGATATGAAGACTGCGGACGATATCTGCTCGGGAGCGATACGGTGGGGTATTATATGACGATGATGAAGCTTGAAGTTTCCGAAGGTTGTTTGGTTGCATGTTCAAGATCACGTCGGGGTCACCACTGTGGCCGTGGAAGGAAAAGGGGAGATCTCCCGCCGGACAAGGTGTTCTGCCCGGGGAGCGGCCGACACTCCGTGTGATAGTTCGGAGATGTTCTATATATACTGTTCATGATTCGGAATGTTGATAGCGTGATTTAGGCTTCAGTGTGTTTCGGTGTGCTAGAGGCGCGACGACAGCGCCGCTACACTGTAAATTTAAACTAGTTTTATGTAGAAGAAATCATTAGGAATTCGTCACGCTGCATAATAGCTAATTAAATGAAATACCTGAACTATACCAATTATTTTAATACATTTCAAATTATAGTTAAGAATAGAAAATAATAAAATGATCTGTTTTCAATATAGATAATTACATACTTAATACTTTTCGGTTCTTCGGTTCGAAAAATACCTCTGTCCTAGGTACAATCAGCAAGAAACCCATCGAAATTATTTTTACACTGGTATTCTGTGAGATTGTGGTCCTCTCCCGGTCGAGCCGACCCATTCGTGCTACAACTATAATATAGCTGCAGCGTGGCTCTACCTTATTGCGGTGCCAAATTTTATTTGTTTATTTCTTAAAAAAATTCTAAGGGACTCTACAATTTAATTTATAAACCGCCCGTAGGGACGTCTTCTTCAAAACAAGTGAACAATGATTTCATTGGCAGTCGCGATACTCCATAGCAAAATTTCATAAGACGGTACGGGTATGTTCCGAAACGTTTTCAGTACACTGCCGAATACAAATGACGTCATCAATTGACACTATATTGTACTGGCGTGCCGCCGCCATATTGTGTCGGATATCCGGCCATAATAAAACAATTTTTAATTGTGTGTACGCTGAATGAGGCATGCCAGAATTTGTTTTTATTTATTCAAATACAAAAAATTATAGAATAATTGCTGGTATCTCCATTAGGAGGATATAATGATTTTTGGAGCACAAAATAACAAAATAATCGCCAATACTTTTCCAATATGTCGCAAATGTATGACGTCATACTGTCCTATGTTTTGGAACGAATCACCAGTATAGCGTCAATTCATGACGTCATTTGCATTTGACAGTACACTGGGTTCTATTTTGGAACATATCCTATGTTATGAAAGTAACTAAAATAAACAATTCTAGCTGTTTCCACATTAGTGAGACTTCTAATCTTTCTTACAGCATACGCTGCAGAACTAAGTTTGCCTGCTAATTTAGATAAATGATGGCTCCATTTGAGCTACGCGTCAATAGTAGTTCACACTGTTGTTCGAATGTTTAATATTAGGAATGGTTAATTTAGTACTTTTTGGAATAAAACTAAATTTTAATTAATAACAATTATTAAAAATAATTAACTCTTCAGCATCTATTTTCGAAATCCTAATAACACCGTCAGTCATACTGTGTGCAGAAAAAATACCCATACTAACCAATAATTAAACGGTGAATCTCACCATCATCCTTCACAGTTCTTCAGAGAGCACAAGGGATCTGTGACAGTAAACACCTGGCCACCGAGCTTCAGCACTTCAAGCATATTTTGTACGACAACAAGCTTTGGATCCCGCGCCTCCGTCACAGTGACCGAGTGAAACTGGCCACAGTCGAGCGTGTGCCTGCTGTACTCCTCTGATATATACTGCTGTATATGTCAGAGGAGTCATAGACAAGATCAAGTAGAACATCTTGAAGCGGGCTTCCATAAGAACATACTACAAGCCGACGAAAAACATTAGTCAGTTTTTACCATTTGTCGAGCGTGATATTCCTCTACAAGATGAAGAAGTGTACAGGTTTGATTGTGAATGTGGTCTCTCTTAGAATAGAATAATTTTTTTTTTCAATATATATTACATGTTGTAATACTTATTGAAAGTCGTTTTTTACTTTGCCACTGGTTCGAAAAAAAACTATGTCCTGGGAAGAACCAGCAATGAACCCAGCGGGAAGTTTTTAAAAAAAAATTATAATGTCAATGGTTTACAAACTTTATTTTAGAAATAGCTGGGAAGCGACCACCTCATTCCCAGGGGTTATTATCAACCATGTATTCATTTATATTGTAATAACCCTTTTTATACAGTTTTTGTTTAATTAAATATTTAAACTTGGTAATAAAGAGACCTTGGTATATTTTCTGGGAGTTTGTTGTAATAGCGTATACACTGCCCCAATAATGAATTACTGACTCTATGGAGTCGTGAAACTGGTATCACTAGCTTGCGTTCGTTGTTTTTACAGAGTGTATTATATCACTTTTTTAACTAAAACTACCTTTGTTTTTGTGAACATACATTAAACTTTCGTAGATATACTGAGAGGCCAAAGTTAATATATTATTTCTTTAATTTTTTTTCTCTCTTGAAGAGATCTCTCAGTTTAAACTTGTAAATACCTCTTATGGCCCTCTTCTACAAAACAAAAATAGTTTTTAAATCAGCCGCATTTCCCAATAGCAAAATCCCATATGACATTATGCTATGGAAATAACTGAAATAAACTAATCTAGCTGTCTCGACACTAGTGAGATCTCTAATCTTTTTTACAGCATAAGCTGCAGAGCTTAGTCCGCTTACTGGTTTAGATATATGGGGTCCCCCCGGAGGCTTAGCATCAAGAGTGATGCCAAGAAAAACGGAGGACTTAACAGTACTCAGTTCTTCCCCATTTAAAAACACATTGGTATTCGGATTTCTCACATTTGTTATGGTAAATTTAATACATTTAGTTTCATTGCCGTTTAAATGTAGATTATTAACGTTAAACCAATGCATTAATTTTGACATAGCATTATTCACACAGAGTCGTGGTTGGTCGGGAGGTTTACGATCGCGGTAAATATAAGACGCGTAGTATAGAACGCGAGTAACTCGGGTTCGATCCCCGCCGGCACCGTAGAAATTGTTAATAGCAATTTTAAGTGCTGATTTACCACGTGCTTGGTGGTGGAAACCTGCATGTCTGAGGAATAAGAAAAAAAATATTTCGAAGACATGTGAAGTTTGCCGAGACGTATTGGAGCAGCAAGGCGGACACTTCCTTGCCCTAAACCCTCTCAGAAATACCTGTACCCAGCAGTAGGACGTATATTGGCTGTAACTTTACTTTACTTTAACTTTATCATTCACTTCGTCACATTTGACGTTTAAGTTTAAAAATCAAAGTATCATCACCAAATAATACTATATCATGATTATCTCCTACAAGAAAAGTAGCTTCCTGATGAGAGAGATGAGACGGCTCCGTGACGCAGTGGCTTAGCAATGAGTACAGCGCTAAGAGCCGTGGGTTCGAATCCCGCACGAGGTAAGTATTTGTATGACCAACAAGTAATTGTTCCGGGTCTGGATGTTTGTCCTTGTGAAATTTATGTTTGTAAACTGCCCCTGCGATACAGGAGAAAATCATAGTGTGGAGGTAACGTGTAAAAAAAAGAAGAGAAATAAAAAAAAGATTAATTTATCATGGTGAACACAGTCGTAGGCCTTGGAAGGTCACAAAATATAATCAAAGCATCCTCTGAATTCTCCCATGGACAAAAAATATGTTTTATATACTCAACACCGGTATCGGTTGTAGAACGATCCCTTGTAAAACCAAATTGACTTGTATGGAGCAATTTATTTTTATTAAAAAAGTCTTAAGGGAAATATAATCTCAAATGGCTCAGCAAGATCCTCCGTTATGCCGAAAATATTGAAGCATTAATTTTGAAATAAATATATGATAAAGTTGAGGATTAATGTTAAGTATTATGTTAGACGAAAACATGATTCCGTAAAATTTTCCCGATAGAAAAAAAAATCCAGTTACCTCCAAACTGAACAATAAACCGCTGTTATTCATAAAATACTTTAAATAAAATCATGAAACTTTGCATACTAACTGAACTAACTATAAAGCAGGGCTTATGTTTTTTATTTTTTTTTAAATTACCATTATTTTCATTGTAAAAAGAAATTACCTAAACTAAGGCGTCTTCAAGCTTGAAACAAGCTTCAGGACGCCGATAGTTTAGGTAATTTACCGATTACTACCAAGAATGATTCGTGAATTTATTGAAATTTAAAAACATCCTAACTTCAGTAGAGAATATGCCTGGGTGCTACCATCTGCTTGGGATCCCATAATAGATAAATTAAATCCAAACTCAAACAACTACTGCTAGACTTCAAGATATTGTAAGCTTGTTCTACGTAGATCGAACCAAAAATTAATAATAAAAAGTTGAAGGTGGCTTTCGTTAACTATGACGTCGGGACGTTAAACACCTCAGCCCCCCCTCCCCTTCTGTGACTAAGGGTGCTGGAAAGTGCCCGAATTGTCGGGATTTAAAATTAAATGCGTATCTTTAATGCTTAAAATTAGTTTTATTCCATGTGTAGCAGTCGGTTAAACATAAGAAGTCATTAGTACATTTTGTTTTAATTGCCGTTTAAAAGCAAGTTGTTGGCATTAAACTAGCGTACCAATTTAGATAGAGTATTATTTACATCGTAATAAATCATTAACTGCCATTTGAGTTTAATAGGAAACAGAAATAAAATTTATAGTCGTTTAATCTTTATTCCACATAAAAACTAATTTGAATACGTATCAGTAATTATTAAAAAAAAATTAGGATATGGGTACAAACGAGCACACAGTCCAAAAATATGTTTTATATAAGTGGTTGCTGCGGCCTATAGACATCTACATCTACTCTCGATTACAAATCAAAATGCAGATGTATTGTCATCCGTGAGGACCAAGATGGAATATCTCGTTTCCAGTAAAAAGGGTTTCCCGTTCTCTACACTTCCACACGAAACAACAGCTTTAAACTGCTATTTTAATTGAGAGCGTGGTCCTTCCCCTGTTAAGTCGACCGATTCTTGCTACAACTATACTACCTACTAATATAGCTGCAGCATAGCTCTACCCCATATACGAGTATTTATATATTTTTGGCTTTTATTGCAACATTCCTTGAATTTTACAAAAGTATATTGACCTAATAATGAAAACACAAAAACATTACAACATGTACTTTATAATTATTTACGTGGTGGAGCCATTTTGCAGCTATATTGGTAGTATAATTGTGGGGCGAATGGGTCGGCTCGACCACGTAATGGTAATATGTGGGAGCAGAATAGTACTTTTGCGCGTATACTGGGGTAGCTGCGGCGTACACAGATGGCGTGGCGAGGGTTCGGGCGGCGACGACAGTAGGAGCGGAGGCCACTACTGCGGGAGCGGAGGACACGACGGTTGAAGTAACAACAGCGGGGTCTTTCCTCACAACTGCGTTGAAACCATTGACGTCATCAGCGGCGTAGTCCACGGTCCGTTTGGTTCCATCAGCTTCGAGTAGGGAATACTGTCCCTTTACTGTGCCGCCGACGCGTGTCTCTACTTGGCTTTTAAAGTCGCCAGTGTTGGGATCCGCTACATCGTAAGCAAAGCTGGTGTAGTCGGTGTCTACTTTCGCCACTGGTACCGCTGGCACTACTGAGCTTTGGGCCACGGCCACCAAGGCGGCGAGCACTACGACGAACTGTAACAGAAATAAAAAATGTTTTATTAAACTTTGTAAATTACTTTTCTCACTGCTTTGTGATTAATATTTATAAGTCTTAAAAAAATCAAGTCAAAACGTCCACCTCTGCCATAATAACGAACCCATCGTTTTGATCGTTACATTTGACGGATTAACGTTTGCCATACCAATCGTCTTGCTCGCTGATCGTCTGACGCTGAAGGCCATCGGCGGTTTGAGCACCTTACGTCTGGCGTTTATAATATATCATATATAAGTCATAAATATTATTTTCAGTATTAAAAATTGTCATATTTAATTGATAATCTAAACAATATACACAAGAGACACAAATTAGATAACATCTACGCGGTAGGAATCCATTTCTACATGTAGGTATTCGTATGGATAAGTACCATCCTCTTACTGTTCCAGACAAGGATATAGAGCACTAGTTCTAAATATATTACAGGCTGGTGAGACGTTCCATCTTAGTCCCTTTAGGTGACATATCTGTAAACTTTTTTGTTTGAAGTTAGCTGCAGACGTCTATGCCTATGTACGTGTTGACAGCAGCCTTCCAGTAACCACTTAACACCAGGGGAACTGTGAGTTCGTTTGCCACTTAAATCATATATAAAAAAATATTATTAAACACTTTTTAAAAATAGACACACGATAACACTTTACTAGTGATCACCTTAACTGCCATTGCTGCTTAGGAGGATTTCCACTCGTTGAATGAATACTGACGAATGTGGCCGGGAGCTTTTATACGGTACATGCACGCGCGGGCGTGCCACAGCGTAGTCACTAGGTGATCTTTAAAACATGCGCGTACGTCAAGCGTTATAGTTATTACGCGATGGATCCGGAAACGCAAGGACGATCGGTGCTCTTACTGGAGAGTGTACTGCGGACAAAGAAAGATATGGGATGCAATTACAAACTCGACAAGGTTATGAATATGAGATGTTTCGGAACAAATTATTTGTTTTTAAACACGTAAGAATTCCTAATTAGTCGCAGTTGATGTTCAGGTATCACGAGAGAGGCCCGTGTCCAGAATTTGACTTTTACGTGCCGATGAAAAAGTTTAATAGATGATAGGACGCCTTTCTTACTTAGAAGTCTCTCTGACTAGGTACCACTATCTTAGATATTTCTGTCGCCAAATAACATTGAAATTATCGGCTGTGAGGCATTTTTAGTCCTCAGAGGTGACAACACATCTAAAGCTTTCTTTGTTTGACTGCAGTAGCCATATGTGGATTGTAAGTTCTTTTACCACTTGAGCCACTTTTATATATAAATTTAAAAAAATGATTTTTTACGTGGTAGAGCCACGCTGCAGCTATATTATACTTGTAGCACGAATGGGTCGGCTCGACCGGGGAAGGACCACGCTCTCACAGAATACCAGCGTAAAATAGCAGCGTATTGCTGTATTTCGAGTGAAGAGAACCGGAGACGATTTTTAGTGGAATCGAGGCATTCTATCTTAGTCCTCAGGGGTGACAACGCATTTGCATTTTGATTTTTGATTAAGGTTAAACGTGGACGTCTATGGGCCACAGATTTACGATCAGGTGAGCTGTGTGCTTGTTTGTCACCCAATGCTCGATCAACAAATCGAATTATTGCAAGAAATCAATAAAAGATTATTTCTTTAACATTTGTTAATAATTTATGTCATTCTAAATTACCCATTATTTTTTCCCATAGAGTATTATTTATAAGGAAACAGTTACTACGGATATTTATAAATAAAATAAAATAAACTAGTCTTAAGTGTGTGTTCTGACGTAGCACGAAACGCTACAATGATAAATAGCCCAGAGGCCTGTCAAACATTAGAATTTAATCGGACCAGTCCAATCGATTTTTTACGGTTCAATATACTTTATAATTTTACAACGCTATACATAAGCTCTTTGTCCTGTCTTTGTATGTATATTTCAACAAAAAAACTTTTACTATAACTTTGAACTGTTTAAATTATATGCAAATATATTTAAAAGCCGTCTTAAAAATTCTAAAAAAAATTAATAAATTAATGCATTAAAATCTAGAAAAAAATTGATATAAATTAATGTATTTAAAAAAAAAAAAACTAAATTTATACCTTCAATTTCCTTTATAAAATGCAAATACTATTGTAAAAAAGTTATATTGTAAAACTTATTTAGCATGGAATAAAAGGCTTTTTTATTTTATTTTATTTATTTATTATTTAAAAGCCGAAATCAAAATTAACTTACCGTGTAGTGGTGACGTAAGAGACGAAAGAATCAGGAGATGGGCAGTAGCGACTTCCCACTAACGACTAATACTAAAAACTGCGGTTGCCAACCCACTTGCGAAGCGTGGTAACTATGGCAATTAGCAGAAGAGGCAATCTATGGGAAGGCCTATGCTCAACAGTGGACCGTTACATCTTTTAAAGAATAGCCTGCAACGGATTCAAAATCAATGCTTTGTTTGGAATTCCACTAAACCAATTAAATATTCACCCAAGATCACTCCTGCTGCATCCAGGATTAGAAGTAAGATAAGAAATGCATCATTTATTTATAATTAATTACAGCCTATCAAAAAAATAAAAGTCCACTGCTGAACATAGGCCTCCCCCATAGATAGCCTCACGGGGGAGGGGGGATATAGTAAAGGCATGTCAAATAAAATAAGAATATACCATTTTGAAATTTGAAGCCTTATATTCACTAGTGTGGACATAAGAAGCTGCTGATGCGATGCGATAAGATAGTATGTGTATATAATGAGGGCTTTACGATGATTTACGACTTTTTCCGTCACCAGGGCAGACCCAATTTAAACGAGGTGTAATATTTGACAAATTTCATAGCGGGGAAGTTAATTTGTTAGAAAAATCTAAAGGTTAAGTTTCTTTCTGTTCTATTAGTTATATTTTATATTAATCAGATTAAAAAAATCATAAAAATAGAAAAATTAAAAAAGGAATTAAAATGTGCAAATAAACTAAAGTACAAACCAATCAGGAATTGTTTTGTGTATTAATGTACTCTAGAAACTAAGAAGCAAAATATTTAACTAGCCCTCATTGACTAAACGTTTTCGAGTTATTGAAATTCAATCGAAAAGGAGTTACAACAATTTTACGTGTCTTTGCAAGGAACATAAAACAAAGTTTTCATTTGTTTGAAGAGTTTCGTAATAATGCCAGACTTTTTACCCAGAAAGATTTAACGGTTTTGACGAGTGAATATTTTTTTATGCAGAACATATTATAAGATTTAAATAACAATACTTGAGCTGGCGACCACTTCTTTGTTTTAAAATGAGAGATATATTATCCTAGCAGATTGAACGGAACTGTTCAAAAACCAACGAAACCCACTTACACCGCGTTTGGCAGAACTAATACTCTTACATCATTTCTACGTACTCTTTTTAAAAGGCGTTGCACGATCACGATTTTAACCGTCATTGAAAACATAAAAGATTTGTAAATAATGTGCCTGCACTACATCACATAGACATTTTTAACATTTTTATGTGTCATTGGCATTTGCATGACGCCGCTGCGTGAAATAAGTTGGGTAGATTTGCTACTTCGTATCTTAAACCTTTTCATCGAAACGTGGTCAAATCTTAGACTTACCGTTACACCATCATAGCCTATTAAAGTCCACTGCTGAAGATAGGCAACCTCCCATAGACTGCCTAATGAGGGGGACATTTGTCATAGTCGCCACGCTTGGGAAACGGTTCGGCAACCGCAGTTTTTTAGTTTTAGTCGTTTTTAGGAAGACGCTGATGCCCATCTCTTGATTTCTTTCCCTCTGTCGCCTCTTACGACACCCTCGGAATGATATGTGCTAGTGGACATTCTTTCTTACACCGCCATTACACAGATAATAAAAAATATAATATATAACTTTACAATTGAATTTTATATTAATTAAAGGAAGTTTTTCTTTGATTTGAGTTTGTCTTTGAGTTTGACTTTGATTAAAACTATTTTTACGGATTTTATCGCGTTTAATTTACTCGATTTTAATAGTTTATACTAAATGTATGATCAATTCATATTTTTGAATGTCAACACATTTCTTTTGACGTCACAGTCCATCACAGTCACTGCCCAATTCTCGCAAAATCAGCCGGATGTGGGATCTGAATAAAAGTGATATACACTTTCGTCGAAAATATTTATGTTTTGTGAATAGTAGAAACAAAGATAAATAAATATTGATGTGAAAAACAATAATGCTAGAGATGTAACAAAACTTTATTGACACCGGTAAACTGGGAAATATTGTCGCTTTTAAAATTGTGCTTGGTTTAATGAAAAGTTAAATAGAATATGATCAAATATGGCGTAAAATATTAATTGAATGACCTACGAACAAAATTTGAAAATATTTTCTTGTGAATTTGTATTTATGTTCTCTCTATAGGTATTATTGAAAATATTCAATTTTTTTTAGATTTATTCTATTTAACAAAGCTTTATAGATACGATCAAATACCGTGTAAAATAGTAACTTAATGGCCTACTAATTCTAAACCATAAAATTTAATTTTGTTCCCTCTAAATTTATACATATAAACTGTAAACTAGTTCCCACTTTGAAAATTTTCAATAAAAATTTTATATTCATTTCACTGATTATCTCATTACTACTTACTGTAATTTCACTTATTGCCCAACCACCCAAAAATGGTTGGGTAGACCCATTTTGTATGAAAAGTAAAAAAAAAATGTAATTTCATAGTTTTTCTTCCAATTTTGCTCTTGTCCGACGTTGGCTTACTAATAGTGTAATATTTACTGCTAACTGCCTCGTTGGACTAGTGGTTGTATAGTGCGACAGCTGATCATGAGGCCCTGGATTCGGATCCCGGGTCGGGCCAAAAAAATCAATTATTGACTTTTCCCGTCAAGAAATTCCCAGTAGCTACCCACGTGCCTCCTGCGTCTGATCTCTCTCCGGTCGTGTTGGTTTACCGACTCATCGGATTATAAGAGTTAAGAAATGGGGAGTCCATCTGTGCTTGCGCATACCCGAATGCTGCCCTGTGCCGATGGTTAGTCTCCGTTGAGGCAGGTCGCCGTGATCGAAATTCGGTCTGGAGGGCATTATTATTACTATTTACTACTATTGGTACTTTTTAGATAAGATAGGATATTAAATTACTATTATAATTATTCTTTCTTTAAATAAGAGAAATACTTTTATAAGGGATATATATATATATATATATATATATATATATATATATATATATATATATATATATGATTGAAACTTATAATATTACCTTTATAAAATTCTCACTGAAAGTAGGTTAAGGTGCGGATTTAACGTACTTATTCGAAATAGACTATAAAAGATTCATTGCTTTGAAGAATGTTTATAGTTACCCCAGCAAGAGAACGCTTCTTCACTCAACTTATTTAATCCATGCTAATATAATAAATCGGAAGAGTTTTTTCGTGTTTACGTTTGTTACGCTCTAACCTCTAGAACTACCAGTCGGATTTGAAAAATTCTTTTTTGTATATGACAGCCAGATTCATGAGGAATAGTATATTCTATCTGGCTACACCTATCAGCTAGCTTTAAATATTAAATTTCGTTAAGCAAGTCGGAATAAAATGCGCTCCCGAAATGGTTACGTAAATACAATTTTGTACAAACGTGTTGATCTTTACACCATATAAAAAGACCGCAATACCATATACATATATCTTTTACATAAGTCACAATACCACAACTATGCGATTAAAAAATATTAAAAATGAATAAGTGATTTATAAGCGTTATTGTTAGGCGTGGGGTATTAATAATTATTACAAACGAAAGTTACTTCATCATCGAAATAATTTTATAAACGTTAGTAATATAAATATAAACTTTCCTCTAAATAGCATGTAATTTGGACGAATAGATTAAGAGATAATAAAAAAATAACTAACACTGCTCGGCGCGCGAACAACGCATAACTCTGGTCGCCCGATGAGAATCGATAGAACCGATATATGTAATATCACATGAAACTTTAACTAAAATTATGTCTATATTGAAGTATTTGTATATAATTATTAATCAGTGAATACTTAAATTATACGCGGGTGAAAGCGCGGGGCACAGCTAGCTTAAGGCGACACCGTGAAAAAATGCACACCCTTTCATCGAATGGTATAGGACTATGACACCACTAACCAAACTGTAATTTTGATATAGGTAAATTCATGTCTTTATATTGAATTTGATTGTTCAAAAACACGATTGTATAATTTTGACTCGATCATAATTATTTGCGAAAACACCTCTAAAAATCACTATAGTTGAAATTACAACGAAATTACTTAATCTATATGCTTGGGAATCACTCAAATATATTCATAACAACAATATTCATAATTTACTTGTTCATTATTTTGATTACTTAAATCAATAATTAAAAAAAAATATTTTAAGAATCTGACAATTTCTAAGCGCTTTTAATCTTCACGGGCGCTACGCAATTTTAGACATTATGACGGCGTTTTTCCAAGTTTTTATAGAAAATATGTATTCACTCGGATTAGTACGGCGATAGCCTTTTTGTCGTCTTAACATAATATAATTTCTGTACTCCCACTTTAAAATTTAAGTACTTCCTAGTTTATTCTCTTGTTAGGACAACTTTAATACTCCACAAAAGCGGCACTATTTATAGCCTAACTATTATATCTTATTATATGGTTGGCCATATAAAACTTTTTATGTTTACCATAGACAAAGTATTATACAATTTTTTTTAATTTCAGAAATATTCGAACAATTAGCACCCTTTAATAAGGAGTTTTTCTGCCACCAGGGCGGCACCACTTTAAACGAGGTAATATTTTACAAATTTCATAGCGGGGAAGTTAATTTGTTCGAAAATTGTAAAGGCTAATGTTTCTTTCTATACTATTAGTTACATTTTATATTAATTCGATTATTAGATTAAAAATTAATAAACGAAATCACATACGTTCATAAAAGTAGAAAAATGAAAATAAAAATTCTAAAACGTGCAAAAACATGAGAAGCAGACACATAGGCGTTGTTTTGTGTATTAATATAACTCTAGAAACTGATAAACTTTAATTCAAACTAACATCTCAATTAAATGATACTGTATGACAAAAACTTCACTTTACTGTCAACTAGCGACATCTGTTGAGCGTAAGGTTATTAGCTCTCATTTTACTTTGAGGGTTAGGATTAAATTTTTGCCTGATTTTGATGTTTATATTCCAAGTGAGGTTAATAGAAAAATTGCTGTAGCTATCAGGTGGACTTTTTTTAATCGGAGATGGGGCAAACGAGCGTACGGCTCACCTGATGGTAAGTGAACAACCATGAACAACTGCAACACCAGAGAGAATTGCATTTTTACGTGGTAGAGCCATGCTGCAGTTATATTAGTAGTATAGCTGTAGCACGAATGGCTCGGCTCGACCGGGAATGGACCACGCTCTCACAGAATACCAGCGTCAAATGCTGCAGTGTTTCGTATCGTGAGTGTAGAGAACCGGAGACCCTTTTTACTGGAAACGAGGCATTCCCCCTTAGTCCTCACGAATGACAACGCAGCTGCATTTTGATTCGTAATCGAAGATAGATATAGATGCCTATGGGCCACAGCAACCACTTACCATCAGGTGGATTGTGTGCTAGTTTGTCATCCTGTCCTATAAAATAAAAAGCGTTGCCGACCTTTAAAAAGGAATAGGCTCTTTTCTTGAAGGTCCCTAAGTCGTATCGGTGCGGAAACATCCCTGGTGGTAGTTGATTCCACAAGGAAGTTGTGTGAGGAAGAAAACTTCTTTTAAATCGCACAGTGGTGAACCGTCAGTCATCCAGATGGTATCGCGAGTTTTGTTGCAATGTGTGATGGTAAAATTTTGCGGCTGATATTAGTATGAACAATTCCTTAGGGCACTCCTCGTGGTAGATGCGGTAAAATACGCAAAGAGATGCAACAGTGTGACAAGCCGATCGGAAAGAGCTAAGCTGTTAGTTCGCCTGAGACTTCAATTTCATAAGAAAACATTGATATAGCTGTAGAAAATATTAAGTTCTTAACTTGCCAGTTCCAAAGTCTTTTATAGTGTCCATTTGAATCCTGGTTAAAAATAAAACCTTAGATCCTGTTTACAACGATCTCAGTCACATACTAAGTTGTATAGCCAAATTAAGTATTCAAGTCGCCCACAAAACTTGCTACTGGTATTTTATGAACATGTAATGAAACTTGACTATCTCGTTGTCCATGTGTTCGTAAGCACAATTGATGATAATGGTCCCGGATTCTAAATACGGGCCAAAATTTGCCAGGTATTGGGTTTTTCTGCCATATTAAAGAAAATGAAATTTATTTGCATTTATATGGTAGATGACAAACATTTCTCGGTAGCAGTCCGAAGTTAGCAAATTAACCCCGTGTCTCGGAAAGCAAAGCCGTTGGTCCTGCGCCTGATCTTTCTTCGGTCGTAAGGATCGCCACTCCATCGAAATATGAGAGTGAGAGTAAAGAGTCTGTGTGCTTCCGAAAACATCGTGCATTATATTCCTGTCCTGCGCGGATGACGTCTCCGTTGAGTAATCGAAATTCAATCTGAAGGAATCATTATACCTATGAAAAACTTCATTGAAGTTTTAAAATAATGTTAGCAGCTAATAATTATTTGACATAATTTTGTTACTAGAAATTTAATACGTCTATTTACATATGGAAGGTAATATTCATAGACAGTGACTCTCATTTTGTTGAGACGGAATGTATGAAATAAGATCTTACTCTCTTACTAACTATTTTGAATTAGGTAGAACCACAGAAATCTAAATAATAAGGCGCATTTCTGTGGGCAGAACCAGCCGTGTGGTAGTAAGGTGTTGTGTAGGATAAACGTGCGGTTACTATTTTGGCAATCAAAATATCCCAAGACTAATAATATTATTAAGGCGATTATTGTATAAGAGGCAGATAAAATAATGGTTGTCGCCAATATGAACATATAAGATATTGAATAGGCTATCGGTTTCCGGGGTCAATACGCGCTAAAGTTTTTTAGAAGCTGTATGATTCGCCACAGTATGTCGTCGCAGGTGAAGAGACAGTTGGAAGGGGAGTGGAGTGTGTGGAGTCAGTGGAGAAGAAAATACACCCAGCCAACTATTATTGTTTATTATGCAATTGACTGTATTTGACGGCTGCATGGCGCAGTGGTTCGGCAATGAGTTACAACGCTAAGTGCCGCGGGTTCCAATTCCGCACGGAACAAGTATTTGTATGACCTACAAATAATTTTACCGTGTCAGGATGTTTGTCAATTTATATTTGTAAACTGCTCCCACGATACTGGATAAAATCTTAGTGTGGAGGTAATGTTAAAACATAGTAAAATATTTTTTATATATTTGCTATAAAATCGGTGGTATGGCTCCTATTTTAAAGTGAAGTCCCGTATAGGTCTAGATCTTAATTTTCTTTTTCATCAAGCAACAATGTGTCAAGTTGTGCCAGTCTGAGCGGTAAGAAGCATCATTATACAAAGCATATTTCAGCCTTTGATAAAAGCGAGGGACTTCATTCTATTCCTCAGGGGTGGCAAAACTTTTGCGGCCTTCTTTATTTGAAAATACACTAAAATTTGATATATAATGGGTTCGTTTGTCCCTCAAAATTTGGTAGAAATAAAATATATATGTAGGCAGTAAGTTATTATTTATTTACATAATATTCAAATATATACAATATTAAAACCGATAATTGAAAAAATAAATCACACAGTCTTACTCCCTGCGGTACAGTGCCAAGAAAGGTGGTTGCTCTTTTTCGCTGAATACTTAACCTTTGAGCGAGAAAAGAACCAGTCCCAGACTCAGTCGCCAGCAGCGATGACCAGTCGTGGATACAATTTCTTTATTCATATTCATATTCATATTATTTATTGCATCCATAAGGTGTTGAGAACATTTTAAGTTATAACTTAAAACTATGAGATCTTTATGGGCCCTGCAGGGCACGGCATTTAAGAGAGAGGAGGGCCATTTTAATTAAACAATAATGATGAATACACTATATAATATAGCAACTGTAGGTATTACAGGTAGTCATTTAAAATTTGTTATTTAGGTATACGTTTAGTGTGTAGTAGTGTTTACAAATTAAAAATTCCTTTAGTTTATTTATAAAATTAGTGTGTTTTTCTATTTTTTTTTTATCGAGTTGGGGAGTTTGTTACAAATTTTGATAAACACGACGAAGGGACCTGATGAATGTAGTTTAAGTATATAATAAAGTTTAATATGGGTATTCGTTATGGCGTAATTGGTATCTGGTATTACTTTCTCCTCGTTTGATATAAAATTCTGGGTATTTTTTAATGAATTTGCAGATTTCCAAGATATATATGCACGGTAAAGTGAGTATTTTATGTTTGACGAAGTATGGTTTGCAGCTATTAGTATTTTGTACGTTAAATATTATTACTTAACATACAATTTATTGTATGTAAAGCAATATATGTTATTGTATGTAATATTATACATTAAGTAATATATATTATTATATGTGCAAGATGATGCGGTGACCAGGATTAAGAAAGGAATGTTTCGGTGGTTTGGTCATGTAGAAAGAATGAATGCGGAAAGACTGACAAAGCAAATATATGTTGCAGAAGTGAATGGAAGAGTCGGAAAGGGACGTCCCGCGGAAGTTTGTCGACCAAATTGGCAATGTACTAAAATGGGCCAAATTAAGAGTACCCTTAACCGACGAGCATGTATGCGTAGGTATATGGATGTGGAAGAGGCGAGAGAGGTATGTCAGGATCGTGCTAAATGGAAGTCAGTCCAGTTCTGACGCACGACGTTCGTCGACTCACAATCCTAAAAAAAAAAAAAAAAAAGGTTTTGGCATGCTCTGATCACGAATCTGCGGTCCATTTTTGCGTAGGATGCACGGTTCCGGAGATGTGCAGATCAATTAACTCTTATCTAATTGATATCCGCTGCGAGCCTCAACCGTCATTAGCGCTCCATTGTCCTTATCTACTTATCTATTGTTGATTGACTACCGTCATTATCTATTATTCGTCAGCGCGCTACTCCTTTGTTCCTATCTACAACACTAATCTGAATCATCAATAAAACACATTACCTAATTTTGTTAAAATTTTTGTTTATAAAATACAAAATCTTATTACTTATTATCTATAAAATAGGAGCGAAACATCTCATCCACTAAAATATCGTTGTACAATGTGTTCTCTGTAAATATACTCGTAAAACTATGCATTGAACATCCCTGAAACTTATATAGCAAATACATTAAGCAATATTCGCCACAAACTTAAGTCCACTCATTCTGAATCCTATCAACATTCCAGTTTCATCTTTTACAATTTCTTTTAAAAAACTCTAGATGATATCGTACAGGTGCCCGTCCGAATGAATCAAAATATTGACCGACGTCATTCGTATCGATATATAAAGCTACCCAATGTGACCCTGGTTTATCATCTGTATCCAAATTGCATATTATATACGTTGGCACGTGGGTGTACATGGGTAGTTTATTGGCAGCATAAACATTATTTTCTAGAGTGGGGTGAATCTTTTTCAGATGTTGTTGTACATCTAGTGTATCCATAATATTACTGCTATTAGTAGATTATTACAGTACCAATCTACTCAATGACTAATATAGGAATGATCAATTATAGTGATATCTAAATATTAAATTGCTTTCTTTGTGTTATACAAAACGTATTTGAGTCACCAATACACTGAACATGACACGACAGGAAGGATGTAGGAATGTAGAGATAAGCAACAGAATGTAAGGTAAGCTTGTTGACGCATAAAGATACTATCAATTCTACTGCAGAAATTCTTTAGATTAGAATTATTACTCACTGGTACTATATAAGACCAAGCAACTGCAGTCATGGAGTTAGTGTATGGTCGTTTGACCGCAGTGGATCTATCAATACTACGTTTGTGTTACTTCAACGCATCAAAGGCCATGGATGTAAGTGTTTATTCTATTGACAAACTTACTTTTCTTTCTGTTATTTTCTTACGTGTGTATGATTTAGTGTTAACAAATTATATTTAATTATTATGTGTGTGTATATGGTTAAGCCGTGGTAGCTCAGATGGTTAGCGCAAAATGTAAAATTCATAGTACACGACCCGGGTTCGATCCCCGCCGGCACCAATTAAATTGTTAATTACAATTTTAAGTGCTGATTTACCACGTGCTCAGCGGTGAAGGAAAACATCGTGAGGAATGCATGTCTGAGAAAATTTCGAAGGCATGTGAAGTTTGCCAACACGCATTGAGGTATCGCAGCGAACATTTCCTAGCCCTAAAACCCTCTCAGAAATGAGAGGAAGCCTATGTTCAGCAGTGGACTTTAATAGGTTGTAACTTTAGCTTTTTTAACTTTTATGATTAAGTGTTAACAAATTGATATTAACATGATAACTGTGTTGTTGCACAAATCATTGAGCTTCGATGAAAATACCTATAAACAGTATTACTACTCGCCACTCTCCCCTCAAGAAGAGAGTGATGACATCGTCATTAATAATAACACATGCGATGGTGGAAAAAGAAAATCGCAATCAATTGATCATTTTTTTGAAGCTGAATCAAAAATAAAAAAGAGGAAGCTGTTATCATCAACCGTAGCACGAGCCGCTAGAGATGGTGTATCATACATTTCTACTAATTCTGACGACGGAGACCAAGCGACGCATCTCATCAAAATTGAAATGTACGATATGAAGAAGCTATCCAAGATTCCAACTACTGATCATTGGAAACATGCTTCCACGAGGATTAAATATTACGTAAAGACTAATAAGGATAGCATCTACGACAACACAAACGCCCTCGTATACAATATTACAAAGACAATAGCAGAAAGTGAAAAAGTTAAAAAATACTTTTTTAACAATGACAGTCATTAGCTGATCATTAGTGAATGTGATTCTGTTTACTTAAATTACTTCCGTGTACTCATTATATTCTATTTCTAATCCTTTGTTAGACTTAAATATCGGACATTATTTGAAATTTGGGTATCAGTTGGTCTACCAACACTGAACTGTTACTTACTCTGCTACCTATTTTCTTCTTTACTATAAGGATGGCAAACTTCAGTGAAGTGTGCACCAGTGCTTTCTTCTCCACAACCATGGAAGAGAATACGGAACTATTCAACAGCGAATTAAATCAGGAGTTGTCTAAAGTTTGTGATGAAATGGAGAAGGATCAACTGTTCGATTCATCGTATGATGATGAGTTGTATAATCACTGTGCGATGGTTGAAACACAGTTTAAGTAAGTAAAATAAACATTCATTTCGATCATAATTTATACAATGTCTTGTACAGTTTTTAATAAATTTAAACATTTTAGTAGTCAACCACTACAACTTGGAAGAGGAACGAAGCGAACGAGCAGCAAAGAACCCAAGATCATCAAAAAACCAACAACGGAAGCAGAAGCGCCTACCTCTGCAGGGAACAGTATCAGTAACGAAGATCAAGTGGAATGTCTAACGTGTCATATATTTATCAAGAAACGGTATTTAGCTAATCATTTTAAAAGTAATGTTCACAAAAATAATCTTTTAAATTCACATAATTCTTTATCAAACGTTAGTGTTATTGAATCTGCTTTTGGAAATAGGATTTTAACTTATAAAATCAAGAGTAGAGTAGATAGTTCGACATTGGTAAATTTTGAAACTCCTGAACTATTTTTAAATTCTATTAAAGATAATATTTTATTTTTAATACAAGAGTGTATTCATCAACACATAAATTTTAAAGTAAACTTCATATTGCATTCTGATTTTGTTCAAGAAACTAAAGATATTCATGATACGTTCGATTTTCAAACGCTTAACTATATTATTTGTCAAGGAGATGACTTAAATATTTTTTTTTCATCTTTAAATGATACAATTACTACTAAAATTAGTGCATTTGAAAAAAAAGATAGTGGATGGAGTCTAGAAAACATAAAATCTATAGACATGAATGTTAATAAATTTAACCCCCTACGCGGTACTTCATACATAGATCTTCCTCGTGACATAAAATTAAAAAAGGCTGTTATAAATGTAAAAAAGCAAGGATTATTTTTGTTTTAAATGGGCGTTACTCTCGGCGTTATATCCCGTAAACAAAGACGCGGATCGTGTATCATCGTACGTTAAACATGCAAATAAACTTAAATTTAATGGTATTTCCTTTCCAGTTAAAATTTCTGACATAGCAAAAGTAGAGAAATTAAATATTAGTATTAATGTTTTTGGGTTAGAATATAATAAAGAAAAACGATGTAATTCTATAGTAGGTCCATTATTTTTAACAAAGTGTCGTAAAGATAGACATATCAATTTATTATTTTTTTCCAAGGATACAAAAAATCATTATTGTTACATAAAAAATTTATCGCGGTTAGTTAGTAAACAAATTTCAAAAGACGGTCACATCATGTACATTTGCGAGGCATGTCTACTTCACTTTCCATCTAAAGAAAGTTTAAATAACCATGAACAACACGATTGTGCCCACATTTGTACAGAATTACCAAACAGTGAAACTTTAAAAAAAAAAGAATTGGTTTGGTCAACCTATTTCAAATGATAAAATTAAATTTGATAGTTATGAAAAAAAGTTGAAGATACCATTCGTAGTTTATGCTGATTTTGAAGCATTTTTAAAACCAATAGAATCATGTTCTAACGATCCTTCCAAACCTTTCACACACAATATTCAGAAACATGAAGTACATAGTTTTGGTTATTATATAAAATGTTCATATGATGATAAATTATCAAAATATGTAACGTATTGCGGACCCAACTGTGCACAAGTGTTTATGGAAAGTTTATCTAACAATCTCAAAGAAATAAATAGACTTCAAAAATATCCTCCACTTCCGCTAACAAATGAAGACAAAAACCAAATTTCAAATGCAACCATTTGTCATATTTGTGAAACAGAGTTAGCAGAACATTTTTATGATTTTGATTGGTACACCGGTAGTTTTATAGATGTTGCTCACGAATCATGTAGCTCGAAGTTCAGGAAACCTCGTTATATACCAATATTTTTACACAACCTTAGTCACTATGATGCTCATTTTATTGTTCACGCGTTAAACTTTTGTGATGGTGAAGTCGAAGTTATCCCTCAAAATAAAGAAAAATATATATCCTTTTCCAAAAAATTAAAAATGAATAACCACGAAATTATATTAAGATTCATAGATTCATTTAAGTTTTTATCATGTAAATTAGAAGAATTGGCCAAAAATCTCAGTAATGATCAATTTCAAGAATTACGTAGAAATTATCCTAATGATGAAGATTTCTTTCGTTTAAAACGGAAAGGCGTTTATCCATATGACCTTATGACTAATTATGATAGTTTAAGCCTAACATCGCTCCCCGAACAAAAATTTTTTTATAGCTCGCTCACAGATTCCCATATTTCAAATGATGATTACAATCATGCTAAAGATGTTTGGGAACACTTTGGGTGTTGTAATATGCTAGATTATTCAAACCTGTATTTAAAAACAGACGTTTTACTTTTAACCGATGTATTTGAAAACTTTAGAAAGTTATGTATTAATACTTATGATTTAGATGCAATGTTAAAATATACAAAAATAGAATTAGAACTTTTAACAGATTATGAGAAAATTGCATTTATTACATCAGGTATCAGGGGTTGTGTATCTCAATGTAGTAATCGTTATGCTAGAGCTAATAACAAATATATGGGGGATTATGATGCAGGGAAACCAAATTCATATATCACATATTTTGATGCCAACAATTTATATGGTTGGGCTATGTCTCAATGTCTTCCTACTGGTGGATTCGAATGGGTAAATCCGAATACAGAATTTAATGTGTCTGAGACATCGAACTTCGGTTTTATTTTAGAAGTTGATTTGGAATATCCAGATGAACTTCATGATTTACATTCGGACTTTCCTTTATGCCCCGAAAACATTTGTGCAGGCAATATTAATGAAAATAAACTAGTCCCAAATTTAAATAATAAAGATAAATATGTAATTCATTACAGAAATTTAAAGCAGTGCATAGAAATGGGGGGTAAATTAACTAAAATTCATAGAGTTTTAAAATTTAAACAGTCTCGCTGGTTGAAGATGTACATAGATCTAAACACAAAATTAAGAACGTTAGCAAAATCAGATTTCGAAAAAGATTTTTATAAATTAATGAATAATTCAGTCTTCGGAAAGACTATGGAGAATATTGAAAAAAGGGTTAACATAAAATTAGTTACACACTGGGAGAACCAGGGCAAAGCTTTAGGTGCTCAAGATCTAATCGCTAAACCACAATTTCATAGTCTTTCAGTATTTTCGGAAAACCTAGTTGCGGTTCAGTTGCGAAAAACAAAGTTAATATATAACAAACCAATTTATTTAGGGTTTTGCATTTTAGATATTTCAAAAACATTAATGTATGATTTTCGTTATAACTATATGGTTAAAAAGTTTAGTAAAATCAAATTATTGTATACACATACGGATAGTTTAATATATCATATATTTACAGATGATTTTTACTCTGATATAAAACCTGACCTTTCATCATACTTTGATACCTCAGCTTATGATGCAAATAATATTTTTGAATATCCAAAATTAAATAAAAAGAAATTAGGTTTTTTTAAAGATGAAAATAATGGTAAAATCATGAAAGAATTTGTGGGTTTACGATCCAAAATGTACGCTTTTAACTTAGAGAATAAGACTATAGCCAAGGCAAAAGGGGTAAATAAATGTATCACTAAAAAGATGACCATGGATAATTATAAGTCTTCTCTATTTAATAAAAAAGTGCAATATTATATTATGCTTAGCTTTAAATCAATTAAACACACAATTTTTACACAAAAATTAAATAAGATTGGTTTATCATATAATGACACAAAGAGACATATTTTAGATAATAATATTGAAACATTAGCTTGGGGTCATTATAAACTGCTTTAAGTGTTGATAGTGTTACGAGCTTGAGGTTCGTGACAATAAAAATTGCCGATAAAATTACCTAAATTAACACTTTAATTTACTTTACACAATTAAAGTTAAAACACTAATAATTTAAACACATTAATTCACTTAATTCCACTCCGAAGCTTCGCTTGTGTCGCCGAGTTCACTCTGCCTCCCATCGCATCTTGCAGCGCCTATATATTTAAATTAGCAAAGAAATATCCAGAATGTTCAAGTAAACACGCGGAAGGTACCGAGCGTTCGAGTTTCGACTAGGCGCTGTCAGTTGAGTGATTTGTGATGTCATTTTCTCAATGCTCCCCTCGCTCTCGTTCCTGACACTAGATGGCGCTAGTTGACTTATTCATGCAACACTGCCCCCTCCTAAGACATGCTCGTCCCGAGCATTATCGGTCCCATAATAACGCGCCAAGCGATCCACATGGACGATCTTAGGAGTCCCTCTTGCGCCTTTCTGTATCCGGTAGGTCACATCGTTGATCCTGGTTACAATCCGGTACGGGCCGTCCCATTTAGCTTGAAGCTTAGGAGATTTCCCTTTGCTGCGGACTGGATTGTGCAACCACACAAGTGAACCTTCGTCGAACCCTTTGTTGTTCATTTTGCGGTTATACCGGGTTTTCATCTTTTCAGACATTTGCTGGCCCGATTGTCTGACGTGCTCATAAACGTCATTCATTTTTTTCCGCAAGTCATTTGCATAATCGGTCATACTGCGTGGAGCATCGGGTGGTATCCCGGTGATCAGGTCTGCAGGCAGCCGTAATTCTCTTCCAAAGTTTGCGAAAGCTGGTGTCACTGCTGTACTTTCGTGAACAGAACTTCAATATGACAACAAAAACGGTTGTATGTGCTTGTCCCAATCTCGTTGCCGATTGTCTACAACTTTTGCTAGGTACCTCTCCAATGTCTGATTAAATCGTTCCACCATTCCATCAGATTGCGGGTGATAAGAAGTCGTTCTTGTTTTATGAGTACCCATAACTCGGCAAGTTTCCTGGAATATTTGAGACTCAAAATTCCTTCCTTGATCGCTGTGAATCTCTAAAGGTACTCCAAAACGACAGAAGACTTCATGAACTAGTTTATCTGCAACTGTTGAAGCTTCTTGATTTGGAATGGCGAAGACTTCTGGCCACTTAGTGAAGTAATCCATCACAACCATGAAATACTTGTTACCGCTTTCACTCTCCGGAAACGGCCCCGCCACGTCAATGGCTATTCTCTCCTATGGTGCACCAACATTGTACAACTTCAATGCACCTCTACTACGAGTCTGAGGTCCCTTTACAGCCGCACAACTTGTACATTTGCGACACCAGTCCTCGACATCGTTTCGACAGTGGACCCAGTAAAACCGTTCTCGGATCTTCAGTAGAGTTCGTTTAACTCCCAGATGGCCTCCTGAACAATCATTATGGTACAGCTGTAGAACATCCGATACTTTAACTTTAGGGACAACCATTTGCAAATGACAGCTGTCTCCCCGAACGTTTTCCCATTTACGACACAGAACTCCATCCTGAAGCAGCAAGCTGTCCCACTGGGCCCAATAGCTTTTAGTGGTCGAACTCATCGCTGAGACGTCACTCCACTTGGGCTTGGGAGCACTGGCCTTTATCCATTCCAGAATCGGCTTGATGTCCGGATCTTCCTGCTGTGCATGTAGTAAGCTGTCCTTCCACTCGTTGCTGAGGTGGTCTGCCCTGAGCATCCTCACGGATACCACTTCCTTACTCTCTTGCCTAGTAAAATGTTTGCAATCTTCAGGACAAGGTCTTCTTGACAATGCATCTGCGTTGCCATGAGATTTCCCGCTGCGATGTTCGATCTCAAAGTCGTATTCCTGCAGTAGTTCAATCCACCTCGCAACTTGTCCTTCTGGGTTTTTAAACTGCAATAGCCATTTTAGTGCAGCATGGTCAGTTCGTAAGTGAAATTTTCGTCCCAGAAGATATTTGCTAAAATGTTGCAACGACTTTACCACAGCTAGCAATTCGCGTCTTGTGACACAGTAGTTCCTTTCCGGTTTTGACAACGACTTGCTGAAATACGCTATCACGACCTCTTGGTCACCATTACGTTGAGACAACACACCGCCCAGTCCTATATCACTTGCGTCTGTGTCAACTATAAATTCTTTGCTTGCATCAGGGTATCCCAAAATAGGTGTTTTGCACAGACGGTCCTTGAGCTCCTGGAATGCGATGTTACAACTTTCATCCCAGCAGAAATGTCGCTTCTCCTCGGTTAGCTTATGCAGAGGTTTGGCTATATCTGCAAAGTTCTTCACAAAACGTCGGTAATAGGAGCACAAACCCAAAAATGCTCTAACCTGCGTCTTGTCTTTTGGAACCGGCCAATCCTTTACAGCTGCGATTTTCTCTGGATCCGTGCGGATACCTTCTTCCGACACTACATACCCCAAAAAGTTGACTTGCCGTTTGAATAGTGAACATTTCTTCGGACTCAACTTAAGGTTGGCACTCTTAATCTTCATGAGCACGCGTTCCAGGTTTTGAAGGTGTTCCTCAAACGTACGGCCCACGATGATGATGTCATCCAAGTAGACCAGACAGGCATCGCCAATTAGCCCGGTAAGTACAAGTTCCATCAGCCTTTCAAACGTTGCTGGAGCATTGCACAACCCAAACGGCATTACTTTAAATTGCCACAGACCCTTTCCCGTCGAGAACGCAGTTTTCTCCTTGTCCTTAGGGTCAATTTCAACTTGCCAGTAGCCACTTTTTAGGTCCAGCGTGCTAAACCACTTTACTCCTTTAAGCATGTCCAGCGTGTCGTCAATTCTCGGCAAGGGATAGCTATCCTTCTTAGTAACGTCGTTTAGACGGCGGTAGTCAACACAAAACCGCAAGCTACCATCCTTCTTCTTTACCAGTACCACGGGTGAACACCATGGACTAGATGAAGGTTCAATAACACCATCCCTCACCATTCCCTCAATCATGGTTTCCACTTCCTTTTCACGTGCTACCGGCAATCGTCTTGGCCGCTGACGGATAGGCAACTCTTCACCTGTGTTTATTTTGTGTTGAACTAAACCAGTTTTTCCTATGTCAGCATCGTTTGATGAGAATACATCGGCGTACTCGAGTAACAACTTCTTCGCCTTCACCAATTCGTTCGGGGACAGAACACTGCGACAGTCTTCCAAAAGTGTGGTCACTCTCGTTTCTGAATCCTTGCTGGGGGTCCCACTCGATATATATTGGCACTGACGTAACCAATCCACTTCCTCACAAGTACCAACCAGTGTACCTTTTTCTATAACCTGTTCCCGGTCGCAAAGGTTCAGCACACGTACTCCTGAGATGTCAGTGGTCCTGACCAAGGTTCGAGCTACTTTCCATGGAAGGTCATTGTTTACCCTTTCCACAAGTACACAACGGTGAGCTTGCCCAGCGTTTCGAGGAAGACTAACCGGAACAATCGTTTCCGATCTCGGCGGAAGAACAATCTTCTTGATGCTGTACACGTTCCCTGGTAACGCACCTTCCATAAAAAGTTCCTCCTGTCCACATTTCAAAACACCTTGCTTAACGTCGATCTCGCAACAATTATTCCTCACAAAGTCTAAGCCTAGGATGCAGTCGTCCATTATATCAGCCACGATGACATTATGCAGGTAGATCACGTTGCCTAGCTTCAACTCCATCTCCTTCTCTCCACGGACGGGTATACGCTGACCGGTGGCTGTTACCAAATTAATGCGTTCTCGGTTGTATGCGGAGTCCCCAAGGAACTGCCTTATAAGTTGGGAACTAACAACCGTACGAGAGGCTCCAGTGTCTATGGTCAGTTTACACGCCATTCCGTTGACCTCGCCCTTGATGATTAGACTGTTCCCGTCATGGGTTTGTGAGATCGAGATCCTGGGGGCTCTTTTAACATCAGCCAGCACCCGCCCCGCAGTTCTGGCTTTTACTCGTTTCCCTGCTGCTGCAGGGCGGTGCTTTGGCCGCACTACCCTCCTGAGATCGTTCACCTTCCCTTTCTAGGGTTAGCTTAGGGCAGCTGGATCGAAGATGGCCCTTTTCCCCACAGCTATAGCACCTAGGGCTGTATCCTCTGTTGCGGTCGCGAACTGTAGCTGCTGCAGCCTCCCTGATGCGATGGGAACGATGATCATGCCGCACGCCTTCCACCTCCAGTGCATGGGCCAAGGCGTTCTTAAGCGTGTCGTGGTGCCCGAGTCTCACAGCAGCTCTGACTTCAAGGTCGCGGATGCCGTCGATGAATGTCTGAACCAGGTTCCCTTCAATGAGCGCAGGTACAGACTGGTATGCTTTTCGAACCATCTTCTCCACCTCAAGGGCCCACTGCTGCAGGTTCTCGTTGCTGCGCTGCACGCGATCTTTAAGCTGCGCGCGAAAGACGTGTTCCAGATGAGCGTCGCCATATCTCGCTTCCAAGGCCTCAAGAAGCTGCTCATAGGTCACTTTCTTACCGAGAGCTTCCAACACAGTTAAGGCTTGGTCACGCAGGCCTAGGGTGAGTGCAGTCATGGCTTGGCTTTTATTCCAGCCGTTCGCCTCCATGACGGCCTCGAACTGGATTTTGTAGGCCGACCAGGAAGAGGTCCCGTCGAACGGCGGCACTTTGAATCCACGTAGCGAAGGTGCTGCAGCTACTACTGGAGCTGTAGTTCCATCCCCAAGTTTGAGGTCGTTTAGTGATTTCTTCATGTCAGCCACTACGTTGTCAACCCGATTGTTTACTTGGTCGATTCGGGTTTCAGCTTTCTCGATTCGGTTTTCAGCTTTCACGATTTGGGTTTCGGCTTCCGACAGGCGGTTGTCATGCTGAGCAACCCTATCCTTCACCTCCTTTATCTCCTTCCCGAAGGTAGCGTGAAGGTCCTTCATGAGGAGCATCTGCTCTTCCAACCGACGGGCCTGTTCCTCCTGTCCGTCCCGCAGCTGCTCTTCCAATCGGCGTGCCTGTTCCGCCTGCTGGCGAGCCTGTTCCTCCTGCTGCTCTTTCAACAGACGGGCCTGTTCCTCTCGTCCGCGCTGCAGCTGCTCCTGTAGCATGGCCATCAGAGCACCTAAGTCAGGTGCTGCAGATGTAGGAGCTACTGACGGGCCCGCAGTCTCCGTGGCTAGCTGTTGGCCCTCCGACGTCTGCGGCGTTGCACCACCAAACCTCCTCTGGTCCGTCTCCTGCTGGCGTTGACTTCGGGTACGGACACCCTCCGTTTCCTCCTTAGGTAAAATCGGCATGATTTAATCCCACTTCTGACACCAATTGTTACGAGCTTGAGGTTCGTGACAATAAAAATTGCCGATAAAATTACCTAAATTAACACTTTAATTTACTTTACACAATTAAAGTTAAAACACTAATAATTTAAACACATTAATTCACTTAATTCCACTCCGAAGCTTCGCTTGTGTCGCCGAGTTCACTCTGCCTCCCATCGCATCTTGCAGCGCCTATATATTTAAATTAGCAAAGAAATATCCAGAATGTTCAAGTAAACACGCGGAAGGTACCGAGCGTTCGAGTTTCGACTAGGCGCTGTCAGTTGAGTGATTTGTGATGTCATTTTCTCAATGCTCCCCTCGCTCTCGTTCCTGACACTAGATGGCGCTAGTTGACTTATTCATGCAACAATAGTTTTTAATTTTATGTCTGCATGTAAATAAAATTTGTATTGATTGTAAAATAATGATAATAGTATAATATGACGTAGAGTTTATTACATATTTAATCGTTGATTTATTGTAAATAATTTAAGTTAATTGTTGTTTATATTTGCGTGTGTATGTGTGCATTTATTTGAGGTTGAGTTGATTGTAAAATTATGATGTACTAATTGTGTTAGAAATAGTATACAGATCATTCTGTTTTATATAATGTTTGCAATATATATTAATTGTTAACACCAACACTTTCATTTTTTATTTCACCCCTTAGAACTTTAGACGTGTGTAATGTTTCACTTTATCCATCCGTTTACTGCTATTGTGGCGGGGCCAAGTGGATGTGGGAAGTCAAATTTTGTAACAAATTTTATAAAATCAGTTACAGAAATATGTAATTGTGATTTTAATCAGATCACATGGTGCTTTGATGAAATGCAACCTTTATATAATTTACCAAATGTTAACTACCATCAGGAATTCCAAATGTTAATATGTTTGACGGTGAAAACCCACATCTTGTTATTATTGATGATCTAATGAGAGAGTCCGATGGAAGAATTGTGGATATATTTACAAAAGGTAGTCATCACAGGAATCTTAGTGTATTTTATTTAACACAAAATTTATTTCATCAGGGTAAAGGGCAAAGAGACATATCCTTAAACTCAAGTTATATAATATATTTTAAAAACCCTCGAGATAAAACTCAAATAAGATATTTAGCACCAAAAGTGTCACCAGATAACCCAAAATTTATTGAAGATGCCTACAGGGATGCAACTCTAGAGGCGCATGGATATTTAATGGTAGATTTAAAACAGAATACCAATGATTTTTGTCGTATCAAGACAAATGTCTTCCCATTTAATGGTTTCTGCACAGTCTACGTCCCCACAAAAGAGTTTAAATACACCAAGAATCAAACATTTCAAATCATTGCTAAATGATGCATCGTCGACTCACAACGCATAAACATTTGCTAAACGCTTTGCATACGCTTAAACCAAAATATCAAAGAGCATTACTTAAAACGTGTGATGAAGAAGAAATTAACTGTATTTGTGAGTGTATTCATAACGTTTTACAAGGAAAAGTACCTCTTAAAGATCAAGATAAACAAAAATTGAATAAACACAAAAATATACTCCGTCAACTAGTGCGTAAGTGTAAACATAAACTAAGAAAAATATAATTATACAAAAAGGAGGGGCTTTCTTACCAATAATATTAGGTGCAATATTGAGTGGATTAGTGAGTGGACTAGCCAGTTAACATGGAAAATGCAAAGAAAATGATACTTATCGAACCTGGATTGATTGAAAAATTTAAAACAAGAAAATAAGGTTAATACGAGTAGTAGTTTATCTCGATTAGATATTGAAATGCAAAATATTATGAATAGTAAGATGGAAGACCGAAAGAAATGGATGTTATATTTACAAACACTGCAAAGATACCTTCATTTTACCGAAGAGGATCGTCAACCACTCAGATTACCAATTTATTCTGATACATCTAATGAAGATTCAAACGAGTCTAAAATTGGTTTTAAAAATAAAGATAGAGATCTAAAAACTTCAGTTGATGCTGAATCTTTGTTGGAGGAGAATCGATCCATCAAAAGTAAAGAAAATGTTGAAAATCCACTTTACACACCAGCTCAAATACTCAGTTTAATACCAAAAACTTATAATAAAAATGGACAGTTATTATTAAACTTAGTTGAAACAAGTAAAGGTAAAATACATTGGGATAATGAAGGTACAGTCATAATTGATAATGAAAAAATTCCTGGAAGTAATATTGTTGATTTAATAAATGATTCACTAAGACCCTTAAAAAGAAGTGATCCAGTAGGGTGGAATAGATTTGCTGAAGCATTAAAAGATATTAAAGTACCACTTACTTATATTGGAAATCCAAAGAGATGTGAGTTTATTAACCAACTGCAAGCAAAAGATCTGAACAAACCCTCTGAGATTGAATTTCAAGAGTTTTCTACACCGAGCAGTAGAGATAAAAAGTCTACAACTAAAATACGTAAAAGGCTTGAGTGGGAAAAATGGACCCCGTACTAGAAGAAATTAACAGGATTTATTATGATCCATCTAATCCCGCTGGTTTTGGTAGTATTGATAAATTATCAAAAGCCATGAAGGGTAAAATGAATAAAAAGCAAGTAAAGGAATGGTTAAAATCACAAGAAACATACACATTACATAAACCCATTCGAAAAAAATTCCCGCGTAATAGGTACATTCTATCAAATATTAATGAACTGTGGCAAGCTGATTTAAGTGATATGCGAACTTATTCTCAATATAATGATGGTTTCAAGTATATACTTTGTGTTATTGATGTATTTAGTAAATATGCTTTTGCAAGACCAATGAAAAAGAAAAACTCAGAAACAACTAAAGAATGTTTTGAAAGTATATTTACTGAAAGTAATTTAACACCTACTCACATACAATCTGATAAAGGTACAGAATTTGTTTCAAAAGATGTACAAAAATACTTTAAATACAAAAAGATTAATTACTATACCACTAACAATCCTGACATTAAGGCCAGTATTGTTGAACGATTTCAAAGAACACTAAAAATGAAAATGTGGCGTTATTTCACTCATAATAATACTTATAGATATATAGATGTTTTACAAGATTTAATATACTCTTACAATCACAGCTCTCACTCTAGTATTAAGATGTGCCCATGTGATGTAAATTCCAACAATATTATGACAGTTTGGACTAATCTTTATGAAAGACGGTCAAACAAACTTTCTTTAGAAAATCCTAAACCAAATTTCAATGTGGGTGATTATGTTCGAATAACTAAATATAAACATGCTTTCCAAAAAGGATATGAATCAAATTGGAGTGATGAAATAGTTATTATATCTTCAATAATTGATAGATCTCCATGGGTTGTCTATACAATAACAGGTTTACAAAATGAACCAATAGTTGGTACTTTTTATGAAAGAGAATTACAGAAAATCACTTACAACCCCACCTCACAATATAAAATAGATAAAATAATTGACACACGTTACTCAGGTAACAGAAAAGAAGTATTAGTGAAGTGGAAAGGTTATCCAGATAAATTTAACAGTTGGATTTTAGCTTCTAGTTTAAAAGAAATATGAATAAAGAAAGTTTTTATTTAACTTTGCTCGGCAATAGTTCAATGGAATACTTTCCTGATAACAAGACCACAAATTTTTCAACGAAATTACCGAAAGCTATTAAATTAGAAGGTGAATGGTCGGTTGGAGTTGTCGAGTTTCAATATCCATGTACCATGTTTACTGTTCAAGATCATGAAAATGTTATATACATTACAAAATCTATGTTAATGCCTAATGAAGATAAACCATCCACAGTGTACTACAAAAACATATTCCAGCTACGAACTATGATAACGTTGAGCATATTTTAAGAGTGTTAAATGGTATCGGAGAGAACTTGAAATTTCGCTATGATGAAATAACAAAATTTGTGTCTATTTCTGTTTTGGATAAAAATATAACTTCCATAACATTATCACCCAAATTAAGTTTACAACTAGGTTATGAATCAAATAAAAATCTCCTAGGGAGAAGTTTTGGAAAGTGTCCTGCTAATTTACACTTAGGGTTACCATCTCAACTCTTTATATATTGCGACATTATCAATCCTCAGATTGTGGGTGTTGTTATGACTCCTTTACTAAGAGTCATTTCATTAGATCCTACAAAATACATTTATGGTGCAAATAAAATGCACGTTTTCTCTCAACCTCACTACTTACCTGTTATGCGAAGAGAGTTCGATACGCTGGAAATAGTTATAAGATCGAGCACAGGACAAAAAATACCATTCCAGTTTGGAACCGTGTGTATTAAACTACATTTCCGAAAGTTATAATAATGAATTCTCTTCGTGATCATCATAAATGTCCATATGAAAATTATTATACACATCAAGCTGGGTCAGGAGTTGGAGTAATTTATAAGGGTGCACCATACCAACGCGGTCATGGTATTGGGAGCTTCTTAGGGGGGTTATTTAGATCAGTTTTACCTTTACTTTCAAGTGGTGCTCGAGTGATTGGTAAGGAGGCATTAAGCGCTGGAGTAGGACTTTTATCGGATATGGTTCAAGCGCGTCCTATGGAAGCCTCAATAAAAGATCGTCTAAAGCAAGTTAGTACGAATTTAAAACGAAAGGCTGATGAGAAAATTGATCAATTTAACATGACAGGATCTGGGTATAAAACTAAAAGAAAACGATTGACCTCGTTCATTCCACCATTAACTGCTAAAGTGAAAGCTGCGAAAAAACTTGGTCTAAAGCCAAAAAATAACAAAGATATATTTTCAAATTAAATATGTCTTTCCTTCATAATCATTCTTGTGAATGCGTTAAGTCAGAATTGGATTTGTTTGCACTACCGTCTACACAAACTAGCATTGAAAATGGATTGTGGATTCATTATAAACCAATTTCATCTCTTGGTGATGATGGACCTATCGAGTTTCAAGTTCCTGGGACAGGCGATGACTACATAGATTTGTCTCATACATTACTCCACATAAAGGCAAAAGTATTAAATCAAGATTCAACTAACTTGATATCTACTACAATAGTAGCACCTGTAAATAATTGGCTGCATTCACTTTTTAGTCAACTTGATGTTTATTTAAACCAAAAACTTGTATCACCACCTAATAATACCTATGCATATCGAGCATACATGGAAACTCTTTTAAACTATGCTCCTGCTGCTAAACAATCTCATCTTACTTGTAGTCTTTGGTATGATGATACAGCAGGAAAAATGGATTCTACGGATGGTAAAAACATAGGATTTGTTAAAAGATAGGAATTGATTAGTGAAAGTAAGGAAATAGAAATGATTGGTCATCTTCACGGTGACATTTTCAACCATGATAAATTTTTAATTAATGGTGTTGAAATGAGTGTTAAATTGGTTCGATCGAGAGAGAGCTTTAATTTAATTGCTGGGTCAAACGATGTAAAGTTTAAAGTTTGCATTACAGACGCAACCCTTATTGTTCGACGAGCACGAATTAATCCAAGTGTATTACTCGCACATCAAAAAGTTTTAGCTTCAACCACTGCTAAATATCCTATTACTCGAGCTGAAGTAAAAGTTTTAACAATTCCATCGGGTGTTCAAGGAAAAACTCTTGATAATATATTTTTAGGGCAGGTACCCAAAAGATGTATAATTGGATTTGTGAACAATTCTGCATTTAATGGTTCCCTTACTAAAAATCCATTTAACTTTGAAAACTATGGTATTAATTCTTTCAGCTTATATATTGATGGTCAACAAATACCTTAAAAGCTTTGCAACCATCTTTTAATAATAGCATATTTACATCAGCATAATATCATACTCTATTCTCGGGAACTGGTATTCACTTTCTTAATGAAGGAAATGGAATCTCTTGTGAACAGTATGCCAAAGGTTACTGTCTATTAGCATTTGACTTAACTCCTGATTTATCAGCCAACTCATCAGCTCATTGGAATCTCATAAAGCATGGTAGTGTAAGATTAGAAGTACGATTTGAATCCTCACTAATACAAACAATTAACTGTATAGTTTATGCTGAGTTTGATAATATTATTGAGATAGATAAAAACAGAAATGTTACTGTAGACTATAGTAGTTAAGGTTATAATATGTGTTGTGTGTTAGATTTTATGAGTTATGTGTAATGCATTTTGTGTGTATGTAACTATGTGAAACATTATAAAATTAAATAAAACAAATTGTATGCAATATATTATTTTTTATTTCTTTATAAATATTCTATTTAATCTAATACAAAACTCTGTTCGAGTTTAAATTTTACATAAGCACACTGACTAAACCACTGAACATGCTCCTGCCAAGGATCATCATCATCTTCCCAATCTTTTAAGCCACCACCACAATGGAAACACTTGGTCCTGTCTGCATGGCCAGTATAAAAGAAACCGGCTTCTGCAAGATCTTCAGGTTTCTGTCGCATAACGAGAGGCCAGTTTTCGAAACTGAGCAACCGGCTAGATTTTGAACTGAAGAATGGATATTCAGCTCTTGAGTACTGCATATTCTCGTTTTCATCTCCACTCAGTGTTGTAGTTTTGTTCTTCAATGATGTGTTCTGTACACGTATGCCACACTCATCTCTTTCTTCTGCTCTTGTCTTCCTGTAATTTAAGTAAACAGAATCACATTCACTAATGATCAGCTAATGACTGTCATTGTTAAAAAAGTATTTTTTAACTTTTTCACTTTCTGCTATTGTCTTTGTAATATTGTATACGAGGGCGTTTGTGTTGTCGTAGATGCTATCCTTATTAGTCTTTACGTAATATTTAATCCTCGTGGAAGCATGTTTCCAATGATCAGTAGTTGGAATCTTGGATAGCTTCTTCATATCGTACATTTCAATTTTGATGAGATGCGTCGCTTGGTCTCCGTCGTCAGAATTAGTAGAAATGTATGATACACCATCTCTAGCGGCTCGTGCTACGGTTGATGATAACAGCTTCCTCTTTTTTATTTTTGATTCAGCTTCAAAAAATGATCAATTGATTGCGATTTTCTTTTTCCACCATCGCATGTGTTATTATTAATGACGATGTCATCACTCTCTTCTTGAGGGGAGAGTGGCGAGTAGTAATACTGTTTATAGGTATTTTCATCGAAGCTCAATGATTTGTGCAACAACACAGTTATCATGTTAATATCAATTTGTTAACACTTAATCATAAAAGTTAAAAAAGCTAAAGTTACAACCTATTAAAGTCCACTGCTGAACATAGGCCTCCTCTCATTTCTGAGAGGGTTTTAGGGCTAGGAAATGTTCGCTGCGATACCTCAATGCGTGTTGGCAAACTTCACATGCCTTCGAAATTTTCTCAGACATGCATTCCTCACGATGTTTTCCTTCACCACTGAGCACGTGGTAAATCAGCACTTAAAATTGTAATTAACAATTTAATTGGTGCCGGCGGGGATCGAACCCGGGTCGTGTACTATGAATTTTACATTTTGCGCTAACCATCTGAGCTACCACGGCTTAACCATATACACACACATAATATTTAAATATAATTTGTTAACACTAAATCATACACACGTAAGAAAATAACAGAAAGAAAAGTAAGTTTGTCAATAGAATAAACACTTACATCCATGGCCTTTGATGCGTTGAAGTAACACAAACGTAGTATTGATAGATCCACTGCGGTCAAACGACCATACACTAACTCCATGACTGCAGTTGCTTGATCTTATATAGTACCAGTGAGTAATAATTCTAATCTAAAGAATTTCTGCAGTAGAATTGATAGTATCTTTATGCGTCAACAAGCTTACCTTACATTCTGTTGCTTATCTCTACATTCCTACATCCTTCCTGTCGTGTCTTGTTCAGTGTATTGGTGACTCAAATACGTTTTGTATAACACAAAGAAAGCAATTTAATATTTAGATATCACTATAATTGATCATTCCTATATTAGTCATTGAGTAGATTGGTACTGTAATAATCTACTAATAGCAGTAATATTATGGATACACTAGATGTACAACAACATCTGAAAAAGATTCACCCCACTCTAGAAAATAATGTTTATGCTGCCAATAAACTACATGTACCATGTACCATGTACACCCACGTGCCAACGTATATAATATGCAATTTGGATACAGATGATAAACCAGGGTCACATTGGGTAGCTTTATATATCGATACGAATGACGTCGGTCAATATTTTGATTCATTCGGACGGGCACCTGTACGATATCATCTAGAGTTTTTTAAAAGAAATTGTAAAAGATGAAACTGGAATGTTGATAGGATACAGAATGAGTGGACTTAAGTTTGTGGCGAATATTGCTTAATGTATTTGCTATATAAGTTTCAGGGATGTTCAATGCATAGTTTTACGAGTATATTTACAGAGAACACATTGTACAACGATATTTTAGTGGATGAGATGTTTCGCTCCTATTTTATAGATAATAAGTAATAAGATTTTGTATTTTATAAACAAAAATTTTAACAAAATTAGGTAATGTGTTTTATTGATGATTCAGATTAGTGTTGTAGATAGGAAAAAAGGAGTAAGGCATTAGATAATGACGGTAGTCAATCAACAATAGATAAGTAGATAAGGACAATGGAGCGCTAATGACGGTTGAGGCTCGCAGCGGATATCAATTAGATAAGAGTTAATTGATCTGCACATCTCCGGAACCGTGCATCCTACGCAAAAATGGACCGCAGATTCGTGATCAGAGCATGCCAAAACCTTTTTTTTTTTTTTTTAGGATTGTGAGTCGACGAACGTCGTGCGCCAGAACTGGTACAACCTTTCTACAAGTGCGCCAGAACTGGTACAACCTAACTACCTACGTATACATTCTCGTCGGTTAAGGGTACTCTTAATTTGGTTCATTTTAATTTTCATTTCATTGGCCCATATTTGAATAGATACTTAATATTTTATAGAATAAAAGATGGTCCAAAGCGAGTAAGAGCACGGATAAGTGATTTAATACGTCTATTTTGTGCACAATGTAATAGCACTACATTTTTTCACCTCATTAGGCAGTTTGTTAGAAAGTTGAACACAAACAAACGTATTGCTTTTCTTTACTACGTCAGTTCTTCGACTACGTAACGCTATTTTGTGTCTATAACTGGTAGTCAATATCGGTGTGGTCTTTTAGAAAAACTTGAGTTATAATGAGATTGTTATATTATCATAAAGTGAGTCACAAGCATAACATTTCTGGAACAATGAAACTAGTTATTGCGGATTTTATCGCGTTTATTTAGCTTGTTTTTAAATCCTGACGTTTTGAGAACTTTGCAAGACCCGTAGATATGGGGAAGTAAGATTTTTTTTATAGAATAAAGGTGATGCTGTAGCCCATAGACATCAACATCTATTTTTAATTAGGAATCGATATGCAGATGCGTTGTCACCCTTGAGGACTAGGATGAAATGCTTTATTTCAAATTAGGTTTTTGAGGTCCCGATGAAAGTTAACAACCACTACCTTCACCTTAAATGTTTTTTAGACGTCTCTACGCTACAAAATGTTGATATTTATACCAAAAATAATCATGATCGCAATTAATACATATTTAGTAGGCGCAAGGTCGGCAAGTGTGGTTGTTCACTCAGTCGGTTAGCAAGTAAGTATAACGGAAATATAGTTTGCAAGGAAGCGTGCAATAACCTTTATGTTTTCCGATGACATTAAATTGAGTAACATATGTTTTATAATCTTGAATAATAAATACACATATAATATAATTGACCGTCTGGCGGTGGTTTAAGAATATCCACTACCTCATATCATCCCGTGGGTGCCGTGAACAGGACATGGGTAGCAGCATATTCCTGATATCTTCTCAAAATAATGAAACAATGTGGTGGCTTTTGAGTAGGTACGTGTTGGCCAACCCGCTTGCCAAGCGTGGCAACTGTGACAAAATCTCTCCTATGAGTTGATCTACGAAAGAAGCGTATGTGCAACAGTGGACTTTTATAGGCTGTAATACATGGATGGATAGTGGATAATATATTAATATTTATTTAAAAAAATACATTACTGTACTTCTCAAATCTTTCCTGCGACAATCGTTTTTATTTTATTATTCAATACCTTCAATTATGAATAATTTACAATTTTGTTATTTTGGGTCTTATTTTAACTATGTAAAACCACACTACTGTTGAAAGCCAATTAGTATGGGTATTTATTTGAGTGTTTTATTAAAAGCCGGTCCAATAACGGCATGTGTAATGGTTTCGTTTTATAAAATATGTTTTTATAAAGCTTTATTTTATGAAGAGTATAAAACACTAAGAAAATATATTTAAAAACAAAACATCCAATGATTACAATTCTTGTAATATAATTTATAATTATCAATTAATTCAGATATATTTACTTAAAACCTTCAAGGATAAAACATACCTTTTTTGACAAACTTTCTTTATGGCTGAACCTATGGAAGTGTGAGGTATTCCATTTTAATCGCCGGATATGACAACGCATCAGTAGTTTTCTTTGTTTGCAGGTGTCCACGGGCTGAAATAGTGACGTACCATCAGTAGGCGTTACATTTGCTAGTAACTTCAGTTCTATAAAAAACTTTAACGACTTTGAAGGTCGCGGTTCGTACTATGCTTTACTAATGCCCACAAGTGACTTTAATATAGTGATAATAAATGTGCCGTGTGAACCGCGATGTAAGAATAATTCCTACCCCATATCATCTAGTGAGTGTCGTAATAGGCGACAGAGGGAATCACATGAAGAGATGATCAGTACGTCTTCCTAATAACGACTTAAAAATAAAATAAAAAAACTGCTGTTGCAAACCCGCTTACCAAGCGTGGCAACTATGGCAATAATGGTCTTAGAGATAATCTATGGGGGAGGCCTATGTTCAGCAGCTCATTACAACCCTTTGATAGGTTGTAATGAATAAATGAAAACAGCGTTACTAGTACTTTAAATCGCTAATGGTCAGAGCACCATATCCCAGATCAACCAAATCTTTACTGTTAATGTATATTATGAACTAGCTTTTGACTTTTTTTATAGAAGAGGGGGCAAATGAGCATGCGGCTCACCTGATGGTAAAGGTCGATCGACGCCCACGAACAATTGCAATAGCAGGGGAACCACGGGTGCGTTGACAGCCTTTTAAAAAAGAGTAGACTTTTTTTTTTGAAGGTTCATAAGTCGTATCAATCTGAAAACATCGCACACATTAATTGCATAATGGTGGAGTATCGATGTGTGATGGTGAAATTGTGCGACTAGAATTAGTCCGAACAATTACTCAGAGCACTCCCCGTGTAGATGCGATCAAATACGGAAATATGCAACATCTTCGCAGTGCTAGTGAGTCAAGACGATCTGAAAGAGCTTGGTCGCCGACAATTCGAACCGCTCTGCGTTGGATACGCGCAAATGAAAAGAGCTGACACTGGAGAGCCCCGGCCCTGAGATGGGAACAGTATTCTGCATGAGGCCAAACCCGTGCTTGTAAAGTTGACTAGACAGAAAAGAAATTCAACCAACTACATACATCATACATGATTGATATTTACGTTAGCGTGTCCTTAAACACGTGTTTACGTGGCAGAGCCATGCAGCAGCTGTATTATGGTTGTAGCACGAATGGGTCCGCTCGACCGGTGTAAGACCACGCTGTCATAGAACACCAGCGTAAAATAGCAGCTTAATGCTGTTCACTGAGACCCTTTATATTGGAAACGAGGCATTCTATCTCAGTCCTCAGGAGTGACAACGCATCTGCATGTTAATTCTTAATTGAGGATAAATGTAGATGTCCATGGGCCACAGCATCCACTTGCCATCAGGTGGACTGTATGCTCGTTTGGCATCCTTATTCTTTAAAAAAAAAAACAGTTAATATTTTGACATAGAAAGGTTTAAAGTGTAAAGTAAGCATTTTGTAACGGTTATGTTTTGAAGCGGTCTAGATTTCAAATACAAGAATATTTGATACGATTTAGTCGTTTTAATAATAAGACTGGTCTACATAATGATTTCTTATATTTACGCGAACACTACACATTGATTAAAACTACTTTTACGGATTTTATCGCGTTTATTTTACTATTATTTTTAATTCCCGACGTTTCGGGCGCTTTCCAGCACCCATGGTCACGGGGGACTGAGATGACTGACGTCCCGATGTCATTGTTAAACCCGGAGTACCTTCAGCTTTCTTTTTAAATTATTGTATATGGTCCGATCTATGCAAAATGAACTGACTATGTCCTGAGGTCTTGCAGTGGTATGCTTGGGTTTAGTTTTAATTTTATTGATTATAGGATCCCACGCAGGTGGTAGTACCCAGCCTCCTTCTCTATTGAAATTAGGATGTTTTTTAATTTCAATAGCCTCACGTATCATCCTGGGTAGGAATCGGTGTTCTTTCGCGAGGATTTGTGGTCTATCAAATATGATGTAATGGTTAGGGCCGTCTAGGATATGATCGCAAACTGCAGACTACCCGGAACTTTGATGTTTCACATCAGCTATATGTTCTTTTACGCGGGTTCTAATCCTCGCGAAAAAACACCGATTCCTACAAAGGATGATAGATGATAGATTTCATAACAATGGATGAAAGAATGAGGAGCGCAGTGTTGGATACAAGGGTTTACCCGGGGTCCAACGTAGGGACGGACCACTACCTGGTCTTATGCCGAATTAGGGGTTTATTCAGACGTTGGCGGTATAGGACATCTGTGTCTACCACTGCATTACAGCGTATAAGAATTGAGAGGTTACAAGATGAAGATGTTAAAGAAAAGTACAAATGCAGACTGAGAGAAAATATAAGTAATTTGGATGAGTTGTGTGTGAATGAGTTAGACTTGGAGAATGTGTGGCATAATGTTAAGAATAGTTTAGTGGATGCAGCTACCGAAGTATGTGGTATTAGTAAGAGAACGAATGAAAGGAAAGACAATACGTTATGGTGGGATGATGAGGTACGTATGGAAGTTGAAGCAAAGAAGGGAGCATGGCTAGATTTACTAGCGTCCAAAGCTGGTAATTCTGGCGGTAAGAATGATGAGAATGAAAGAAAAAAAGGCAGAGTTTAAACTTTTAAATAAGAGAGTAAAAGAATTAGTTGAAAGGAAAAAGCAAGAAAGAACGGATAAGAATGATAGAAGAATATCGGATAACTTCCAGGCAAATATTAAAATGTTCTGGATACTCCTAAGAAATACCAGGGGACTTTCAAAACAGCCTAGATTGAATGCGATACGAGACGAGAATGGCTGTATCCTGAATGATGAAGTGTTGAGTCTAAAGAGATGGAAGGAATATTTTGAAAGCGTATTTATGAGTAAGGAGAAGTGTAAACTAAATGAAATAGAAATTCCGAAAGAAGATGAAAGAGATAGGGAGATAAGTATAGCTGAAATAATGAAAGCAATGAAAAGCATGAAAGTAGGTAAGGCAGCCGGATATGATAGAGTTTCACTCGAAATGCTAAGGGCTGGAGAGGACGTGGTGGCAGGCCTGCTGTACACCTTGTTTAATTTATGTTGGGAACTAAAGCGGGTACCGGGAGACTGGTGCAAAGCCGTGATAGTCCCAATATATAAGGGAAAAGGGTCACAGCAGGACTGTAAAAACTACCGTGGTATCAGCCTTCTTAGCATTGTGGGAAAACTGTATGCTAAGGTACTAATTGAAAGAGTTATGAAAGAAAGTGATGAAAAAATTTGGGATGTGCAAGCGGGATTTAGAAAGGGAATGGGGTGTACAGATCAAGTCTTTTCCATGCGCATGATCGCGGAGAAGTTTTTGGCGAAAAACCAAAAAGATTTTTGTGCGTTCATGGACTTGGAAAAGGCTTATGACAGAGTGAACAGGGATGTAGGCTGAGCGCTGGTTTGATACAGGCATTAAAGTCTCTGTATAGGGACTCGAGTGCTTATGTTAGAATCAACGGGGTCTACTCGGACTGGTTTGGCATCCATAAAGGTGTCAGACAGGGCTGTGTAGCTTCCCCGTGGCTGTTGAACCTATTTATAGACTGCTGTTTGGAAAATTTGAAAGTTGAAGAATGTGGGTTAAGAATGGGTGAGTTAACCATCAAATGCCTTTTGTACGCCGATGATCAATTCATACTTGCGTCGTCGGCGGCCGAGTTGCAAATGATGGTTACATTAATGAACAGGTCATTAAAAGAAAGGGGAATGAAAGTGAACGCAAGTAAGATGAAAGTGATGGTTTTTGAAAGAGAAGAAAGCAAAACGGTATGTGAAATAAGAATAGAAGGAGAGTTAATTGAGCAAGTGGATAAGTTCGTATATTCGGGATGTGTTTTCAGCAGGGATGGGAGATATGATAAGGATATTGAACGACGAGTGAATGCAGGAAATAAAGTAAATGGGGCTCTACACTCTATTGTGAAAAGTCAGAGTGTGTCAAAAAAGGCACATATGGCAATTCAGAGTGCTGTATTAGTCCCTACTTTAACGTATGGTAGTGAAAGTTGGGTGTGGCAGAAGAAGCACGAGAGTAGAATAAATGCAGTAGAAATGCGGTCGCTAAGGAGTATGTTAGGGCTGAATCTGAGTAACAGGGTGAGAAACTGTGTGATAAAAGAAGAGTGTGGTTTGCAAGATGATGCGGTGACCAGGATTAAGAAAGGAATGCTTCGGTGGTTTGGTCATGTAGAAAGAATGAATGCGGAAAGACTGACAAAGCAGATATATGTTGCAGAAGTGAATGGAAGAGTCGGAAAGGGACGTCCTAGGCGGAAGTTTCGACCAAATTGGCGATATACTAAAAATGGGCAAAATTAAGAGTACCCTTAATCAACGAGCATGTATGCGTAGGTATATGGATGTGGAAGAGGCGAGAAAGGTATGTCAGGATCGTGCTATAAAACTAAAGTGTCTGTTTGTTATGTCAAATTAACAGCTTTTTACTAAATGCATATACGGTAAGACAGTACGAAAATATATACGATACTTATAACAGGAAAACATTTTGTTTAATCTGTTTTGTTCCAGCTAACCACCGAAATGATTGAACCAATTTTGACGGGACTTTTTTTAAAAATTTTATTTGTTTTTTCAATCTCGAAATGATTGGACCGATTCTGACGGGACTTTCAATAACAGATAGCTGATGTTATAACGAGTAACTTAAGTTAATTTTATTTTAGAAAAATAATTAGGGTTACGCAAAATAAAATTAAAACCCATGAAAACCAATCGTAATAAATTCAAAGTTGCGAGGAACAGCTAGTTTTGCTATAAAATCAATCGGAAATTATTCAATGAATGTCAATATTATTTAAATGCGGCGTCTTTACCGTGGGAAAATATACATGAAGTTTCCGAGGGGCTAGAGCCGCGGTCTGAGCATAGTTAGAAATAAATATTGATTAGTAAGTAGGCCGGAGACAGGGAGAAATGTCCTTGACTAAGCTCGTCGTACTGTAGTTATTGCAAAGTAAACTAAGTACAGGTACAGAGCTGACTTTATTCAACACTCTGGAAGTCGCATCTCACAGCTGTACTTTATTCTGCAATGATGAAAATATCCAGTTATGTGGCGTTAATAATATTTTTATTTATAAAATAAGACATATTCGTGATACAACCATAAAAAATCTGCACCACACCTCTACCACATAAACTAAAAATATCGTATATACCAGCATGGTAGGAGGTGACAGAGGGAAACTGAAACAGCGCCTGCCAAGTGTGGCAACTATGGCGGAATTCCCCGAAGAGGCGAACAATTCTCTAATATATATATATATATATATATATATATATATATATATATATATATATATATATATATATATATATATATATATGATTTAAAATTTGACCTTTAACCAATCAAATTGCTGAAATGTTGATGCGTTGTCACCCGTGAAGACTAAGATGGAATGCCTCATTTCCAGTAATAAGGGTCTGTAACAGCAGCATCAAGCTACCGTTTTACGCTGGTATTCTGTGAGAGCGTGGCTGGAATATATGGGGCTGGAAATAATAGATTTTCTCACAAAAGATGTTAACTTGAAAAAAAAAGGAAAAAAAGACGGACCGTAGACAGGTTGCGAACCAAGTGATTACGATTTCGCGACTGCTCGATATCCTCTTAAGCTATTACGACCATTTACACATTATTAAAATTTATCTTCTTATATTGTAGCTGTTTTTCATTGCCTGAAAACACGGTCAAAAAGACATTTTCTAAAAATTAATCCTAGTTAGATCGATTTATTGCCCTCGAAACTCCCTGCGCACAAAATTTTATGAAAATCGTTGGAGCCGTTTCCGAGATTCTGATTGATGATGTACATATATATATATATATATATATATATATATATATATATATATATATATATGTACAGGATTATCAAGAAAGCTGACGTATTGTGACAGGCAACTACGGAACACTACCTCTACATTTTGCGCGGCCCGCCACGCACTTTTATAGTTTTTTTTTAAATAATTATTTGTTTAATTATTTTGGTCTAGCTGTAATTGTTACTACTTAACAGACAGAACGGAAAAGTATAATATTATAATCTAACTATAATTGCACAATTATTTATAGACAAACACCGCTAAGCTATAATTTAAAAACTTAATTCAATCATCAACATTTCATTCAATATTTTATCTATGGAAAGCACAAAGTTACTCTATTTTTCGGCTATTATTTTAATTTTTCGGCTATTATTTTAAAACGGTGAGCTGAAGTTAGGGAAATTTGGAGTAGGGCAACGGAACCGAAGGGGCCAGCAGTTGGCCGACTTTATGGAGAAAGAGGGACTCTTTATGATGAACTCTTTCTTCCAGAAGCGGCCCCACAGGAAGTGGACCTGGTCGAGCCCCGACGGTTCGACAAAAAATGAGATTGACTTCATTATGACGACCAGACGCCAACTGTTCAGTGATGTCTCAGTGATCGCAAGGGTGAAAACTGGCAGCGATCACCGAATGGTTAGAGGCACACTGAACCTAAACGTTAAGTTGGAGAGGTCTCGTCTAATGAAGTCAACGCTCCGTCCCCCTCGTGCTCTGATCCAAAATCCCGAAAAACTTTCAGCTCGAGTTACACAACCGCTTTCAGTGCCTACAAGATTGCAATGCAGTGGACGATATGAATGACAAGCTCGTGGAAACTGTCCATGCGGTCGGAGCTAAGTTCTGCAAGACCCGCCGCAGAAGAACACAAAAACTCTCCGATCACACTCTTAATCTCATGGCTGTTAGACGGGAGATGAGGCTGCAATCGTCAACAGATTTGACAGCATACAGGCAACTGAACAGACAGATCTCCAAATGCATACGGCGAGACTTACGCAACTTTAATACTGCTCGTATTAAAGAAGCGATCGAGCGGAACCAGGGCTCCAAAGTCTTTGCCAGAGATCTGTCTGCCAGAAAGAGCCAACTGTCAAGGCTGAAGACTGAGTGTGGCAGCATCGTTTCCGGGACACCTGAGATTTTGAGTGAGATTGAGAGGTTCTATGGGCAGCTGTACACATCATCGTTGGAGCCACACGCAAGTGTGAGTAACGATCCAAGAGCAAGTCTTATCCGACACTATTCCGATGATATCCCGGACGTCAGTCTAAGCGAGATTAGAATGGCTCTCCAGCACCTTAAAAACGGCAGGGCCCCAGGCGAGGATGGAATTACAGCGGAGCTTCTGAAAGCGGGTGGAACACCGGTACTTGAAGTCCTTCAGAAGCTCTTCAATTCCGTCCTCCATGGTGGCACTACTCCGGAGGCGTGGAGCAGAAGTGCGGTGGTCTTGTTCTTTAAGAAAGGCGACAACGCTCTCTTGAAGAACTACAGACCGATTTCCCTTCTGAGCCGCATCTACGTGCTGTTTTCGAGAGTCATTACGAATCGTCTCGCACGCAGACTCGACGACTTCCAGCCTCCCGAACAAGCCGGTTTCCGAAAAGGCTTCAGTACCATAGACCACATACATACCCTGCGGCAGATTGTACAGAAGACTGAAGAGTACAATTTGCCACTTTGCCTGGCGTATGTGGACTATGAGAAAGCCTTTGATTCCGTCGAAATTTGGGCGGTGCTGCAGTCCCTTCAGCGGTGCCAAGTTGACTGTCGGTATATCGAAGTGCTGAAGTGTTTGTACAGTAGGGCTACGATGGCTATCCGAGTACAGAACCAGAGCTCGAAACCTATCCAACTGCAGAGAGGTGTAAGACAGGGTGACGTTATATCCCCGAAACTCTTCACCGCTGCTTTGGAAGACGTTTTCAAGCTACTGGACTGGAAAGGATACGGTATTAACATCAATGGCGAGTACATCACTCACCTTCGATTTGCCGACGATATAGTCCTTATGGCAGAATCGCTGGAGGACTTAAGCACTATGCTCAATGACCTCAATAGTGCCTCCCAACGGATAGGTCTTAAGATGAACATGGACAAAACAAAGATTATGTTTAATGTCCATGTCACACCTATGCCGGTAGTTGTTGGAAGCACTATGCTCGAAGTTGTTGACGAGTACGTTTACCTGGGACAAATATTCCGACTAGGTAAGTCCAACTTCGACCGAGAGGTCAATCGACGGATTCAACTCGGCTGGGCAGCGTTCGGGAAATTACGACATATCTTCTCGTCAGGTATACCTCAATCTCTGAAAACTAAAGTGTACAACCAGTGCGTGTTGCCAGTGATGACTTACGGATCAGAGACGTGGTCCTTCACTGCTGGCCGTATGAGGACGCTCAAGGTCGCTCAGCGAGCTATGGAGAGGGCTATGCTCGGAGTTTCTCTGCGTGATAGACTCAGAAATGAGGATATCCGCAGTAAAACCAGATTGACCGACATAGCCCAACGGATTAGTAAGCTGAAGTGGCAATGGGCCGGCCATATAGCTCGAAGAACCGATAACCGATGGGGAAGAAAGGTTCTCGAGTGGCAGCCTCGTACCGGTAGGCGTAGTGTAGGGCGACCCCCCACTAGATGGAGTGACGACCTGGTAAGATATGCAGGAAGTCGATGGATGCAGGTGGCTCAGGACCGTGCTTTGTGGCATTACTTGGGGGGAGGCCTATGTTCAGCAGTGGACTTGTGAAGGGCTGTGATGATGATGATGATGATGATTTTAATTTTTGAATTGTGTTTATTTTCAATTGGGTAACAGATACGTTAACAGACACGAGTCTCAAGATGGAATGCCTCATTGCCAGTAAAAAGCGTCTTCGTTTCTCGTTATGCACCATAAAAAAATGCAACATTTTACTGTAACAAAAGTAAATGAATTCTATGCGAAACTTTATGGCTCTTTCCTGGTCTAACATTACTGCTACAACTATAATAAAACCAGTTTCTATTAAATACGCGACTGCGATTTACAGTGTTGAATAAAGTCATATTTGTTCCTAAACAATGTTAACCTAGTTGGGGAGAAAAATTCGATATAATATACGATCACTAACAATTGATAGTGGTTTAATTATAATTTACGAGATAATCAATTAAAATAATTTTGGCGCAAATTTATTAAATTTTTATTACGCGAAAGACACGGTCACCCGTTATTATCAGAGTCGAATAACACGCATGCTTTGTTTAAAAAAATAGATATTAAATTCTGTTCGGTGAGATTTCAGAAAACTTCTCGCAATTGCAACTTCACTTAAGTATCGCACGCAATCTGTGTGACTGGTTTCGCTCGCCGGAAACACATAGTTTTGTGGTACGAACTTCGCAGCTGTTGTCAAACGCGAGGCTGCGGGGGCGAGGCAACGGCGGCGGCCTTTCTTTATTTTTTTATTATCTATCGGAAAAAATAAGCCGTAATTTCTAATGAGCTTAGGACTTTGTTTTTTATCAACTTCTTTAACTTTATTCTGTGATGTAAGTGCTGTTGGCCTTTTAGCTTTTAGACAGCTTCATATCAAAAGGGAAAGGCGGTGGTGATGATGATGTTTTATGATTTTGTTTCCAATCATCATGTCATATATACACACGTATATAACCGCTGTCTAAGTTGGGAAGTGTCTCTGACTGCTTAGCTCGTGTCGGGCGATAATTTTATCAACACACTGCGTACAGACTTTATTATAGTATGGAGCGGGGGATAGTCGAGACGCGAGATTGAAATCTGATATTTTTTTTTGTTTTCTACACGTAATATTATTACTTTAAGTAATATACCAAATCCTTATTTTTAAGATCAAGGACGCAAAGTTTGCTTAGAGTTTTTTTGCGAGCACTAGACCAGTCATGCGGGAAATGTGTTATTATTTATTGAAATTACTTATTTCAAAGTAGCTCGGTCCATATTTAAAGTTAGTTGCGCCGGCGCTCACTTGATTAGATAAATAGTCGTATATTATACCTTCTAGCTTGTTAAATTATAATGTATTCATTTTGAATTTAAATGCTAGTGAGTATATGATAAGTAGTAAAATAAAAAAAAAATTGTACAACCGTTGATAACTCAAAAAGTACTGGTCAGATCTTGTTCAAATTTATATGGGACCACACAAAAAGCACCTTTCAAATAAAAAAAAGAATCATCTAAATTGATTCACCTAGAAAAAAGTTTTGAGGTAACGAACATAAAATAAAAAACATACAGTCGAATTGAGTACGACCCCCTTTTTGAAGTCGGTTAAAAAACTATACAATTTACCTGTTAGCCTAATAATGACTATGTAAAATGCCAGAAAAATGTATGTATCCCAATATGTAGCGGTATATCAACTCTTTTATATAATAAAATATCCCTACAGCAGCGTCCATGGTCGTCAAATTATGTTCTATGATCGTCAATACGCCCGGCAATCGTAACAAATAAAGAGAATCCGCTCTAAATTGGAAGTGTTCCATGGCCAGCAGTAGACTGCTGTCGACTGATCAAGAAGAAGAAGCGTGCCAAAGTAATTCATTAAAAAAGGAGCCTGTGAGGAACTGAGACGTTTTCTCAGACAGGTAGGTTTCTTCAGTGTGTTTTACTATTCATTAGATGATAATACTTATAATTGTATTGGACAAATAGAAACCTACTGGCTCAAGGTACGGACTTCGATGCTTACTATCGTTAGTTTAATCTGCTATTCGATTTTTTATAATTATTATAATTATAAGCCAGTACTTGACGAAATCCTTGTTGTTGGTAGGTTGTGTGTTTATGTATCACTAGATGTCTTAACATGATTAGTCTTGTCTTGAAATCACATTACGTAAACGGAAGAGAAAAAAACGTTGGTAAACTATTTCACTCTTTTGCTTTATTAATATTACGAACTACGTAGCAAACCGTTTAGTTCGCACGCTTGGAATGTCGAAAAAATCGATAATATCGGTGATTGTCGATAATGTCGCTAAGATGAATTTAGTAAATTAACTTATGTAATTTTTACGCATACACTCCGGAGTGAATTTCACTGGTTAAAATTCGCGAATCCAATTACGAATAAAGTGCCAGAAGCGATAAAATTATTCATTGCAATTCTATGTGCTGATCTATTAGTCTGAACGTCATAAAAATTAAAAGTTCCGAGCACTTGTAAAGGGGGAGGTGTGAAATCCACCAACGTTCATTGGGACGACGCGGCGGAGTTTTACTGCTTCAAAACTCCCTCTGAAGTGTAAGGATGCCTGTGCTCGACCATGGGATGTACGTACTTTAATTTTTATATGAAATCAATTTTTACAGATTTTAAGTTAATATACGCTACAAAATCCGTAAAATTTGTAATACTTAGATCGACTAAATTTGTGTCCGTAATGTTGAGATCTCGAAAATATTGTTATTCATTTCAGATTTCAAGTACTTTACAGCTTTTTGACTGCCTCGTTGGTCTAGTGGTGTATTAGCGCAACTGCTGATCATGAGGCCCTGGGTTCGAATCCCGGGTCGGGCCAAAAAATCTATTCCTGAGTTTTTCTGTAGAGAAATTCTCAGGAGCTGCCCGGAGTCAGGAAGTTGGCGGTGTCTAACCCCCGTACCTCGGAAAGCACGTAAAGCCGTTGGTCCTGCGCCTGATCTCTCTCCGGTCGTGTTGGTTTACCGTCTCATTGGATTGTGAGGGTGAGGGAATAGAGAGTGCACCTGTGCTTGCGCATACACTTGGGCACTATAATCCTGTCCTGCGCCGATGGCTAGTCTCCGTTGAGGCTGGCCGCCGTGACCGAAATTCGGTCTGGAGGTCATTATTATTATTACTACTACTTTACAGCTCCTATCCTATAGTCACGGGAGGACTGTGTTCGAACGTCGCTATTTCATAGTTTAACCACGGCTACTTCCAGTTATAAATTATTAATTTTATGAACGAAATCTAGGGAATATAAAATAAATTCATATACGCGATAAATTCCATAAAAATTAGTTTCATTTACATATGCAGTATTTAAATAAACATCAGAAATCATTATAAATTTAACCTAGATATCAATAAATGGAATTAGAGAAATGTTTAAGTTTTCAGGCAATTTTTATTTTAAGAAACTTACATGTTTGTTTTCGCAACCGTCTTATGGAATTAGATAAAGTTGATGTTACAATAAAAATAATAAGATAAGTAATAAATAATATTTATTTTGTACAATTTTTATACATTGTATCTATCTACATCACAAGTTCATCACGAACGGAATTATCACAGGTTTACATATTCTAAAAGCCTCTGATATGCACCGTAGAGAGCATTTCTTTGCGATTCAGTTTATAATCATAACCATGGATTTTTTTAAATTATCTTCTTGTTAGTTATTCAGCTACCTGTAATAAAAGGTTAGTTTTTAGGATTTAAAATTCTAGTTATTTTCTAAGTAGATATCACAGTATGAATTGGCATGTCTATGAAATCCAAAAATATTAAAATATTATGACTTTATACATGAAATATAATAATTAGGTAATAAAATCATAAACTATTTAAATGCTGAAGATAGTTATTTAATATAAGAAAATTATCACGTCAAGTAATTTAAAAATGTATAAGTATTGCTAAAAATTTGCACTATATTGGCATACTAAATAATATGGCATTTAAACCATATTAACATTCAAGTTAATGAACATACGTAACGTTGGCGTACTGCTAGTATAAAATATTTAAAGAGGTGGCTTTTTAAAAATAATTTGTTACCAAAAGAAAATAATAATTTTTATGGTTTTTTTAATATTGAAATAAAAAAGACACTCATTCTTCATTCACTCTTTATGTTATGTATTTTTAAATAAGATCATTAATTATGTTAAAATGTGTATAGAAAAAAAGAGAATTAAAGAAATGGTAGCAATTCCATGTTGTCCCAATTCGTTCGAAGTTACCGAAATACACCTTCAGGTCATTCCATTAAGTCCGGAGGTAAGGTCTCATCATAACTAACAAAATGAGCTCAAACTCGGCACACCTAGTTTTACTCTGCGAGAAGTTCAAATAGCGGTCACGAATATACAACTTCAGATCACACCATCAAGTTCAGAGGTAAGATCTCATCATAACTAAAAAACGAGCCCAAACTCGGCACTTCTAGTTCCGCTCGTCCAGGAGTTGTAGTTACCTTCAGGCCACTCTGTCAAGTCCGGAGGTAAGTTTATATGTATATAAATCCTAATTATTTTTACCGAAATAAAAAACTGTGAGTATAAAAATAATAATTTTATCACTTGTCAAGTACTTATGTTTCCAATTTGTTTTTTTCTAATATTTTGTGTATGTACAGCGATCTTTTCAGAATGAGCCGCTGCAAAACAGGCGATACAGTGTCCACTCACGACGGCGGCCGAGTGCGGACTCACAGAGTACTTTTGCGCGGGCTGTGATTCATCGAAATCTTTGTACAATAAATCAAAACAGGCACCAAAAATAAAATATTTGCCCTCATTGCAATAGTTTATGATTCATCCGTATTAGCAAAATATGTGAAAAAATGTGCATCAGTTTTTATTTTTTCTACGACTATTTGTGACATTTTGATAAAAAATGCTTTTTAATTGAATATGTTTGTCTACTTATAGTATTTTTTAAATTTTAGTTATAAGAATATGCCGTTAGTATGTACAATGAAATTAAATTTGCGACATATAATTTTATGTTCATATAATGACAAGTTAATATTAAATTATGGCTGAAAACTTTATTACCTATTTAGTGCTCTTCCGATAATAGTTTATTTTATTCTAACAAAATCGCTTTGGCCTCGTGTTCCCGCGTGACCTCGAGCCACGCATAGTGTGCGAACGAGTGGCGCGGGAAAGTGGAGGAGAAATTGGAATTTGAGCTGAGGTAGGTAGTATAGGCCCTTAAGACAATGATTGTTGCTTGTTTGATTTCAATGTCTTTAATAAATTTAACGTTGTATCGATTACGAATAATCGACTATTCAATTTTATTGGCTATTATTATTTACCTTGGAAAACATTATGCTCTTTTCTTTATCTTGTCTACCTTCCCGCTAATGAATGTTAAACAATGAATGCCTTTATATATCTGTTTAATTTACTATTACTACATATTACTATTATATATTCTGTGCTATTACGTATTACGTACGTACGTCCGACCTTACTGACTGTCGACCAGCATTCACAAGGATATTCCTTCTTTTTATCGAAATTTAATTATGTTAATAAGATGTGTGATTGTGATTCCTAAACTAGATCAAATCATCAGTTGATTGAAAAAAGGAATTTTATAATTTATTTTTTAAATTCAAATGACAAACGAATTTACAGTCCATTTAATGGAAAGTGGTACCGCAGCCTATAGAAACCTATAGCCAACTTCAAACAAAAGCTTATAGTTGAGTCATCATCTTTGAGCGCTATGATGGAATGTCTAAACGTAGATATGTTCTTGTACTGGCTTTCTACACTTTGAAATATAGCAGTGCATGCATAGCTTCTAGATGCCAGAGACGGGTAAAAACTCTTACTCTTTTTTATACATGCTAGAGCCACACTGTAGCTATATTATGGTTGTAGCACAAATGAGTCGGCCGGGGAAAGACCACACTCTCACAGAATACCAGCGTAAAATAGTAGCAGGTGAGTGTAGAGATCCGGAGACCCCTTTGTACTGAAAACGAGGCATTCCATCTTAGTCCTCAGGGGTGACAACGCATTTGCGTTTTGATTCTTAATCGAGAATTAATGTAGATGTCTATGGGCCATAGCATCCATTTACCATCAGGTGGACTATGTGCTCATTTGTCACCCTTATTCTATAAAAAATCTCTGCTACCTTTCTATCAGCTCCTACTTAGCTACCCAGGTCGTCTCATAGGTAAAAGGGAACCACCGTAGTAAACGTACCTAGTTTCTTGTTCTTTTGTGAATATTTCCCTGTTAGAAACAACACATACTTGTCAATATAAATTTAAATTGCGTTCTTTTACTTTCCACTATATAGTAATAGCCTACTGGCTTAAGGCACGGACTGCAAAGGTTACTATCGTAGATTCAACCTGCGATTCGATTTTTTAAAATATTATATAAGGCAATGCTTGATTACAATCCCATTTAGTGGTAGGTTGTGAATTATCTGTTGGTGTTAAATCGCACGGTCTCAGTATGAAAAAAGTCTAATAATTATTGCCTTGAACACACACGAAAAAGAGAGGGCAATTGAGCATGCGACTCACTTGATGGTATGTGACTACCGCCGCCCACGAACAACCGCAACACCAGGGGAATCGCAGGTATGTTACCGGCCTTTTACAAAGGTGTAAGCTCTTTTCTTGAGGGTCCCTAAGTCGTATCGTTTTATTATAGGGAGACAGATGCTGACAAGCTGTTTCAACCAGCAATTGAAACATTAAAAAAAATTAAAACAGAGATGTCATGAAAAATTACAACCACTGAATTGAGAAAATGGGTCTTAATTAGTGAAAATAATGATTTGAAAATTTAGCATTTAACCAGTCATAATGATTAAACTGGCTACAAACAGTACATTAAACCTTACTTTTATCTTAGTTTAATGTGTATTCAATCAAAAAACACCGATGTTATCAAATGAATCCGCATCATGGACTACATTGGATATGCTGATGCAAAACCTCAGAGGGAGACTCCACTAGGTGAACTGTCTCCCTTTAATGCTTTGCAACGAACTTTATTTTTTATAAATTTTTTCGTTATTATACCCAGTATTTATGTATAAGGTGTGTGGCCCATAAACTCTATATCTATTCTCGAAAATAAAATGCAGATGCGTTATCACCTCTTAGAATTAAGATGTAATGACTTGTTTACAGTTAAAAGGGTCTCTGGTGCTCTACACACAATACGAAATAAAACAGCATTAAACTGTTTTTTCCCGCTGGTATTTTTAAAAGTGTGGTCCTTTCCCGGCAAGATTTTCCAATGGCAGTGATAAAAATATTCACTGCAAATCAGAGAGACCAGTGTGAATGTAGTAGAAAAAGTTTCGAGTGTGAAATACACCAACGCGCATTGAGACGACGAGGAGTATCAGAGTCATACTGCCCCATAAGTCTCTCGGAAAAGAAGGCAATGCTGTGTCCACTACATATTGTTACGAGCTTGAGGTTCGTGACAATAAAAATTGCCAATAGAATTACCTAAATTAACACTTTAATTCACTTTACACTAATTAAAGTTAAAAACACTAATAATTAATCACACTGATTCACTTTATTCCGCTCCGAAGCTTCGCTTGTCTCGCCAACTTCAATACTTTCCCAATCGCGTATTGCAGCGCCTTTATATAGGGCTATTCCACGAAAACATCCAGAATATTCCAGAATATTCAAGTAAATACGCGCGCCAACCGACCAAGCGCAGAAAATTCGAGTGTGCGGCTTCCAGAGGGCTTAATTCTTCTGTTCGATACTAGATGGCGCTAGTGCCGTCGAATTCGGCGCGTAACAATATTATTATATCATATAATTAATCAGTAATCAATGCTAAAACGTAGTATCGCTGGTAAATTAATTACAGAGTTACATATTTGCTTTGCTAATAACAAGGTGCTTATGCTTATTTTAAGATAAAAATGTTTGCGTTCTTAGCGGGAAGGGCAAACATTAAACTTTCCGAGTTGTGTATGTAAAAAAATAAATAATTTTTAAAAAGCCTTCATATATATATGGAGGGTTATTTTGCACTAACAGGACAAATTTGGAGAAGGTTCAGATTGAGTAAAATACAACCAAGTGCTAAAGAAAAATTTATTTAAAAAATCTAAAATATTCTGTACTTTTTATCTTTTAAATTCAAAATGCGTGTTAATAAATTATTTTAACTGATTTTACTGTGCAACCACACATTTATAAGGGGTCGATCGGTAGGCAAAAACGTTGATGCCTATAAATCACAATTAATTTGGGATGATGTCACATAAAAGTAGAAGCCTTATTTACTTTATGTAGTATTTATTACTTAGTGTAGTATGTACTTTCTAAAACTGCAATAACGTTATATCAATATTTATATATTTGAACATACATTTGAAATTTGGCTACTCTTTGAAAAATAACCTTGTGTATATATTTTATTTCACCTGATATTTATAAAAACATATTCTAGAAATCCAAGGTTACTTTTACTTTAGTCTACACAAAGTGAATTAGTGAAATGTTTAATTTTTAGGCAAATTTTATTTTAAAAAACTTACATGTTCTATTCGCAGGCGTGATAAGGAATTAGATTAAGTAGATGTTATAATTAAAATAATAGTGTTAGTAATAAATAATATTTATTTTGTACAGTTTTTACACATTGTAGTTATCTACATTAGAAGTTCATCACGAACGGAATTATCACAGGTTTACATATTCTAAAAGCCTCTGATATGCACCGTAGAGAGCATTTCTTTTCGATTCAGTTTATAATCATAACCATGGATTTTTTAAATTATCTTCTTGTTGTTATAGCTAAAATCATAGTATCTTGAATCTTCAGTTAAAGTGTAGATGTTTACACCCAACGGTTGTAACCATGGCCGTGGGCTCCGTATGCGCCGTGGGAAAGAGGTGCAGCAATGATGCCACGAGCTAAGGGACCGGCAGCATATGCTCCATAAGCTACTGGAGCGATGGCAGCATAGGTGAGGGGAGAGCTGTGAGCAACAGAGGTGCTGTGCGCGGAGTATGACAATGAACCTGGAGTGATGTGGGTGTTAACAGCAAGAGGGGTGGTATAAGCAGTGTACGCAAGAGGTCTAGCATAAGCTCCGTATGCCAAAGGAGTGGCGTGGGCAACCACGGCGGGGTCTCTTCGCACTACAGCATTGAAACCGGAATGCGCGTCAGCTGCGTAGTCGACGGTGCGGCGGTGACCATCGGAGTCCAGCAGGGAGTATTGGCCTACTACATTGTCTCCGACACGTGTCTCGTGCTGGCTCTTAACGTCCCCAGTGTGGGGGTCAGCTACGCCATAAGAGAAGCTGGTGTAGTCACCGTGAATGGCACTACCGGAGGCAGTCGCTACGAAGAGAACTAGAATAGCTACCTGTAATAAAAAATTAAGAGTTTAGTTTTTAGGAGTCAAAATTTAATTTATTTCTTAGAGCATTAGATATCTCTGTGGACTGAAAGGTCTATGAAATATTGAATCCAAAATAATTAAAATAATATGACTATACATGAAATCTGAAGTACAGTATTGAAACTATGATCATAATATCAGATTAATAAAACTTATAAATGCTTTAGCTAGTTATATAACGTAAGGACATTATCACGAAAATAATTATAAAAGTATTTTACTGTTTAAAACTTAGCATTTTAATGGCAGACGTAAATTATGTGAAAAGTTATTCAATAAAGATGGGGACCACCGCTGGTATAAAATACTCAAAACAGTTCATCCTGAATTCACTCAATATGTCCTATATTACTAATAAGATAATTAAACTATAAAATGTGTCTATAAAATGCGAGTAAAAAAAGGAATAGTAAAATTTTATTTTAGGAATAGCAACTCCATGCATTTCCCAATTCGTTTTAAGTTGATATACAATGAGCATTGCTTGCTTGATCATTTCAATGTCTTTAATCAATTTAACGTTGTATCGATTACGAATAATCGGCTTTCGGATTTTATTGCCTATTATTATTTACCTTGGAGAACATTTTGCTGCGTTCTTTGTCTTGTCTACCTTTCAACTGATGAATTTGAAACAATGAATGCCTTTATATATCTGTTTAATTTACTATTACGTATATTTACCTCCATACGCAATCGGATTTGTAGCAGGAAACGCCTGACGTCACTGACTGCCGACCCGCATTCACAAGGATATCCCTTCTTTTTATTGACCGTTAACTATGGTTATAAAATTTAATCACTACATTTGATCTAGTTTAGATAAAAGCAATTTCATTATTTAGTTTTTTAATTTTATGTAAACGATTTTAAAATAAACACAATAGTCGTTAATTAAAAATTATTGCAAGGATACTAGTAAGGTAATAATAATAATCTCATTGGAGCTGGTTTTTATTTACCTATACATTGAAGAAGTGACTACTTTGTGAACCTCATTGTGGTTTATTGACTACTTTGTGAACCACACTGTAGTTCACTGACCACTTTGAGGGCACCAGGCACCAAACATTTGTTGGTTGGTTGCTTGTTTTTATGTCTGTTTTTCTCTTTTAAATTGAAATGGTATACAATTTCATAATCCATCTAATGGATAGTGACTACTGGAGCCGGTGGACATCTGTAACCAACTTACTTCAACTTTAGTTGCGTTGTCACCTCAGAGGACAATAATGGAATGTCTGAAATTCTGTAATTATACCGGAATACACCGTTCAAACTAGAATACAACAGTGCACGCATAACTCCTAGACGACAGAGATAGGTAAAAGCTGGTAGGTACTCTGATACCTACCTATCAGCTCCTATTTAGCTACCCAGAGGGAACTCTAGACAAATGAGGTGCCTTACGTTGTAAACATAAATAGCCTTTTGTTCTTTTGTGTATATTGCTGTGTTACTAATAAAACACATTTGTTATTTTAAATTTTATGGTATATGTTGGATGGAACGGGTCAGTAATGCTTAAATGAAGCGTTTGACTACGGTGTTGCGAGTAGCGAGTTGATAGACTTGGTGATGATTATTTTAAAACTTAAATAACATACATAACAGGTATGGATCTATCTATGTGTAATTATTTCGACGTCGTTGTAGCGCAGTGGTTAAACATTTTACTGTGGTGCTGACGGGCTGCTTGTTCTTGGATACGGCAGATAGACTAAGTGAATATATATATATATATATATATATATATATATATATATATATATATATATATATATACATAAAGAAAAGCCAACTGCAAAGAACAATAAAATTATTTCCATAAATACAAAACTTAGGAAAAGGCATTAAGTCCGCTCTCTGTAATCCGTGTTAACGCCAGACGAAAACAGAGGGGTGTTATCGGTTTGTGCTAACAGCTTTTAAACGGATGATCCAATTATGATTAAGCTTTTTTAAGTTTTAAATATCCATCCTAATTGAGAGCTTTCGTGTATATGTGAGATTCTCTGGTATATGTAGAGTTTGTTTTTCTTTAAAAAAATTCTTGCTGCTTATAAAACGCTGCTTCTTCTTCTTCATTATCAGCTTATAATTGTCCACTGCAGGATATCGCCCTCTCCCATTCCACACGAGGATTCATCTTAATTGACACGCTTGTCCGCAATCTATCATATTGACAATTACAGCACCATTTCACTATCAACTTTGATGCCCGTCGGCGGTCTGTGTATTTTACGTAAAACGAGTTATTTATAACAATAATAATTTTTATTGAATCCAAACATACTTTACATAAAAACAAAAACTTATAGAATTACATTGACTAGACTTAATCTAACTCAATACTATATTAAGGTAATCTTTAGCACTCTTGCTAGGTCACAGAGATGTGTTACAGCTGCTAAGCTCTTCCCATTAAATAGATACCAAATAGGAAAACAAAAACATAAAACAATTTTACTGCAATCAAGAAATGAATTAAAGTGGGAAGAAGTAAAATAATTATCTATGTGCTATGTTCTAATCCGTCAAATGGCTCAATACTAATAAAGCTAAATGTTTAGTTGTACAAGAGTAAGGCAGGAGAGATATTTTATTCAACTCAAATACAGTTTAGTTAGTAATACAGTTAGTGGCGTTACTCATTAATGAATTAAATCACCCACACTTCGAATGTGTAACTGTGATGGAAAAAGATCACCTTTGGAACTCACTCCACAACTGCGTTTCCTTTGTAATTATGATAATAGTTTGTAACCTAAAATAAGATATTGTCAAAAGGACATCGGCTTATAGTCGATAATGACACATTCCCACATCAATTTCAAAATCTAACATGTGACGTCGTAAGACAAATATGATTCCCACCAGCGTTACACGATCGCATTGCGGAATATTAAAGAGAAAGTAAAACAAATAATCACGAAATCTTAAATTCGTTCGTCATTCGTATTAAATAACTTCCTTCTTTATTAAGGTGTTAATGAAAAAGCTAAAGCGCTTAATGGAAGCCTTCGTCAGTATATAAATAGAGAAAGAAAACTTCAGCGTTAATCAGTAACTCACCGACGTTAAACAAAACACACATACAATGGCCGCTAAGGTAATATTGTGCGATATTGAAAGTAATATTATTATACGTAAAAATACCTTAAAATAAATTAGATTATTTTTGGTAAGGTCAGTAAATACAGTTAACTTTTTCGTTTATTTCACAGTTTGTTGTCCTTGCTCTCTTCGTGGTGGCTGCGCGTGTAAGCGCAAGCCGTGGTGATTACACCAGCTTCTCTTACGGAGTTGCAGACCCGCACACCGGCGACGTGAAGAGTCAGCACGAAACGCGTGTCGGTGACAGTGTGGTGGGACAGTATTCACTGCTAGAGTCTGACGGCCACCGTCGCACTGTTGACTATGCCGCTAACGCGCATACCGGATTCAACGCAGTCGTACGCAGGGATCCTGCCGTCCTTGGCCGTGCCGCACAATCCGTTGTAGCTGCTCCTCTAAGCTACGCTGCCGCCGCACCTCTTGCAGCTTACGGCGTCCACAGCACTGGTCTTGCATACGGAGCCCAAGTTGCTCCTCTGTCTTACTCCAACATCGCAACGCCTGTGGCCTACAACACTTACGCTGCGCCTCTGTCTCACGGAGTCCTCGCCAGTCCTCTCGCTCACAATGCCGTCTCATACGGTACCAACGGCCTCGCTTACGGTTATGGTGCTCGTCTTGGCTGGTATTGATACAAGAATAAAGACCAAAGAAAACCTATAGCTGTGATTCAAAAATAAAATAACTTGGTTGAAAATTTAGTAGTCTTATTTCACTAGTTTAATCAAACACCACAGGACGTAAATGCTTGCCAATTAATAGAAAAAACTTGTACATTCGTGTTTTAAATAGTTTGCCTTTTATACATGGGAAAATGCCTACGTATACTTGCTTCGCGGGGGCAAGAATGGGTTATGTCGGACTCGCACCGACTAAAACCCTATGGTGTTCCACCTTTATCGCATATTGGCAGGGCCACGGAAACACTTTCGCACATATCCGCGGCCCTTCCAGCACTGACTGCCCCATGGCGGCCCCTTCTCGAAAGAGGACTACTCCTCCTCCTTCTCCTTCTGAGGTAAGGCGCACAAAACCCATGGCGCGCCTTCCTCCACAGCCTCCTTTTTCACGTGCGCAACAGAAGCGTATACGACGCGCGAAGGCCATGGGGCCAGGAAAAACGAGCACTCAGAAACATTAACCCTCCTGACCCTGCCGGCGGATTGGGTTTATGGCTCCACCTCCTACCAAGATTCGGTTGCGGAGGTTAGGGAGAGCGGTGCCTCACAATACCGACACTCCTCTCCCTCCGCAGACCTACCACCACCGCATCAATCAACAGTGCGGTCCCGTCAGAGTGGCAGAGAATAAGGCGAGCAGCGCATCGTAATACCAGCACTCTTCTTCCTCCGCGGCTCCGCCTTGACTGCAGCGGTAGGGGGGAGGGCACCCATCTCGCCGCAGCCCACCGACACACATCCGAAGTGGGTTCGCCAAGCCCACTCGGAGTGTCCTTCGCAGGCCGGCCCTACACATCGGGCCAGCCATGTGTGTTCTACTTAGTTCACCGCGGGTGACCAAGCCACGGCTACTAAGTCACCTCACCACGATAAGACGGGAACCCGTCCGGGGGTGGGGGGTGCCAAAAACTACTACTACTAGCCTAACATTAGAAGGGGACCCAAGAGAGATACCTAGGCAGAAACGCCTCCTGCCACTTGGATAGCCTTTACTGAGACAATTTGATCTTCCTCGTATAACCAGCAGTGAAATAACAAGTTTTGGTTTCGTATTTAGTTACTGGCAATACAGAGGTATTTATTTTACAATTTTGCATTTTAATATTTTCGAACCTCGTAACACAACTTGTCAATCTCTTAAAATATATTATCAAATTATCTAGTCGAATTAGATCAAGATCTAATACATAATCTAATAAATAAAACATACATAAACACTCACCCCTGTCACCCAGAGGGGTAGGCAAAGACTACAGACTTCCATTTGGCACGATCCTGATACACCTCTCTCGCCTCCTCCACATCCGTATAACTGCGCATACATGCTCGTCAGTTAAGGGTACTCCTAACTTGGCCCATTTTCAATATATCGCCAATTTGATCGATAAAGTTTCGCCTAGGACGTCCCTTTCCAACTCTGCCGTTCACTTCTGCAACGTAAGTTTGCTTTGTCATTCTTTTCTCATTCATTCTTTCCACATGACCAAACCATCAAAGCATTCCTTTCTTAATCCTGGTTACAACATCATTTTGCAAACCACACTCGTCTCTTATCACACAATTTCTCACCATGTCTCTCAGATTCAGCCCTAACATACTCCTTAACGACCGCATTTCTACTGCGTTTACTCTACTTTCGTGCTTCTTCTGCCACACCCAACTTTCACTACTATAAGTTAAAGTAGGGACCAACACAGCATTGTGAATTGCCGTACGTGCCTTTTTTGACACATTCTTGCTTTTCACAATGGAGTGTAGGGCCCCATTCGCTTTATTTCCTGCGTTTACTTGTCGTTTTACATCCTTATCATATCTCCCATCCTTGCTTAATACGCATCCCAAATATACAAATTCATCTACTTGCTCTATTGTCTGTGTCTTCTCCCATACTTGCTCTATCATCAATTAATACTACTACTAACTATTAACAAAGTTCGACCAGGATTGACCTCTTTGGTCGAAGTTTGACTTAAGTTTTTAAGGGTGACAAACGAGCACTCAGTCCACCTGTTGGTAAGTTGATGCTGTGGTCCGTAGACATTTATTTATTTATTAGGAAGCCAACATGATATTGTACAATGAAAAAATGTTTACAAATTTTATAGATTAATCTGAAGTTTAGTACATATCATACTTATAGGCTAACTTAACATGTTAAAGTAAAATAATATAAATATTATTGAAAAAGGAAGAAAGGATAACAAAATAACCTATCGTAATGCATCAAACAAAAAAAAAACAAAAACTTTTTTTCTTACAATAACTTAGTTATCTGAATTTGTTATAAAAATGTTTTTTTAATTTTATTTTTAAAAGTGGTATAAGAATCGTTGAATATGTCAAGATCGACTAATTTAGAAATTACATTATAAGTTTTTAAGGTTCTATTGATTGGAGCTGATAGTCCGACATTTGTTGTACAATACCTAGTTTTGAATAAACTATAATTTCTTATTCTAGAATTAGGTCTAGGAGTAACATATGATATTATACCTAAAAGATTATTCGAGCTAATTTTATTGTTAATGATTTTGTGTAACACGCACATGTCCATAAGCGCTCTTCGATCATTTAATGAAATCATATTACAATTATCTAGTCTTTCAATGTAAGTTAATTGCCTGTGTATTTTGTTATTATTGAAATAAAGGTACTTAAGGAATTTCTTTTGCACTCGTTCCAACCTATTTATATGTGTTTGATAATGTGGATTCCAGACAGAAGAACAATATTCAAGATTACTAAGAATAAATGAGTTAAAAAGAATTACTTTGGATTTTTTATTTTTAAAAGTTTTAGTTACCCGTTTAATTAATCATAAAAATTTCAAAGATTTTTTTATAACTTGATCCATATGCGTAGTGAAACTTAATTTACAATCAATTAAAATACCTAAATCACGAATAACATTTGGCTTTTTTATGACAAAATCATTAATATTATATTCATTAAAAATTGGATGGATTTTTTTATTAAAAGATATTTGGTAACATTTTTCACGATTAAGGATTACATTATTAAGCTCGCACCAGGAGACCAGCCTATTAATACCATTTTGTAGTAAGTTTCCATCATTAACGGTTTTTTTTCTTTATACAATTTTAAATCATCTGCAAAGAGAAGTACATCACTATTCAGGAAACAATTTACTACATCATTTATAAAAATATTGAACAGAGTTGGCCCCAAGTGTGAGCCCTGTGGCACACCTGAATATGCTATAAATGCCTCAGATTGAAATCCATTTATTACAACCTTTAGCTTTCGGTTGTGTAAGTAAGAAAACACCCATTTTAAAAAGGAGCTGTGGAATCCATAACATTCAAGCTTTTTTATTAGTATGGAATGATTCACGACGTCAAACGCTTTTGAGAAGTCTGTATAAATTGCATCAACTTGAAGGTTATTGTCCACAGACACACATAAATTATCAATATATTCACAAAGATTTGACGCTGTGGACCTTCCTCTCAAAAATCCATGCTGCCTATTAGTTAGTATAGATTTCATGTGCCAATTTATAATTGGACAGATAATAGCCTCAAACACCTTTGGGAATACGGATAGTATTGATATGGGCCTGTATTTTGTTATATCGGTCGTATCTCCGCTTTTAAAAACAGGCACAACTCTAGCCTCCTTCCAAGCGCTTGGAAAAAACCCTCTTTCAAGGAAGCATTATATATGATACTTAAAGGGCGCGCTAGGGCTGCCGCACAATTCCTAGCAAAGAAAGGCGGTATATTGTCGGGACCAGCGCTTTTATTGCTCTCAAGTTTCTTAAGCTTTGATTCTACTTCCTCTACACTTATATGTATATAAGATAAAGTTTGATTAATACCAACGCATTCAATGTTAGGAATTTTATTCTCTTTGCCTATAGGATAATCGGAGTATATACTTGAGAAATGTTTTGCAAAGCTATTACATATGCCTGTACCATTGGAAAAAATTTGTGCATTTAATGTCATATAAGACATCTACATATATCCATGATTAAGAATTAAATTCTTTTTCCGTTTTAATTCTCAATCAAGGAGTAAAATATTGAATGCCCCTGAGGACTAAGATGCAATGCCTAGTTCCCAGTAAAAAGGGTTTCCGGTTCTCTACCACCATACGAAACTCAGCAGTGTTAAGCTACTTTTTCACGCTTTTATAATGACTATTAGCTAATTTAGTTTTAGGTGTACATATTCATCATCTGTAGTGATCAACTTTGAGTCCAGTGTTCCAAGAAAATACTGGTTTAGGTGAGGCAACGGCGTTAGGCACGGTTTTCTGTCTTGTCCACGTTATGCTACCGATGGTATTATTGTAATAGAAAACATATTTATTTACTTAGTCCGTGCTTAGCAACTTGAAATTTCGTATCAAGAAAAGATAAAATAATTTGGCGTACATAAACAAAGGAAATTAATATAAAATCTGTAATTTATATTCGTATTTGGTATTGACGCTCTTCGTTAGTTTCAAGTACTTTAACTATTTAATTCTTATTAGTATATAAATAAATGACTTTCGTTGGTCTGGTGGTTGTAGTAGCGCGACTGCTGATCATGGGGTCCCGGGTTCGAATCCCGGATCGGGTCAGTAAAGAATCAGTTTATTGCGTTTTTTGTCAAGAAATTCTTAGTTTCTGCCCGGAGTCTGAAAGTTGGCGGTATCTCACCCCCGTGCCTCGGAAAGCACGTAAATCCGTTGGCCCTGCGCCTGAATCTCTCTCCGGTCGTGTTGGTTTACCGTCCTATCGGACTAGACTGTGAGAATCAGGGAACAGAGAGTGAACTTAAGATTGCGCTACACTTGAGCACTATTATCCTGTTCTGCACCGATGGCTAGTCTCCGTTGAGGCTGAAATTCGTTCTGAAGTACATAATTATTACCTTCTATTATAAATTAATAAAAGGATAAATAATTAATATATAAATCTATAAACATACCCCATTTCATTCCCTGGGTATCATGAAAGATGACTATGGCAAACGTCTATAATTTTTATGACATCCGATAGATAGTACAACCAGATGTAAAATTGACCGGTGACGCGGGCATCAGCATCAAAGATGCGAGACGTCTGGTAGTGAGGCTGCCAACCTGTCAACCAAGCGCTACTGTTCTGAGGGAATTTCTCCATAAAGAGAGAGCCTCATGTCCAGCTGTAAACTGTTAATAGCTGAAGATAGACCAAAAATATAAACGTGATACGGGGCTAAGTTCCATCCACGATGAGATTGTCGTCTTCGTCGTTAAAAGAGTGATGAGCGGAATGAAACCTTAAATAACTACAGGTATGTACAATTGAATCAAAAGAAAATGTCTACGTTTTTTTGATGTCGCATTTGTAACTTGGTAAGTTTGAGATCATCTACTACACAACTTATCTCACGGATATAGATTATATCTTCAAATAAATTTGTTCTTACTAAATGAATAAAAGCTTTTTACTTTTCATCACTAAAACGGAAAATTTACAAATTAGGAACATTCATTTTTTGTGCGTTCAACTAGATTGATAAGGATTAAAGTTGAAGCCTGCTAAAGTCGATTAATTTAATGGCTATTCTATATTTAACGCGACTAGCACTCTCTTTTCAATATTTTAATAAAATGGAACGGATAAAATGAAAAGATATTTTTTGCTAAAATTTACTGTTTTTTTTTGTTTTTACATTTTTTGAAACGCGTCGTTTCTGTTTAATATAAACTTACTTGTTTTGTTTACTCTTAAACTTTAAACTTATTGAAATATTTATGAGCGTTTTCGTAATCATTACAGAAACAATCCTATAGTAATGACTTAAAAATGTTTTGGTGGGAATGATGAAGTTTACCTTTTACCTTTAACCTTGTGGATATGGATGAATCAACCTAATAATTGCATGGAAAATCCATTTGTATATCACAATTTTTGTCTTTTACCTTTTTTTAAACATCCTTGCTTAAGATATACTTATTTCGATTACTTGAAACTTGAAAATAATTATTTAGATTATATTTATTGCAAACAACACAAAGCTGATTACTTATGAAATGTTTTTAAAATTATTAAATTCGTAGTTCTTGATAACTCAACCTCATAATTGAATAAAACAAAATAAAATAATATTAGTTTCTACGACGTAAGAAAATAAGATTCCATTACGTTTACATTTCATAATGATGTTCTTCTGACCGGAGAATAAATGGCGAAATAAACTTCGCAGGTGTCTTTTCTTGTCATTTATTTAAATTTAATAGAAAGAAAGAAAAGAAAGAAAGAACCATTTATTTGATAATCACACTTTACACACAATTTTTGAAATTTAAATATAAATTGCAATGGACAAAGAATATGCATGCGCACTCATTCGGTACCAAGAGCCTCGCTTTTGGCTATGGTGTTCGTCTTGGTTGGTATTGATATAAAATATAAAACAAAGAAAACTTAATGCTGTGATTCAAATATTAAAATAAACTTTGTTGATCATTTTTTAATAGTTTAATTTTACTATTTTAAATCAAACTTCTCAGAACACAAGTGCTCGGCGATTGATATAAAAAGCTGTCTTGAATGTTTTGTGTAGTTCCTCGAACACAAGCCCAGCCTATTTATTGTATATTAGAATAGAAAAAGCAGTTAGAGACTGCTACTCGAAAAAATTTCTTTGTTCTACTGCCTATATACTTTTTACTGAATTTATCAAGCAGAGAATCTCTCTTTACTCTTCATTCTGTAACATTATAAGTTTAAGCACTGCTATTCGCTGCAGGTATGAGCAAGATGTTAGTACCTACCCAAACGTACACTTAGGTGTAAAAGTAGTTCTGCTACCTGGAAAGCCGTTTTGGATCCGTATTTTATTTCTAGTAATGCACAATCTCTTCAAAGCCGAATCAGATCAAAATTTTATTTACTATTTACGTATTTCGACCAGGGTTGCCTTTTCGGTCGAAGTAGGAGCTAAGAATTCGAAAATTTTGTCTTAGGCATGCATATTCATCATCAGCAGCCATCAGTTTTGAGATCAGGGGACTAAGCAAATACTGGTTTAGATCAGACAACGGCATTAGATAATATGATATTTTCTCTTGTCCACGTAATAATCAGATAAGAAACTTAAAATTTCGCATCATTGACCTACAAAAAGGGAAAAATCTAACAACTTATCAACACTCTTCGTTAGTTTAAAAAAAATAGAAAACACCGAAGTGTCAATGTAGCACGTAAAGTTTTTCATATATTATTTATTTAAATTAATAAAGGATAAAAAATTACAATTTTATTATCTATTTTGATAGGTGGCATTATAACTAACCAGACGTTAAAAAACCCTCACCAGCGACTCCGGCAGCGGTATCAAAGGTGCGAGACGTCTAGTAATGAGATTTTTTAATCTACCTACCAAATGTGATGATTAAGACAAATTCTCCCTAACCACAGAGGCTCATGTCTAGTAGTAGAATTTTACGAGTGGATGATGTTCACACCAAAACCATAAATGTGAAATGACTTAGTTCTGTCCAAATTGGGTTTGTCGGTTTTGTCGATAAAAGAGTTAATATCGAAACTACAGTTTTAATTCAGAGCTACAGTAATGTAGAACGATCTTCAGTCGACTCAAAGAAAATGACAAACGAGCACACAGTCCACTTGATGGTAAATGTATGCAAATGATCTGGCCAATAGATATCTACATTTAACATCGATTACGAATCAAAATTCAGATGCGTTCTCACCCCTGAGGATTAAGATGGAATGCCTCGATTCCAGTAAAACGGGTCTCCATTTCTCTACACTCGTGGTCCTTCCACGGTCGAGCTGACCCTTTCGTACTACAACTATAATATAGCTCTAGCGTGGCTCCACCACGTATAAAAATTTGATGTTGAATTTATAACTGGGCATGCCGTGCAGTGGCGGTTAAGAATATCCACTACCAAATATCTTTCCGTGGGTGTCTTAAAATGCGACAGAAGCAAACAGGTAGAAGATGAGCAGCAGCATCTTCCTGATAACAGCTGTACAACAAAAAAAGCGGCTGTTTTTTTTTCATTTATTTATCATATGAACAAGCATTACACATATTTGTAGTGATAGCATTTAAAAAAACCACTAAGGTTTATACTTAAGCTATCGAGAGATTACAATTTTATAAAATAATATAGCGTTATGTTGTATTGCAGATACTATAAAAAGGAAAAACAAACAAAAAAACATGAAATAAATATGCAAACAATAAAAAAATTACAAAATACGTTATAATAATTTAAGAAAGTGACCCTTTAGTTTACACCTAATGTTATTTTTAGTGATATTGTCCACTAATTCTGATGGTAAGTTATTGATAAGCCGAGGTATTAAGTAGCTACATGTTCTCTTACCGTACGCATTGCTAGCACGCGGCTCGTTGAGACGGTTTTTAGAAATTGCTCGAGTGTTTGCAGAATGCTCAATCGGGATTTTTAGCGATTCATTAAAAATTGTTCTTTTAATAAAATATTTTGTACTTGTATATGTAGTGGTAAAATTTTACAATGTTTAAAGAGACCATTAACGTCATCCCTGAATTTATTTTTTATTTTATTTGGAACTATAGTACTGAGTATTCTTACTTGTAAACTATGGATCTGGTCAAGATATGTTTTGTAAGTTCGGCCGTAGCTACTTAGCCCGTATTGAATGTGCGACTCCACAAGTGCATTATATAACTAACTTTATTTTAAAGGGAATGCGATTATTGAGAATAGTGATATTTGCTAAAAACTGTCTTAGTTTAGTACATACACGGTCAATATGCTGGCTCCAATTTACTGTCAATAACTAGTCCAAGATACGTTTGTGTGTCAACTATCTCAATTGCTGGGCAGCAGCATTCAGCAGCGCGGTTATTATGTAAGCAGATGTGGTTGTGTGCAACTATTTTTTTTATTGAAGCGGGTTTTTGGTATGGAGATTTAATTACTAACAACTTAGTTTTACTATCATTAAGGACAAGCCCAGCATCATAGCACCACCTTGATAGGATATCTAGGTCAGACTGCAAAAGGTCACATGCATTTTGTGGATTTTTATCACCGATTACAAGACAAGTGTCATCTGCAAACTGGTAGCATGTGCAATTGACGATGTAGTTGCCCATGTCATTGACGTAGGACAAAAAGTGCAAGGGTCCTAGTACCGAACCTTGTGCTGTTCCCTCTGTTATCAACATCGGCTCGCTGTAGTTATTTTCAATTTTCACAAACGATTTTCGGTTCTTCAAGAAAAATATGGCACCAATTAAGTAAGAGGCCACGTATACCACATTTGTCTAATCTGTCCACTAGCTGTTCATGTAACAAAGTGTCAAAAGCACGTGAGAAGTCGATAAATAGGGCAAGCACCTGTCTTTTTTCATTTAGATGACTATTCACTTCATCAGTAAATTTTGATAAGAGTCCTGTTGTACTTTTTCCTGATTGAAAACCAAAACTGATACGGGCTTATTACAGTGTTATTCCTATAAAATTTGTGTATTTGACCGCTTATGAATTTTTCAACAATTTTATCGATTGATGAAAGTAATGTAATTGGGCGATAGTTCGAGTAGTCATCACGTTTTACTTTCTTATGTACGGGTCTGACACAGCCTTTAACAGTGGTAGAGCCACGCGGCAGCTTTGCTGTCGCACGTATGGGCCGGCTCAAACCAGGGTGGTACCACGACCTCACAGAATACCGGCGTGAAGTGAAAGCTCTGCTTCCGCGTTTCGTCTGGTGAGTGCAGGTGGCCGGAGGCCCAAATCCCCCCCCCCCACATCAACATGGCAGCGGAATTAAATGATAGACTACCCCAGGAGGGTACCAGCACCCCTGGAGAATCCCTCGCTGAGCATCCACGACCATGTTTCTCCACTTGTGAGCGTGGGTGCTCAGGCTGCCCCGCGTATTCTGGGGGGGGGGGCAAAATTCCGCTCAAGACTAAAACTGCTCGGGGCAAACGGAGCAACAAGACCAAGGCGACCCCTGCCACGCTGTCCGTGAATTTCTGCAATATCAGGGGACTTCACTCTAACCTAAACGCCGTCCACTACCATCTCGAGACGGCGAGGCCGGCTCTGCTCTTTCTGACCGAGACGCAGGTGTCCTCTCCGGCTGATGTCTCGTATCTCTCCTGCCCGGGGTACAAACTGGAACACTCCTTTGTGCCTCGGGCTGGAGTTTGCGTTTACGTCAGAGAGGACATCTGTTCTCGACGCCTCGGCAGACTTAAAGGTTCGGACCTGTCCATCCTTTGGCTACGCGTAGACAGCGACGACCATCCGCGCGTCTACGGGTGCCTCTATAGGTCCCATAGCGGTAATGCCGAAACAGACCGACTCTTCGACCACGTCCAAATGGCTGCAGATTCGTTGCTACAGCATATCCCCTCCGCAGAGATCGTGATCCTCGGCAACTTTAACGCCCATCACGCCGAATGGCTCGGTTCACGTTTAACCGATCATGCGGGGAGATCTGTTCATGATTTTGCCTTGGCATATGGTCTGACACAACTGGTTACTTCGCCTACGCGGATTCCAGATGTGGAGGATCATGCACCTTCCCTGTTGGACCTTCTGCTGACCTCTCACCCGGACGGATATCAGATTTCCGTCGACGCCCCTTTAGGCTCCTCGGACCATTGTCTTGTCCGGAGTGTCGTGCCACTCACGCTGAAATCGCGGTTGCATTCTGCAGGCTGCCGCCGTGTTTGGCACTATAGGTCAGCCGATTGGGATGGGATGCGGTCTTTCTTTGCATCCTACCCTTGGGGGCGGGTTTGCTTCTCGCCGGACGATCCCAACGTTGTTGCGGATTCTGTCGCTGATGTGGTACTTCAGGGTATGGAACTTTTTATTCCTTCCTCTGTGGTGCCCATTGGAGGCAAATCTCAGCCATGGTTTGGTCGCTCCTGTAAAATAGCATCATGCTATAAGCAGGAGTGCTACCGAGCCTGGGCTGACGCATCAGCGTCCAGGGATGTAAACACCAGCGCTCTAAAAAAGAAGTATAATTCCGCCTCTAGGTCCTTCAAAAGAGTCATTGCTAAGGCAAAGTCAGAGCACATAGGCAGAATTGGCGAGAGACTAGTTCGTCTTCATTCTGGAACCCGTGCATTCTGGTCTCTCGCCAAGGCTGTCCAGGGGAATTTCTGTCAGCCATCTCTTCCATCTCTGCACAGGGAGGACGACTCACTGGCCCACACCGCAAAGGAGAAAGCCGATCTTCTAGGCTCTTTCTTTGCATCTAACTCGACTATCGATGACGGGGGAGTACGCCGCCGACCATCCCGCGGTGTGAGTGCTCCATGCCGGAAGTGCAGTTCACTCAGCGCTCGGTTCGCAAAGCACTCATCTCCCTGGACATCCATAAGTCGAGTGGGCCTGATGGAATCCCCCCAATTGTGCTGAGGACGTGTGCTCCAGAGTTGGCACCGGTTTTAACGCGTCTTTTCCGGTACTCCTACTCCCTAGGTGTAGTCCCAAAATCATGGAAGACGGCTTTCGTCCACCCGATCCCTAAAAAAGGCGACCGCTCAGACCCGTCCAACTACCGGCCTATCGCCATCACCTCCTTGTTCTCCAAAACAATGGAGTCCATTGTAAACTGCCAGCTCATGAGGTACCTTGAGGATCACCAGCTGATTAGTGACCGCCAATACGGTTTTCGCCGTGGTAGGTCAGCTGGTGATTTTCTGGTCTACCTAACTCACAGATGGGCGGAGGCAGTAGAGTCCAAGGGGGAGGCATTGGCCGTTAGTTTGGACATTGCGAAGGCCTTTGATCGGGTTTGGCACAAAGCGCTTCTTTCGAAGCTCCCTTCCTATGGGCTTCCCGAGAAATTGTGCGATTGGATCACCAGTTTTCTTGCAGATCGGAGCATCAAGGTCGTTGTAGACGGTGCAAGCTCCGATTGCAAGCTTATTAATGCTGGTGTTCCACAGGGCTGCGTGCTATCGCCAACGCTGTTTCTTCTGCATATCAATGATATGTTGCAAACCCGTAGCATTCATTGCTATGCAGATGACAGCACTGGTGATGCTCTTTACACCGGCCGAGCTAATATTTATCGGGAAAACGTCTCTGAGTGCCGGGACAAACTTGTGTCTGAAGTCGAGTCTCTGCTGGACAGAGTCTCGGATTGGGGGCGACTAAATCTAGTCCAGTTTAACCCCCAGAAGACACAAGTTTGCGCGTTAACCGCTGAAAAGAACCCCTTTGTCATATCCCCTCAGTTTCAAGGCACTCCCCTTGTTGCCTCAGCCAGTATCGGAATCCTCGGCGTCGACATATCGAGTGACGTGCAGTTTCGTGGTCACTTGGAAGGGAAGGCCAAATTGGCCTCTAAAAAGCTTGGCGTGCTCAGCAGAGCGGGACAGTATTTCATGCCGGCACACCGCCTGCAACTTTACAAGGCGCAGGTTCGGCCGCTCATGGAATACTGTTCCCATCTCTGGGCTGGGGCTCCCCAGTACCAGCTCCTTCCACTTGACCGCATCCAGCGCAGAGCGGCTCGAATCGTCGACGACCGAGTGCTTTCCGATCGGCTCGATTCACTGGCGCTGCGAAGAGATGTTGCATCTCTTTGCGTATTTATCGCATCTATCACGGGGAGTGCTCTGAGGAATTGTTCGGATTAATCTCAGCCGCCAAATTTCGTGAACGCACTACACGGCAAACGTCCCGATACCATCCACACCATCTGGATGCTTGGCGGTCCACCACTGTACGTTTCAAAAGAAGTTTTCTTCCGCGTACAACCTCTCTGTGGAATAATTTACCACCGGTGATTTTTCCGGACAGATACGACCTGGGGACCTTCAAGAAAGGAGCTAACTCCTTTCTAAAGGGCCGGCAACGCACCTGCAATTCCCCTGGTGTTGCGGTTCATTATGGGCGGCGGTAGTCACTTAACATCAGGTGAGCCACATGCTCGTTTGCCCCCTCTTCTATAAAAAAAAAAGCCTTCTTTCAATTTATCAGGATACAAACCACTTTTAATGCTACTGTTAATTAGGTCAGAGATAGTTGGGGAAATATGTTCGCCTATCATTTTAATGTCAGCAATCGCAATATTGTCGGCACCTGGTGCCTTTCTTGAGTTAAGATTTTTAATAATTTTATGAATACTACAGGGGGTCGCTTTCCGAAAAAATATACTGGAGTCTAAGATTTTATATGTATTGTTTTGGTTTATTAATTTTATTTTACAATTAGGAACTATACTTTTTTACCGCCATGTCAAAGCTATTTGCGAAGTTATCTGCAATAGTTTTGGAGGTAAGTCCCTGTGCATCGAACGCTTTTAGTACAGCCGCATCAATAGACAAGTTCATTCTCCCTAACATTTGGTTAACAATATTATAATTTTTTTAATATTCTTAAAATTACTATTTATTTGCTTGGAATAATATGTGTTCTTTTTTGGCTTCGAGAACTTTATGGACTTTATTGCGTATTTTATTATATTCTAGTCTAAGCTTAGAGTTATCTGGATTATTTCTCCAATTATGGTATAATTTGTCCCTTTTATTACAAAGACGAGTAATATTGTCGTCAATCCAGGGTAAATTAAACCGCTTGGGGATCTTTCTATGTAGTTTGTAGGTTTTAATATTACTTGCGGAATTTTTTGCCGTTTGAAAAGAGCTATATATAAAATTTAGAATCTCGTCTGGGGAATTCATATCCTTAGATTTTGACTTTTTTTTGTTGCCAACCCGCTCGCCAAGCGTGAAAACTATGGCAATATACTTCCCGTGAGCAACGACATAAATAGACGGCCCCCAGTCCCCGGCAGCCCCGCTACTCCTGGCTACAGTGGTGACCATGGTAACGGCGGGGCAGGGGGTGCTAAGAATCTCCGGTGGAGGTTTGGTTGCCACCTAAAACGACTCGACCTGGCAACATACAATGCATGCACCCTGAGGACTGACAAGTAGATCCCGAAGCTGGAAGAAGAGATAGACAATTTGCGCTGCAATATTATGGGATTATCCTAGGTCTGAAGAGGGGGGGAGTACACGGTGATTCTCGAGTCCAGTAAATTGTTCTATCACCGGGAGGGCGACCATCTGTCCCAAGCGGGTGTTGGATTTATCGTTCACAAGTCTCTCGTTAACAACGTTGTAAAGATTGGGAGTATATCGCTGAGGGTTGCATACCTTATACTCAAAATCACCAAACGGTATTCGCTGAAGATCATACAGGCTTACGCGCCAACGTCAGAACATCCCGATGAGGAAGTTGAGGAAATGTATGAGGATATTTCTAGAGTATGCATTCCTAAAGTAGGAAAATTTGGGATATAGCAACGGAACCCAAAGAGCCAGCAGCTGGCCGAATTCATGCAGAAAGAGGGACTCTTTATGATCTTTCTTCCAGAAGCGGCCCCACAGAAAGTGGACCTGGTCAAGCCCTTACGGTTAGACAAAAAATTAAAATGAAATGTTCAGTGATGTCTTAGTGATCGCAAGGGTGATAGCTGGCAGCGATCATCGAATGGTTAGAGGCACACTGAATCTAAACGTTAAGTTGGAAAGGTTTTGTCTAATGAAGTCAACTCTCCGTCACCCTCATGCTCTAATCCAGAGTCCCGAAACCTTTCAGCTCGAATTACAAAACCGTTTTCAGTGCCTAAAAGATTGCAATGCAGTGAACGATATGAATGAGAAGCTTGTGGAAGCTGTCCATGCGGTCGGAACTAAGTTCTGCAACACCCGCCGCAGAAGAACACAAATCTCTCCGATCACACTCTTAATCACATGGCTGTTAGACGAGAAATGAAGACGCACTCGTCAGCAGATTTAACTGCATATGGAGAACTGAACAGACAGATCTCCAAATGCATGCGGCAAGACTTACGCGACTTTAATCCTCGTTTTGTAGAAGCGATCGAGTGAAACCAGGGCTCCAAAGTATTTGACAGAGAATATTCTGTCAGAAAGAGTCAAGTGTCAAGACGGCAAGGCCCTAGACGAGGATGGAATTACAGTGAAGCTTCTGAAAGCGGTTGGAGCACCGGTACTTAATGTCTTTCAGAAGCTTTTCAATGCCGTCTTCCATGGTGGTACTACTCCGGAGGCGTGGATCAGAAGTGCGGTTGTCTTGTTCTTCAAGAAAGGTAACAACGCTCTCTTGAAGTACTACAGACCAATTTCCCTTCTGAGCCGCGTCTATGTGCTGATTTCGAGAGTCATTACGAATTGTCTCGCACGCAGACTCGACGACTTCTGGCCTCTCGAACAAACCAGTTTCCGAAATGTCTTCAGTACCATAGACCACATACATACCCTGTGGCGGATTGTACAAAAGACCGAAAAGTACAATTTGTCACTTTGCCTGGCGTATGTGGACTATGAGAAAGCCTTCGATTCTGTCTAATTTTGGGTGGTGCTAAAGTCCCTTCAGCAGTGCCAAGTTTACTGTTGGTATATCGAAATACAATAGGGCTACGATGGCTATCCAAGTACAGAACCAGAGTACGAAACTTCTCTGCAGTTGGATGCAGAGAAGTGTAAGACAGGGTGACGTTACACCCAAAAAACTCTTCACCGCTGCATTGGTAAACGTTTTAAAGCTACTGGACTGGAAAGGATACTGTATTAACATCAATGGCGAGTACATCACCCACCTTAGATTTGCCGACAATATAGTCCTTATGGCAAAATCGCTAGAGAACCTAAGCATTATGCTCAATGACCTCAATAGTGTCTCCCAACGGATAGGTTTTAAGGTGAACATGGACAAAACAACGATCATGTTTAATGCACACCTATGGCGGTAGTAGTAGTTGAGAGCAATAAGCTCGAAGTTGTTGACTAGTACATACGTTTACCTGGGACAAATAGTCCGACTAGGTAAGTCCAACTTCGACCGAGAGGTCAATCGACGAATTCAACTCGGCTTGGCAGTGTTCGGGAAATTACGACACATCTTCTCGTCAGGTATTGTACAACTAGTGCGTGTTGCCAGCGATGACTTATGGTTCTGAGACATGGTCCTTCACTGCTGGCCGTATGAGGAAGCTCAAAGTCGCTCAGCGAGCTATGGAGAGGGTTTTACTTGGAGTTTCTCTTAGCGATAAACTTAAAAATGAGGATAGCCACAGTAGAACCAGAGTGAGCTGCATTGTCCAACTGATTAGTAAACTGAAGTGGCAATGGTCCGGCCACATAGCTCGAAGAACCGACTACCGCTGGGGAAAAAAAGGTTCTCGAGTGGCAGCCTCGTACCGGTAGGCGAAGTATAGGGTGATCCCCCACTAGATGGAGTGATTTCTATGGATGATGGTGAGGTACATGGATCTCAGCGTCCACTTACCATTAGGTGAACTATGTACTCGTTTGTCACACTACTATTCTATAAAACAAAAATATTGCCCATCATTTTCCCCGTCCTTTATTGTATCTATCATACCTATCCTCAACTGTCATCATTTTGTTTTTGTTTTCATTTTATTTTAATTTATTTTCCTTTAATTAATTGTTTAACTTATATACCTTCCTTATTTTCCATTCATTGTAAACAAGTATTTGCAATTTCGTTGTAAACAAGTACAAATAAAGTTTTACGGAACAAATCGTTCCCAGAGGAATAGAAGCGCCTATTTTACGTTCTATATACCTTTAATTTACCTCATTCTATTTTCGTTTTAATTTGTATTGATATAGCGAATTTGATAATGATTGATTGATTGATTGAGTTTATTTGGTTGCTTACAAGTCCATAAAATTAATTAAACGTTTATTGATTACGTATAATAAATTTTAATGGGCTTGTAGTATTGCGGCGTAGGACGGTGTAAGAAATTCATTGTGTAATTTGAACTTCTATTACGATTTTTATAATTCAAAATTATACTAATAAGATTTTCACAATGTTACGCTATCATCAATATCATCATTATTACGGCCCATCACAAGACAAATTCTGAACATAGGCGCACTACCACAAGTGATTAATTATATCATCATTACCCCTTGAACTCATACAATTTCTTTAGAAATGTTTATTCTGACATCTCTTTAAAAGTGTTTAAAATTTATAATGTCAGAAGATCCCATGATGTTGTTCGCCATGTCCTTTTATCTATTAACTAAAATAATAAATACGAGATAATATGATTTTCACATAAGTTATACTATGGTATATTATTTATATTTTTTGTACTAAGGTACTATAGTTAAAATGTTTTGTAATAGGCAGACTTTATAAATCTGTTCTTAATTATTATAATAAAAGTATTAAGACATGTGTAATAAATAACTTCCTCATTAAACATTTAAGTAAATACTTTAATAAAAGCCTTCATCAGTACATAAATGAAGAAAATTCAGGGTTAATCAGTAACTTATTGATGTTGCACAATTCCAAACGTACAACAGCCGCTAAAGTAATGTTGCCTATAAAAATAAATGTATTTTTATGATATTTATATTTTTACTCCTTTATTTTCGTATTATTGCTTTCACAGTTGTTTTTTTTTTGTTTTGCTGGCTTGGCTGCGCACGGAAGCGCGAGCCATGTTGGTTATACCAGCTTCTCTTACGGAGTTGCAGTCCCATATACCGGCGACGTGAATAGTCAGCACGAGACGCGTGTCGGTGTCAATGAGGTAGGATAGTACTCGTTGCTAGAATCTGACGATGCCGCTAACGCACATTCTGTATTAAACGCAGTCTTACGCAGGGACCCTCGTACATGCGCACGTTGTAGCCGCTGCGGCCACTCCACTCGCAGCTTACGGCGCCCACGCGTCTGGTCTCGCATACGGAGCCCAAGTTGGTACCATACGGTACCAACGGCTTCGTTTCTGGCATGGTGCTCTTTTGTCTGGTATTGATATAAAATATAGACCAAAGTAAACATACATATTGCTGTGATTTAAGAAATAAAATAACTTTGTTCTATATTTAATAGTTTTATTAGTTACATAAAGCTATTAAATGTACAACAAAGTTCTTTTATTTTGTTTTGAGAGGTGTTTGACTAACTAGTCAAACCTCTGACACAGAACACAAACACTCGTCGATTGACAGAAAAAGCTCCTTAATAGGTATTTGTGTTACAATCGGAATTTGTTCAATTAAACTTTTAAAAGTTGGAGTTTGAACAATTGAAAGCAGACATAACGCAATTCGCTCTGTTATACATGGTAATAAATTGTGTTACTTAAATCTATAGGTCGTGCTGTCCACATTGGATGGTAATAATATAATGTAGACCACAAAAAATTTATGCTAGGTATCATTTTAAGAAATAAAACAACTATTTTAAACCTACATTTGTTTTATTTCTTGAAGTTTACACAATTACTATTAATTAAACATAATATAAACATTTTCCTGCAGTCAGAAAAGGCGAGTTTAAATGTATACACTCTTGCTTTTTGTCTTTCCTTACATATTGAATTTCAAAAAATATGAATTCAATTAAAAAAATCCATAAAAAGGGTTTCCAAAACTTAACTTGTGGTTTTATCTAAATCAACAACAAAACTATTAACAAACATATCAATGGAAACGTAATCTCGTCCATCAATACCGTTACAACTGTAATAGCCATACTATGTCAAAAGGGTGTATGGATAGCATTCTCAATGACCTAAATATTCTTCTACAGTTAGGCAGGAAGCTACTAGCGATCTAACAGTCGTGTGGTGATGATTTAAGTATGTCCGCCACCCGCTTTCGTGTCGTGGAGTGGATTTCGTAAAAGCGCGACAATGGGAAGTATCTGAAAAATTATGGTTTTCATTAGATGGAGGTATATCTACTATGTCGTTTAATATCAGACGTAATGTATAACACGTATGGTCCTGCTATCGCTAATCTACTTGCCAAGCATGGCGATAAAGGCAAATCTTCAGGAGGTTCCTGCCCAGCAGTGGATTTTTATCAAACTGATGAAAAAAAAAGTTGTCTAAGTACAGTGGGCATTTTTTTGTCATATCTGATGTTTTATGTTTAATAAAAATAATATACGAAAACAACAAAATATTCATGGCAGTGAATCAGCAGCTCTCGGAAGTACATCATGGGTTTCGGCCAATGAAAAGTACCAGTGGCAATCTTCTTAGCTACGTGGCTGAAGTTGTGTCCGCAGTGGACAGGGAGGTACAAGTCGACGCCGTTTACTTTGAATTTAAAAAAGCGTTTCATTTAGTGGATCACGACGTCCTAATAAAGAATTTAGCGGCAGTTGACTTAACTCCACTTTTGTTAAAATTATTTGCCAGCTATATGACAGGTAGATAGCAGTATGTGGAATAAGTTGGCCAAACGTCGGACCCATATATTACAAAATCTGATCTAAGCCAGGGTAGTAATTTAAGGTCACTTCAGTTTTTATTACTGGTTAACAATTTGTCTGAGGTAGTTGAGGAATCTAAGTGCCTTCTAAACGTAAACAGAGTAGTGGCATGGAGCAAAAATAGCCGTTTACAGTTTGACACCTCCAAGTGTGCTACCATTTCATTTACTAGATAGCACGCCCGTTGTATATAATTATGAAGTGGATGGTTCGCCAATGGTAACTGTTAAAGAAGTTAAGGATCTAGGCGTTCGGTTAAATAGTGAATTATCGTTAAGGGAACACATTATTTATTGCTGCAAAAAAGCGTATAGAAACTTAGGCTTCATTCTTTGCACAGGTCAAGGTTTTACTAATATTAATGTAATTATTACCCTGTATAATACACTGGTAAGAAGTAATCTGGAGTGTAACGCCGTAATATGGTCGCCGCACGAAAATAGGTATAATATAATGCTAGAAAGTGTGCAAAATAAATTTATAAGATACCCATATATATGTGCTATTATACTACTAGGTCAACTACCGAGGAACTTTATTTATTATATACTTATATATATATATATATATATATATATATATATATATATATATATATATATATATAATATTATATATATTACAGCCGCGGCTGTTCTCCGTGGCACGCCCGCACTAATCTACTAGTTATAGCACCTTAAACGCGAACGTTACGCATTCATAATAGAATGGCTGAAGACATTGACCTATTCTGTTGCTCCTTGAGTGAATTTACTAGGGTCGGATTGTTTACAATTTGTTACAGTTAATTTCCACATTGTTGTTATGCATAAAAAGACCTACATTTTTGCATTAGGTTATTGCTGTCACGATAGTTGTTAGTTTAAATAAATAAATAAATGTTTTTTTGGGTTTATCAGTTGAATTTTGTCATTTTTGTATCTAAATACAAAACTTCTTCATCCTTTAATCAACCTGTTACAGTACATTACTGGTTACGTTTGAAGTTGCTATTAGTAATTAATATCTATGTGGTATTGGTTATCTTTGGTATTGATTACAGCCTACAGGCTATAACGATAACGGTGATAGTAGGGCTTAATAATGTTGCGATATTGTTAGAACTATACCTTATCCTGTACTCCTATACTACCCCGTATAATCCCGTGAGTATCGTAAGATGCGACAGAGTAATTAATGCCAAGAATAGATAGCATCACTCAATCAGGTGAGGTGACAACGCATCTGCGTTTTGATTCTTAATCGAGGATAAATGTAGATGTCTATGGACCACAGTATACACTTACCATCAGGTGGACTGGGTACTCGTTTGTCGTCTTTATTGTATAAAAGAAAGAAAGACTATGCGAATTTCGTTGGGCTGAAACAATGTGGTAGTTATTTACTTCACATTACATTATAATGAGTCCATTTAACTATCATCATATCGATCGGATTGTAAAACTACAAAGAAGGTGCCTCTAGTTATTATTAAGAATCTCACATACGATGAATTACTTGTACATTACAAATAATAATGTCTGAGAGACTGCCGCAAACAATTTGATATACTCATCAAATTGTTAGTGATTTTATTTAAAGCCAGCGACCCGCCTCGGCTTCCCCTGAGTAAAATCTATTGATGTGGTGATAATTATATTTAAGATGATCAAAGAGCATTTACTTCATTATTTTATATACTAAAACAGAAGCATAGATCACTTCCGGCATTGTTCTCTACCTATTTGTGAAGCTACATTACAACCGGTTTAGCCGGAAGATTAGCAAGGACAGACAGTTAGATATAATTGCACGTGGTAGAGCCACGCTGCAGCCATATTATGGTGGTAGCACAAATGGGTCGGCTCGACCGCGGATGGACCACGCTCTCACAGAATACCAGCGTAAAACAGCAGCTTCATGCTGCTGTGTTTCATATGGTGCGTGTAGAGAATCGGAGGCCCTTTTTACTGGAAACGAGGCATTTCACCTAAGTCCTCACGGATAACAACGCATCTGCATTTTCTTAATCAAAGATAAATATGGATGTCCATGGGCCATAGCATCCACTTATCATCAGATGGATTGTGTGTTCGTTTATTACCCCCATTCTATTAAAAAGACAGACTAAAAGACAGAAAGACAGACAGGAAAAATTTATAAGTAGTTATTCATGTTTATTGTTATTTGTATTTCGATGGTTAGTACTTGGTTTGATATTACAAACAGAAATTTCAATGTTAGTTATATACTTATAGATGAAAATAGATTTTAAGCAGTAAAATGATCTTTACCGCTATTCAATTATCCAGATTTTTACTGAAATTCATCTTTTCGTTCGTCCCTCGAGAAAACTTAATGTTTTTGTACCCCTCATTTACGTAAAATAATCGAAAAAGTTCTATCCGTCTTTGTTTGTATATTGAATTGAATAATTCAATAAATCAATATAAAAAATTGGGTCAGAAAATTTTTTGTGACGTCAGTGAACAAATTGACTCAAAAATTTTATAGTGACGTCAGTGAGAAAAGAAAGTTCTAATTACTAATGTATGTCATACTTATAACGTACTAGTGGGTCTGTTACGTTATAAGGCTATATATGACCTACATTAGTAATCAGAACTTTGTTTTCTGCAGCTAAATTAGCGTTGCAGCAGGAACGGGTAGGCTCGACAGGGAAGGACCACACTTTCACAGAGTATCAGCATAAAATAGTAGCCTACTACTGGTGCGTTTCATATGGTGAGAGTAGAATACCACAGACGCTTTTCACTGGTAATGAGGCATTGTAGCAGTCCTCAGGAGTGCCAACGCATCTACATTTTGGATTTATGGACTACAGCATCCACGTATCATTAGGTAGTTGTTAGAGTCTCCGACGACTAAGCTACGGGTGTAATGGAATTCTTGCTTAAGATTACATTTATGCCTAAATAGAAATTGTTGATTTTCAGGTATGTTTTTTTAATTGAACTGACATATAAAATTACAGTCGACACGATGTTTTCATCATCAACTCTGAAAGCAAAAATTGATTGCTTCACAGCCTGTTATTATACTAGCTCTAAATACACGTGATATATACACACATGATACACTTTACGTGGTAGAGCCATGCTGCAGTTATATTAGTAGTATAGTTGTAGCACGAATGGATTAGCTCGACCGGGAAAGAACCACGCTCTCACAGAATACCATCGTCAAATAGTAGCTTAATGCCGCTGTGTTTCATGTGGTGAGTGTAGATAACCAGAGACCCTTTTTACTGGAAACGAGTCATTCCACCTAAGTCCTCACGGATAACAACGCATCTGCATTTTGATTCCTAATCGAGGATAGATGTAGATGTCTATGGGCCACAGCAACCACTCACTATCAGGTGGACTGTGTGCTCGTTTGTCATCCTATCTTATAAAAAAAGCACACAGCAGTGCAGGTGCTGCTGCTTAGAAGTAGAAATATTTATTCTGAAAAAATGGCGAAGTGCATGTCTGGCCACGCACAAGATTCCGTAGTTGCCTTGATACTGTGAGCGTATTGATTTCGTGGTTTGACCTCTATACCGACCAAAAATTGGCCCAAATAGGACGTTGTTAACTAACTTACTTTCCAAGCAGATGACTTACTTTCCAAGCAATATATACATTACTTTAACGAACCTTGCTATCTTGAGGATAGCCCGCGTAAACCATGAGTACCACGAATAAAACCAAGGCATACAATAACTACTAACTAAAAAATAAGCAAAAGTGGTATGTCAGGATCGGTTTCTTTGCAAACAAAGCTCTCTGCTTATTTCGGAGATAAAAACGTAAAGCTATAGCAGTAATGCATAGTCTTTTTCTTTAAAAAATGTTCATTTTTACAGTTTACTATTACTCGTTAATTTTTAAAGCCTCAATCTTAGCATTATTATTTAAACAACTATCAAGCATATAATTGTCACATTTTCAAAAACAGCGGTTTTGTTGGTAGAGGGGGATTCTGATAAAAAATAAATATTTCGCAAACGGACTCCTGAATCCTAGAAATGTTGTATACCCCCAATATTTTCTTAAGACCAATCCAACGACACACGATTTATCGAAAGTACCCCAAATAAAAATGTTAATCAAGATTTTATTTCAATTGGATGCTGTGGCATCTACATTTATCCTCGATAAAGAATCAAAACGCAGATGCGTTTTCCGAGGACTAAGATGGCATGCCTCGTTCCCAGTAAAAAAGGGTCTCGGGGTCTCTACATTCACCATAAGAAACACAGCAGTATTAAGCTACTATTTTAGGCTGATATTCTGTGAGAGCCTGGTCCTTCCCTGGTCGAGCCGACCCATTCGACACCATAATATAGCTGCAGCGTGGCTCTACCACGTAACAAAAGCACTTACCATCAGGTGGACTGCGTGCTCGCTGGTCACAAATTATTCAGGTGGTATCCGCGGGCCTCATCCTTCACTGAAACTGTAGCATTTCCTCGTATTTCCTGCGCTTCTGACCGTGTATCCGCATAGTATCCTAAAACATTGTTTCATGTCATTCATACTTTCACATTTCTATGTTGATTTTAATGAAAAAACGATCGGAAACTCCAATTGTTTTTTCTTCCAATTGTTTCACTAGTCATCGTCATCGTCATCGCACATCATCATCGTCATCGTCATCGTCACCGTCATCGTCATCATCATCGTCATAGTCATCGTCATCGTTATCCACATCGTCATCGTCAACAAAAACAATTAGATATCACTTATTAATAAATGTTATACTTGAAAATCCATATCAAATGCAATAAAAAAAAATTAAATTTTAATTAGAAACAAACAAGACAGCATTAAGCTGCTACTTTATGCTTGTGTTCTGTGAGAGCTTGGTTCTTCTCCTATCGAGCCGACTCATTACTGTGGTAATCATAATATAGCTTGTTCTACCACGTAAAATGTATATATATATATATATATATATATATATATATATATATATATATATATATATATACATACGAGAGCCGTGGTAGCTTAGATGGTTAACGCTCGCTGTAAATATAACAGAACGCGAGTAACCCGGGTTCGATCCCCGCCGGCACCAATGATATTGTTAATTGCAATTTTAAGTGCTGATCTTACCACGTGCTCGGCGGTGAAGGTAGGCTGTAATTTAATTTTACTTTACTAACTATATATATATATATATATATATATATATATATATATATAACATATTACACATTATGTATGCTTTTGAGAGTGTAAGCATTAAATCGGGCTAAAAGGTGACATTGTTATTGAAAAACTGTATTGTATTACATAATTTTTAGACAATGTATAGTGAAATAAGGAATAAAATAACTTTTAAACTTATAAAGTTTATTCTATAATTCAATCACAGTTTCACATCATTTACTCATATGCCATTAGAATAAATTATATTTGTTGTTACATTATTATTGCCTAGTAGTTTTATTATCATTCAGTTCCTAATTAGGTAGCCGAGACCATGGGCACCAAGACCATGAGCACCGTAGCCTAGACCTTGAGCACCGTAGGCAAGACCGTGAGCACCGTAGCCGAGACCGTGACACCGTAGCCGAGACCTTGCGCGCCATAGCCGAGACCTTGCGCGCCATAGGCGATGGCACCGTGAGCAAGAGGAGCAGCTACAACTGCAGAGTGAACGAGTGGACTGCCGTGCGCAACAGAGCTGCTGTGGGCTGAGTAGGAGACACCGCCAGGTGCAATGTGAGCTCCAACGGCCAGGAGGCTAGCGTGAGCGGCGTACGCCAAAGGTGCGGCGTGAGCAGCAACGACCGCAGGAGCGGCGTGAGCGATCACAGCAGGGTCTCTGCGTACAATAGCGTTGAATCCAGAGTGAGGTCCAGCAGCGTAGTCTACGGTGCGGCGGTGACCGTCCGACTCCAGCAGCGAGTATTGGCCAACGACATTGTCTCCGACACGGGTCTCGTGCTGGCTCTTAACGTCTCCGGTGTGTGGGTCAGCTACGCCATATGAGAAGCTCGAGTAGTCTCCGCCGTGGATTGCGCTGCCTTGAGCAGCTGCCACCAACATGGCGATAACAACGAACTGAAAGGTACAAACATGTTATTAGTTTCTCATGCATTCATCTATTCGTTACAATTTATCCAACTCAACTCCTGAACTTAGAGCTGCTCACAGATTGCATCATAATTAGAATATTGGCAATTGTTTAAACTCTTGGCAGGCGGTTTGACAATCCCAGTTTTTAATTTTTTATTTGTATTAAAAAAAGACGCTGCTGATAATTATCTGGCTTGCTTCCCTCTATCGCCACTTGTAAGTAGATATTCATACACCGCCAATACGTGGTAAATGAGGTCAAATCTTCTTAAAAGTTTCGAATTAAAACACTTTTCGATAGATTTCTAAAAGAAATTCACGGTTTATACTGAAATAATTATTTACCTTGGCTGCCATATTAGTAAGTGTGTTTTTTGTGAATCGTGAACGGTGAATGATAAATCTGGGTGAACACTGGTCATTTTATACAACTCCCCGCACAGTAATTGTGTGCTATTAATAGGAAGTAAAAGACTTTTGTCCGCTCTAGGTCACACCGTATAGCACTTAGAGTTGAATTTTGTTTTGTTAACTATTTGTACAAATATTTGGACAGTGATAAAAGTGCTACTTCCCTCAGGTTCTTTAAGTGATTAGTAGATTGGTTACATACTCGTATCGCCCGCGTGAAAGAACATATCACATATGTGAAAAATAGGCGCTCCGGGAAGTCTGCATGCAGTCTGTAACATGTCCAGCGTCGTCCCAACCTCTTTATAAGATTTTGAACTATACCTTAACTTGTACTCTTCGACTACCTCAAATAATCCGATGGGGTTTTGTAAATTGTGACAGCGGGAAATAAAGCAAAGAATAGACATTTTCATTGCTATACGTGGTAGGGTCATGGTATATTATGGTTGTAGCACGAATGGGATGGCCCGACCGGAGAAGGACCACGCTCTCACAGAATACCAGCGTACAATATCAGCTTAATATTGCTGTGCTTCGTATGGTAAGTGTAGAGATCCGGAGACCCTTTTTTACTGGAATCGAGGGAAAAATATAAAAACACAGCAGCACGTTCTTGATAACCATTCCATATTCCTGATAACAACTCGGTAAAATACTATGCTTGCGAACCCGACTGTGTAGCGTCTTAGTTATGGCAGATATGAGATCCCCCATAATAGAAGCCTATGTGGATTTTCGACGAACTGAGTCAATGCTATAGTAACATACCTGACCTTCCTTTACAACGAGTCCATTTAACATTCTCATATTGATTGGATTGGATGATTCCTCAAATATGAATGAATGAATGAAAATTTTATCGTAATCATAGAATGTAAAATCTTGCTTAATAAGACGAACCTCTTGTACCTACAGTACAAACAGTTATGTCTGAGTGACTGCCGTGAGCGATTTGAGGTGTGTAATATTAACTTTATTTAAGACTGTATTACATATAATCAACACATGGTAAATTAAAAATTTTGTACAACCGATTTCAATATAAGAACTTAGACAGAAATGAGGTTGGACAATGATATACTAAACATATCTGCCTACTCCTTTAGAGGGTACAGGCGTGATGTTGTATACTGTGATTGCGTAAACAATGCATAGATATGCGATAGCAGCAATCGTGGTTCCAACTGTCTATTTATGATGACGTTATGCTCGAACATTTATAAAAAATATAAACACCCCAAAAGAGCACCTCCTCCGTTTTTGAAGTCGATTAAAATAATATTTACCACTATTTAATGAAACACTAATTGCTGAAGTTCTCTTTCAATTCTCCCCTCACGAAAGTTTAATATTTTATACCACTCATTTACGTAAATATAATAAATTGAAAAAGTTTTAGCCTTTCCTGTTTGAATAACTCAATAAAATCAATATAAAAAATGGGTCAGACAAAATTGTGGAGCGTCATAAAAACAAAATTCTAATAATTATTACTGTATGTCATATAATATACACTTACAACGTGGTAGAGTTACACTGTAGGTAAATTATAGTTGCAGCACTAATGGGTCGGCTCAACAGGGGAGGATACCAGCATAAAATAGTAACCTAGAAGCAGTCTTCTGCGATTTGTATGGTGCGAGTAGAATACCGGAGATGCTCCTTACTGGTAAGGAGACATTCTATTAGTCCTCAGGGATGACAACACATCTACATTTTGATTCCTAATGTAAGATTAGGTGCAATGAGCGATTTATGTTTGTGTTTTCCATAAACTGCACAAAAAAAATAGGCATTTTAGTGTTGTTTTTGTAAGGGAGTGCATAATAATTGAGAAAAGAATTGTATTTTTTATAGGATAGGATGACAGAGGAACACAAAGTCCACCTGACGGTAAGTGGTTGCTGTAGCACATAGACATCTACATTTATCCTCGATTCGGAACCAAAACCCAGACGCGTTGTCACTCCTGAGGACTAGGTGTAATGCCTCGTTTTATGTAAAAAAGGGTCTCGGGATCTCTTCACTCACCATACGAAACACAGCAGCATTAAGCTGCTATTTTCGCTGGTATTATGTGAGAGCGTGGTCCTTCTCCGGTCGAGCCGACCGATTCGTGCTAAAGCCATAATATAGCTGCAGCGTGGCTCTACCACGATACAAACGCACTTACCGTGGTGGACTGTAAGTGGCTACTGCATGCACATAGAAAGATACAGATGCGTCATTACCTCTGAGAACTAAGATGGGATTCTTCGCAGCCTGTTATTACACTAGCCCTCAATACCTTATAGACGAGAATACAGCGGACTATGTACTATTGTTTGTGGCAGAAATAGCTAAGATGGTTATACCCAACCAAACTTCTAGACAAAAATTGAATTCTACTACCTTGTGATGTATTACGTCTGATGTAGGATTAGTGGCACATTGTAATGTGCTTATATTTAAAAAAGATGTATGTATGTATATATAATGTATGGTAGTGAAAGCTGGGTGTGGCAGAAGAAGCACGAAAGTAGAATAAATGCTGTAGAAATGCGGTCTTTAAGGAATATGCTAGGGTGTAATCTGAATGACAGGGTGAGAAATTGCGTGATAAGAGATAAATATGGTATGCAAGATGATGTTGTGACCAGGATTAAGAAAGGAATGCTTCGGTGGTTTGGTCACGTAGAAAGAATGAATGAGGAAAGAGTGACAAAGCAAATTTATATGGCAGATGTGAATTGGCCGAGTCGGGAAGGGACGCCCTAGGAAAAAGTTTATCGACCAAATTGGCGATATTTTGAAAATGGGCCACTTTAGAAGTACCCTTAACCGACGAGCATGTATGCGTAGATATATGGATGTAAAGGAGGCGAAAGAGGTATGTCAGGATCGTGCCAAATGGAAGGCCGTAGTCTCTGCCTACCCCTCTGGGTGACAGGCGTGAGTGTTTATATTATATTATTATTATTTTATTTAAAAAAGAACTTTTAATTAAAAATAAAAACCAATTTCAAAAACTAAAATATAATTTAAATAACCTCGAAATAGCTTTTGAAGACTGTGCTGACATAGTGGGTGGAAAAACTAATGCGTTATCTTCATACGTCGTTTTCTTTTTTTATTATAAGCTTGAGATTTTACCATCGTTTCATTGCGTGTACCTTCGATCAATAAGTACTTAGCTATAACACAAGCTCTAGCCCTACGACTGGAATGTCGCCTAAATATTTGCAACAAAAACCATCCTCTATTTTTCTACTCTTGAGTATGTATTTCTTCCTTTAAATTTAAACGAGGCTACCATTGAGGTATAACCACCCTATTCAATTAAATAAAAATCATTTATTCCATAAAAAAGCGCGTGTCTCTATCATAATAGAACCCCTTCCTTTTTTAAGATGGATCAAAGTTAACACGAATTTTAATTTTTTTTAAACAATTTCATGGCTTCTAAATAATTTTAATTAGAACTTGGCATTCAAGGTAAAGATGTTATGAAAGCAAGATAGTATCAACGTTTAAATTAGCCAAAATGCAGCAATTTCATAGATAAGAATTTAAATGAGCCATTAGAATTTAAGAGTTTTTTTTTAAATTAAAGATTTTAATAAGATTTTAAACCGAGTGTCTTAAATGAGGTTTTATATTCGAGACCGATTACGATTCGATACCGATTTCGCAGATACGGGTGAACCGATTGAAATGGTCCTCAATGGTCCCCTTCTAACGTTAACGTTACGTTAAAGTTACAGTCTATATACGTCCCACCGCTGGGCACAAGCCTCCTCTCATTTCTGATAGGGTTTTAGAGCAAGGAAATGTACGCCGCGTTGCTCCAATGGTGTTGGCGAACTTCACATGTCCTCGAAATATTTTTTTTTTATTTCTGAGACATGCAGGTTTCCTCTTGATGTTTTCCTTCAATGCTGAGAATTACCACGTTATCGGCACTTAAAATTGCAACTTACAAATTTCGTTGTTGCTGTCGGGGATCGAACCCGTGTTGCTCGCGTACTGTGAAATTTACAGGGAGCGCTTAGTCCCTGAGCTACCACGGCTCCTCTTTGATACCTTGATCCCTTATAAATTGTAGTAAGAAAGTTCGCCTCTAACAGTGGAAAAATAGGGGATGGAATTTCTACCTATTCAGACGACATTCTTGTTGTTACCTAGAACTTGTGATATTTCTTAGTTTACTCAAAGGATAAAATAATTAAACTTTATAAAATGATTTTTTACTGGTGAAAGTGGTCTTCGGTGTTTTTAACTCCACTAGAAACTGTTAGCTCTGATACTTTGTAAGAATAAACCTGGATACGTTTGTATTAACACATACAAACATTGTGAAAACAATGACCGTTTTTATTTAAGCTTTCCAATACTCTAAACGCGTGTCAGATTTCAGTACAGCTCTTGCGGCCTACTATGCACATGTTCATTAGATTCTTACCTATGGCTTCGTCTTGTGAGGTAACGTTTGTGATGTAGATGAATTACTTATATGTATTATAAAAGAAGTATCTACGAATAATAGTGACTATAGACCAATTGGAATCATGCAACGTCCTCGAATCATGTAAACATATCCTGTATGTATACGTAAAAAACTACTCACGTTTGAAAAATAAACCTAAAAGAAACAATAGAAATTTAAATAAGCTTAGAATACCCTTTACCAAATTAAAAATAGCTTCATATAACCCCCACACTATGTCAATAAAACATTATAACCATGTACGAAATTATTTAAAAATCTTTGAAAACCTGCATAATTTAATAAAAATGAAAACATTCTTTATCAATTAAGGTTATACTCTTACAATACATGAAAATAAAAATATCACGATAATATACGGCAAAAAAAGAATACTTTCACAACATTATATTTCTAATTACTTATCATAGAATAATATTGAGCGTTTACGATATTTTAAAATAAATATTAAAATGCTAAATAATTAAAAAAATTGTCCTCTGGTGTTGCTGGGGACGTGCGGGTCATATGCATACCTGATAGGTTTACATATGACCAGGATTCGACCCCAGGACCTCATGATCAGCAGTCGTACTACTAAAACCACTAGACCAACGAGGCAGTCAAAAAGTTAAATTAAATATTAAATTGCTAAATAATTAAAAAATAGCTAGTCCTCTGGTGTTGCTAGGGACTTGTGGGTCATATGTATACTTATTAATATTGCATCGTGATATGTAATAAGTAATTTGAATTTCAATTAGAAACATGGAAGACAGCATAAGGACGCTATTTCATGCTAGTATTCTGTGAGAGCTTGCTCCTTCCCCGATCGAGTCGACCTATTCCTGTTGCAGTATGATTGGCTCTACCACGTAAAATTATGCTACACATTATGTATGTACGTAATAAAATATTAAGTACTAGCTGGTACCCGGCGCGCTGCTGCCGCAGGAGAAATAATTGTGAAAATATCATTTATTGAATTTGGAGGAGTAATATGGTTTGATTAGGAATGATAGATAATATATTCATTGAAATTGAATGATATATAACATTCAAACAAATTTGTCGATACTATATGCGCGCCAGACCCCGTCAGCTAATTGTATTATATGTACCTTCTAGCAAGTGCAAGTAACGAACAAACAAAAACTTTTATACAACATGTAACAAAAACCCTCCATATCCATAATCCAAGCATATAGAAAAAATTTTTTCAAAAAAAAAAAACACATTAAAAATTTTTTTTAATGAAAAAAATCAATTTGCAAATGTATGTGGTTTTATTATCTCTGCATTGGCCGAGGAGTAAGAGGATTGTCAAAGACCCTGCATTTCCGATACTCGTGTGATTTAGAGGAAATAAAACCACGTACAGTTTGCAAATTACTTATTTTCATTACAATTAGTTTTTTTAAATGTGTTTTTATGAAAAAAAAATTATTTCTATACACTTGGATACCGATTCTGATAACACACTTAACGGGAACCATAGGGTTTTTGTTACATGTTGTATAATATATATTACGGCTTTTGGGAGCGTAAAGATAAAACTGGGCTAAAAGATGCTACATGTAATATTCTTATTGAAAAACTTTATTGTATTAAGTACATGAATTTTACACAATATGTTGTGGAATAAGGAATAAAATAACTTTTAAACTTATACAAGTTTATTCATTAATTCAATCATAGTTTCACATCATTTACTCACATGTCACTAGAATAAATTATATTCGGTGTTACATTATTATTGCCTAGTAGTTTTATTATCATTCAGTTTCTAATGAAGGTAGCCGTAGCCGAGACCATGGGCACCGAGACCACGGGAACCGTAGGCAAGACCGTGGGCACCGTAGCCCGAGAGCACCCGAGACCGTGCGAGCCAACCTGCCTAGGCGATGGCACCGTGAGCAAGAGGAGCAGCTACAACTGCAGAGTGAACGAGTGGACTGCCGTGTGCAACAGAGCTACTGTGGGCTGAGTAGGAGACACCGCCAGGTGCAATGTGAGCTCCAATAGCCAGAGGGCTAGCGGAAGCGGCGTACGCCAAAGGTGCGGCATGGGCAGAAACGACTGCGGGGGCGGCGTGTGCGATCACAGCAGGGTCTCTGCGCACAATGGCGTTGAATCCAGAGTGAGGTCCAGCAGCGTAGTCTACAGTGCGGCGGTGGCCGTCAGACTCCAGCAGCGAGTACTGGCCGACAACATTGTCCCCGACGCGGGTCTCGTGCTGGCTCTTAACGTCTCCGGTGTGTGGGTCAGCTACGCCATATGAGAAGCTCGAGTAGTCTCCGCCGTGGATTGCGCTGCCTTGAGCAGCTGCCACCAACATGGCGATAACGACGAACTGAAAGGTACAAACATGTTATTAGTTCCTTATGCATTCATCGATTCGCTACAGCTTATCCAACTTAACTTATGAACATAGAGCTCCCGACAGATTGCCTCATAAGTATGATATTGGCAATTGTTGATACTCTTGGCAGACGGATTGGCAATCGCAATTTTAAATTTTTTATATTAAAAAAAGACGCTACTGATCATCTCCTGGTGTGTTTCCTATCGCCACTTGTAAGGAGGTATTCTTAAACCGCCTCTACATTGTAAATGGGGTCAAATCCTCTCAAAAGTTAAATTTAAAATTATTATCGATGGCTTTTCAAAAGAAATTCTCGACTTATACTGAAATAATTATTTACCTTGGCTGCCATTTTGATAAGTATGTTTCTGCTGAACAGTGAACTGTGAATGATCAATCTGGGTGAACACTGGTCATTTTATACAACTCCCCGCACAGTAACTGTATGCTATAGGAAGTAAAAGACTTTTGACTGCTCTAGGTCACGCTGTATAGCACTTAGAGTTGAATTTTGCTGGTTAACTAAACCGATATACTTGTAAATAATGCGGTACCATAAGATATTTGAACAGTGACGTGGTCCGGACCACGCTACTAAAAGTGCTACTTACCTCAGGTGAAAAATAGGCGCTCCGGGAAGTCTGAAGTATGTTACGTGTCCAGCATCGTCCCAACCATAATTTAACATTGAATAGACCAAAAATGTTGTAGAAAACCGATTCCTACCAAGGATGTTTCGCGATGTTATTCAAATTAAAAAAAACATCCTAATTTCAATCGAGAAGATGCTACCATCAGCTGGGTGCTACCATCAGAATCAAATTCAAGCATACTACTGTAAGACTCCATGATACTGTAAGCTCGTTTTGCGTAGATTGGATCAAAAATTAATAATTAAAAGTTGAAGGTAACCTTCGTTAACTATGACATCGGTACTCAAACATCTAAGTTTCTCCTCGTGATCATGGTTGCTGGAAAGTACCTAAAACGTCGGAAATTAAAAAAGTTATGGTTAAACGCGATAAAATACGTAAAATTAGTTTTATGCTGTGATAAATTATGTTATTTTAGTTTATCTCGAATTGGCTGAAAAAAAACTATAGACACAAAAAATTTAATGCCAGGTAGATATTGTTTATTTTTAAGAAATAAAATAACTAATTTAGTTATTTAATTGTACTATTTCTTGAAGGTAACACAATTACTATATAATATAATTAATTTAACATAATATAAACTTAACCTTTATGTTTTTCCTTGCATTTTGAATTTCAGAAAGTGAAACATAAATTTAAAAAACTAAACTTTTCTTATCGTTTCCGTTGCAACCTATCAAAGTCCACTGGTGAACATAGACCCCCCTATAGATTGTCCCCATATCGCAAGCGGGTTGGCAACCGCATTTTTATATTTTTACTGTTATTAGGTAGAACTGCTGCCCATATGTTTCCCTCTGTCGCCTCTTACGACATCTACGTGATGATATGGGGTAGTGGATATACTTACACCGCCACTACATGGTAATAGGTGATTAAATACATACCAACACCAATCATAAACCAAGCAACCAGCGCTAAGCTGTTCCAATCGTCAGCGACCGAGTTCTTTCCGATCGGCTTGACTCAGTGGCACTGCGAAGAGATGTTGCATCTCTTTGCGTATTTAATTGCATTTACAACGGCGAGTACTCTAAGGAATTGTGCGGACTAATTTCAGTCACGATTTAACCATCGCACATCGCGACAAAACTCGCGACATCCATGCCATCTGGATAACGAGCAGTCCACCCCTGTGCAATTTAAAAGAAGTTTTCTTCCTCGCACAACTTCTTGTGAAATCGACTACCACCAAAGATTTTTTTGGACCGATACGACTTATGGACCTTCAAGAAAAGAGCCTACTCCTTTTTAAAAGGCCGGCAACGCATTTGCAATTTCCCTGATGTTGCAATTGTTCGTGGGCGGCGTAATTACTTACCATCAGGTGAGCCGTATACTCGTTTGCCCTCTCTCCTATTAAAAAAAATGAAAAAAAAAATAATGGCGTTAGAACCGTGTCGTTTAATACCAGACGTAACGTAATATATAAGACGTATGATATTGCTATCGCTAATCCACCTGCCAGGTATGTCGATTAAGGCAAATCTTTAGGAGGCTCCTGCCCAGCAGTGGACTGTTTCGAGCTGATGAAAGAAAAAAAGCAGTCTAAGTGCAGTTGGCAATTTTATTTTGTGTGTTGTATTTCTTTTTTTTTGGTTTTCATCAGTTGATTTATGTATCCAAATGTAAAACGTATTGAATTTATTGTTGATCCTTTTTATCTTTTTCTCTGTAAGTTCTGTCTGTGTTCTTTCTTTGTAAGCCTATGTGTAGCAACGAACTTTTGTAATAATAACGGTAGTAGTAGAGATCATAATGCTACAACATTGTTTGAACTATACCTCACTTTGTACCCTTTCACTACCCCAAGTCATCTTATGGGGTTTTGTGAGCTGTGACGGTGGGAAATGAAGCAAAGAATAGACATTTTTATTTCTATACGTGGTAGGGTCACGCTGCGGCTACATTATGGTTGTAGCACGAATGGGTCGGCTCGACTGGGGAAGGACCACGCGCGTACTTCTAATGATGAGTATATGTATCCAAAGTTCCTTTTTTACAGGAAACGAGGCATAAAAAACACAGCAGCACATTCTTGATAACCACTTCATATTCCTGACAACAACTCAGTAAAATACTTCGCTTGCGAACCCTACTGCCGAACGTCTCAATTAGGGCAGATATAAGATCCCCCATAATAGAGGCCTATGTGGACTTTCGACGGACTGAGTCAAAGTTATAATTATATACCTTACTTTACAATGAGTCTATTTAACATCATCATATTGATTGGATAGGACGATTTCTCAAATATAATACGAAGGTTCCATAGTCATAGTATTTATAATCTTGCTTAATAAGATTAATGTACATTAAAAATAGTTATGACTGAGTGACTGCCGTGAACAATTTGAGGTGTGTAATATTAGCTTTATTTAATACTACATATAATCAACAAATGGTAAAATTTTAATTTTTTTCAATCGATTTCAATATAAAAACATTGACAGAAATGAGGTTGTACAATGATATACTTAACACATCTGCCTACTCCTTTAGAGAGTGTTGGCGTTGTTATATTGTGTGATTACATAAACAATTCATAGATACGCGACAGCAGCAATAGCGGTTTCAGCAGTCTATATATGACGAAGTTATACCTCCATAAAATCAATATTAAAATAAATGCGTCATATAAAATTGTGAATCGTCAGTGAAACAAAAATTCTAATAATTATTACTGTATACCATATACACTTTTAACGTGCTAGAGTTATGCTGAAGCAAAATTATGGTTGCAGTACGAATGGGTGGACTTACCAGGGAAGGATCACGGTTTCACAGAATACCAGCATAAGTAGTCGTAAGGCACACAGACCGTAAGGCAAGAATCTTCTTCGAAGCCAACATTTGTGTGAAAATATAAATTTGTTAATTTCTAGCTATATTTTAAAAAGTTTAAGCTGCAAACTAGGGTTTGGGAATTCCCGACAATTTTTAAGTCCCGGGACACGAGACAGTCTACTATCAAAGTCCCGGGAATTCCCGGGACTTCGACTTTCAAGAAAAAAAATTTTAAGAGAAGTGAGCCTTTTTTGAAGAATTTTAATTGAGTAAATTTTAGGTGAAATTTATTAAAAAAGGCAATTTTTGTAAAAATCAACATTTATTAATGTTATTAAAAAAATATAATTTATCTTAATATTTTCATTCTTTGCGGCGGTTAAATCTTATAGTTATAAAACGAACCTAGTGAAAAATCATACTAATTCTCAACTTTAGTATTATCTAGTAATTCCAGAATCTAATCATTGCTCATAATAACTACATTGTTAATTCAGATTTGTTTCATAATTAAATAATCTAATTAAAAATAATAAAGCCGACTTATAAATCAGACCTTCAAGTAATCAACTAACACATTAATTAGACTTCTTTGCTTGTTTAATAAAATAGGCAGAGCGTCAATAGCTTTGTTCGATAATCTGTTTCTGATTTTTGTAATAATGCCATCGGACAAGGAGAACACACACTCTCGTTTTCAACAGATGTCGGTTTAATTGTGTTTAAGGCTTTATACAGTTGTTCCAAACATTCTGTACGTTTTTCGGTTGCTTCAAACAACTGAAAATCCTTTTGAAATTTAACTAACAGATGGCGCTAGGCTCCTGCAATTATTTGAAAATAAAAATGATAAATTAACATTTTCGAGAATCTTGTCTCGTCTCGAGTCTCGACCCGAACGTCCCGGGACCCGAGACAACTAAAATTACGAAAAATCCCGGGACTTCGAGACACGACGACCCAAACCCACCTGCAAACGAACTTACAGTGGTGGACTGTAAGTGGCTACTGCATGCACATAGAAATCTTTCAACAGATGCGTCATTATCTCTGAGAACTACGATGGGATGCTTCACAGCCTGTTATTACACTAGCCCTCAATACCTATAGACTAGAATGCAGCGGACCATGTACTGCTGTTTGTGCTAAAAATAGTCGAGAAAGTAGAATACATAACCAAACTTCTAGACAGAATAAGAGTTCTACCAACTTGTAGTCTGTAACGGCTAGAGTAGGAATAGTGGCATATTGTAATATACTTACATTTAAAAAAATATTTTTAATGAAAAATAAAAACCGATCAAAACTAAAAATAATAACAAAAAATCTCGTAATAGCTTTTGAAGTCTGTGATAAGACTTAGCGGGTTAAAAAATTAAAGCCTCAACTTAAGAAGTCGTATTTATTTTTTTATTATAAGTTTAAGTTCCTCCCCATTGTGTGAACTAAGCAATAACTAGAATGTCTACTCAACATATGCAACCAAAACCATCCCCTATTTATCTATTATAACCATGTACGAAATTATTTAAAAAACTTTGAAAACCGCGCGTAATTTAATAAACAAAACATTCCTTATTAATAAAAGTTATAATATATAAAAATCAATTCGTTCACGATGATTTATGGAAAAACAAGAATATTTTGAAAACATTATATTTCTAATTATTTACTATAAAATAATATTGAATGTTTATGATATATTATATCAATGTTAAAATACTAAATAATTAAATAATTGTTAGTTCTTTGGTGTTGCTAGCACTAGCAATTATTTGCCTTGAGGGTCAAATGTAATAAGTAATTTGAATTTGAATTAGAAACATGAAAGAGAGCATAAGATCGCTATTTCATGCTAGTATTCTGTGAGAGCTTGGTCCTTCCCAAATCGAGCCGACCCATTCCTGTTGCAATCATAATACAGTTGGCTCAACCACTTAAAAGTAATATGCTATACATTACGTATGTACGAAATAAAATATCAAGTACTAGCTGGTACCCGCCGTGTTGCTGCCGCAGAAGAAATAATAGTGGAAATATCTTTTTAAAATAGGAAGAGTTATATTTAATTTTACAATGTCATTTAACAATGTCACATTTATATATAATAAAAATAATTTTTTATTATATATAAATGACATTGTTAATATAACAAATCATAAATGCATATTAATCGCGGATGATATTTCAATAATTGTGACTTCCAATAAAAAAGATAATACTATTAATGACCATGAGACTGACATAAATAACACTATAGATAAATTAGTTGAATGGCTTGACATAAACAATTTAAAAATAAATCTTGACAAATCTGTATATATACAATTCAATAAATGTAATAATAAAAAATATAATATTAATCATAACATACCAAAAATAAAAGCAGTAACAAATACAAAATTTCTAGGAATAAATATGAATGAAAATTTTAACTGGAAATTGCAAGTAAACGATGTATCTACGAGATTAAATAAATTTGCATATGCCCTTAAACATTTAAAAAACGTCACCAACATAAAAACGGCTGTTCTGTCCTACCATGCATACGTCGAGTCAATACTGCGCTATGGACTTATAATCTGGGGTAATAGCACGGATCAAAATAGAGCATTTCGTGCACAAAAAAAATGTATTCGAGCAATGTGTGGGCTTAAACCAACTGAATCATGTCAACAGGTGTTTAGAAATCTTGACTTATTAGCCCTACCATGTTTTTATATTTATGAAATATGTATGTTTGTATGGAAGCATAAATATTTATTTAATACGGCGGATGATGTAAATCCTCGGATCCGGCGAAACCCATACAAACTCATATTAAGTGGTAATCCTAGAATAAGTAAATATAATAAAAGCTGTTTATCTATGTGTGTACGTTTATATAACAAGTTACCAAATAATATTAAAATGTTAAATACTAGATTATTTAAATCGAAATTACTGGAATACCTAGTTAAGAATAATTTCTATAATGTTATGGACTATATTAATCACAAGTCTTAATTTACGATAAAAATCTTTCGCGTGCTATATGTAACTCTAGCAAAACATGTTGTTCGATTATATAATATTTGTAAAATCTTTTCATACCATGTTTTAAGCAAATAAATATACTATTATTATTATTATTGTTTAACTAGAAATGATAGATAATATGCACAATCATTGAAAAGACAAACATGTAGATACGATACGCGCGCCAGATACTGTAAGTTAATGTTACTATACCTTTGCGCAATTACAAGCAATAATTATGGTATAATAATGGTATAGCAACGCATAAAATACGAACAAACAAACAATAACTTTTATATGTATATTAGATATTACGGGACTTGAGAGCATAAGGTTCAAAATGGGCTAAAAGATGCCATTCTTAAATAAAATTCTTATTGAAAAAACTATATAGTATTAAGTACATAACTTTTACACAATATGTAGTGGAATAAGGAATAAAATAACTTTTAAACTTATACAAGTTTATTCATTAATTCAATCACAGTTTCACATCATTTACTCATATGTCATTGGAATAAATTATATTCGTAGTTACATTACTATTGCCTAGTAGTTTTATTATCGTTCAGTTCCTAATGAATGTAGCCGAGACCAGCAGGGCACCGAGACCATGGGCACCAAGACCATGAGCACCGTAGCCTAGACCTTGAGCACCGTAGGCGAGACCGTGTGCGCCATAGGCGATGGCACCGTGAGCAAGAGGAGCAGCTACAACTGCAGAGTGAACGAGTGGACTGCCGTGCGCAACAGAGCTGCTGTGGGCTGAGTAGGATACAGCGCCAGGTGCAATGTGAGCTCCAACGGCCAGGGGGCTAGCGTGAGCGGCGTACGCCAAAGGTGCGGCGTGAGCAGCAACGACCGCAGGGGCGGCGTGAGCAATCACAGCAGGGTCTCTGCGTACGATAGCGTTGAATCCAGAGTGAGGTCCAGCAGCGTAGTCTACGGTGCGGCGATGGCCGTCCGACTCTAGCAGCGAGTACTGGCCGACAACATTGTCTCCGACGCGGGTCTCGTGCTGGCTCTTAACGTCTCCGGTGTGTGGGTCAGCTACGCCATATGAGAAGCTCGAGTAGTCTCCGCCGTGGATTGCGCTGCCTTGAGCAGCTGCCACCAACATGGCGATAACGACGAACTGAAATGTACAAACATGTTATTAGTTCTACATTCACTCATCTATTCATCACAGCTTGTCCAACTCAACTCCTGAACATAAGCCTCCCTACAGATTGCCTCATAAGTGGGATATTGGCAATTGTTGAAACTCTAGTCAGGCGGTGTTATGTTAAGAAAAGGCGGCTTGTTTTAAAAACGATGCTGCTGATCATCTCCTGGTTTGTTTCCCTATATCGCCACTTGTATGCTGGTACTGCGCCACTACTTGGTAGATGAGGTTAAATCCTCTTAAAAGTTTGAATATAAAATTATTATTGATGGCTTTTGCAAAAAAATACACGATTTATACTGAAATAATTATTCACCTTAGCTGCCATTTTGATAAGTATGTTTTTGCTGAATAGTGAACGGTGAATGATAAATCTGGGTGAACACTGGTCATTTTATACAACTCCCCGCACAGTAATTGTGTGCTATTAATAGGAAGTAAAAGACTTTTGTCCGCTCTAGGTCACGCCGTATAGCACTTAGAGTTGAATTTCGTTTGTTAAATAAACCGATATACTCGTATAGAATGCGGAACTACAAAATATTTGGACAGTGCTAGAAGTGCTACTTTCCTCAGGTTCTTTAAGTGATTAGAAGATTGGTTACATACTCGTATCGCCCGCGTGAAAGAACATATCACATATGTGAAAAATAGGCGCTCCGGGAAGTCTGCATGCAGTCTGTAACATGTCCAGCGTTGTCCCAACCTCTATATAAGATTTTGAACTATACCCTACCTTGTACTCTTCCACTATGCCAAATCATCTTATGGGGTTTTGTAAATTGTGACAGCGGGAAATAAAGCAAAGAATAGACATTTTCATTTCTATACGTGGTAGGGTCATGGTATATTATGGTTGTAGCACGAATGGGATGGCCCGAGCGGAGAAGGACCACGCTCTCACAGAATACCAGCGTAAAATATCAGCTTAATACTGCTGTGCTTCGTATGGTAAGTGTAGCGATCCGAAGACACTTTTTTACTGGAAATGAGGCAAAAAAAAAAACACAGCAGCACTTTCTTGATAACCATTCCATATTCCTGATAACAACTAGATAAAATTCTACGCTTACGAACCCGACTGTGTAGCGTCTTAGTTATGGCAGATATGAGTTCCCCCATTATAGACGCCTATGTGGGCTTTCGACGAACTGAGTCAATGCTATAGTAACATACCTGACCTTCCTTTACAACGAGTCCATTTAACATTTTCATATCGATTGGATTGGATGATTCCTCAAATATGAACGAATAAATCTTGCTTAATAATACGAACCTCTTGTACCTACAGTACAAATAGTTATGTCTGAGTGATTGCCGTGAGCGATTTGAGGTGTGTAATATTAACTTTATTTAAGACTGTATTACATATAATCAACACATGGTAAATTAAAAATTTTGTACAACCGATTTCAATATAACAACTTAGACAAAAATGAGGTTGTACATTGATATACTAAACATATCTGCCTACTCCTTTAGAGGGTACAGGCGTGATGTTGTGTAGTGTGATTGCGTAAACAATGCGATAGCACCAATCGTGGTTCCAACCGTCTATTTATGATGACGTTATGCTCGAACATTTATAAAAAATATAAACATCCCAAAAGAGCACCTCCTCCGTTTTTGAAGTCGGTTAAAATAATATTTACCACTTTTTAATGATCCACTTAATTACTGAAGTTCTCTTTCAATTCTCCCCTCAAGAAAGTTTAATATTTTATACCACCACTCATTTACGTACCTATAATAAATTGAAAAAGTTTTGGCCTTTCCTACTTAAATAACTCAATAAAATCAATATAAAAAATGGGTCAGACAAAATTGTGGAGCGTCAGTAAAGACAAAACTTAAACGACTTAAAACACTTACAACGCCTACCACGTTACCAGTTATACTGTAGCTAAATTATGGTGGCAGCAGGAATGGGTCGGCTCAACAGGGAAGGATCACGATTTCAGAGGTACCAGCATAAAATAGTAACCTAGAAGCAGTCTTCTGCGATTCGTATGGTGCGAGTAGAATACCGGACATGCTCCTTGCTGGTAACGAGACATTCTATTAGTCCTCAGGGATGACAACACATCTACATTTTGATTCTTAATTTAAGATTAGGTGCACTGAGCGATTTATATTTGTGTTTTCCATAAACTACACAATAAAAATAGGCATTTTAGTGTTGTTTTTGTAAGGGAGTGCAGAATAATTTAGAAAAGAATTGTATTTTTTATAGGATAGGATGACAGACGAGCACAAAGTCCACCTGATGGTAAGGGGATGCTGTGGCACATAGACATCTGCATTTATCCTCGGTTAAGAAAAGAAAGAAACAAAACGCAGTCGCGTTTTCACCCCTAATGCCTTATTTTAGTAAAAAAGGATCTCCGTCTCTCTACACTCACCATACGAAACACAGCAGTATTAAGGTGATATTTTACGCTGGTATTATGTGAGAGCGTGATCCTTCCCGGTCGAGCCGACCGATTCGTGCTAAAGCCAAGATATAGCTGCAGCGTGGCTCTACCACGATAGAAACACACTTACCGTGGTGGACTGTAAGTGGCTACTGTATGCACAAAAGAAGATACAGATGCGTCATTACCTCTGAGAACTTACATGGGCTGCTTCACAACCTGTTATAATACGAGCCCTCAACACCTTACAGACTATATAATACACCGGACCATGTACTGCTGTTTGTGGTAGAAATAGTTGAGAAGGTTTAGAATACATAACGAAACTTTTAGACAGAATAAAAGTTCTACAACCTTGTAGTGTATAATGGCTGGAGTATGAATAGTGGAGATTGTAATTATATTTAAAAAATACTTTTAATGAAAAATAAAAACCAACTTCAAAAACTAAAAAATAATAATTAAAAATCAAGTAATAGTTTAAAAAGTCTGTGCTAAGACTTAGTGGGTTGAAAAACTAATGCCTCATCCTTAGAAGTCGTTTTCATTTTTTATTATAAGCTTGAGATTTTACCATCGTTTCATTGCGTGTACCTTCGATCAATAAGTACTTAGCTATAACACAAGCTCAAGGCCTACGACTGGAATGTCGCCTAAATATTTGAAACCAAAACCATCCTATATTTTTCTACTCTTGCGTATGTATTTCTTCCTTTAAATTTAAACGAGGCTACTATCGCGGTATAACCAGCCTATTCGATTAAATAAAAATCATTTAAATAAGTTTACACATCTTCAAAAAAAATTGGTAAATATATTTAAAAAGCGCGTGTCTCTTTCATTATAGAACCCCATCCTCTTTTAAGACGGATCAAATTTAACACGTATTTTAAATTTTTTAAACAATTTCATGACATAAATAATTTTAATTAGAACTTGGCATTCAAGGTAAAGATATTATGAAATTAAGATAGTGCCAACGTTTAGATTACCCAAAATGCAGCAATTTCACAGGTAAGGATTTAAATGAACCATTAGAATTTAAGCGGTTATTATAAACTTAAAAATTAGTAAGATTTTTACTAACGTTAACGTTACAGTCTATATATTCGTACGTCCCAGCGCCGAGCACAAGCGTCCTCTCATTTCTGATAGGGTTTTAGAGCAAGGAGATGTACGCTGCGTTGCCCCAAACGTGTTGGCGAACTTCATATGTCCTCGAAATATTTTTTCTATTTCTGAGACATGCAGGTTTTCTCTTGATGTTTTCCTTCAGTGCCGAGAACGTGATAAATCAGCACTTAAAATTACAACTTACAAATTTCATTGTTGCTGTCGGGGATCGAACCCGGGTTGCTCGCGTACTGTGAAATTTACAGCGAACGCTTATCCCCAAAGATACCGCGGCTTCTTTTTGATCCCTTGATCATTTATAAATTTTAATAAAAAAGTTTGCCCCTAACGGTGGAAAAATAGGGGATGAAATTTCTTAATATTCGGACGACATTCTCGTTGTGACCTTTAACTTATGATATTTCTTAGTATACTCAAAAGGAAAAATAATTGAACTTTAAAAAATTATCCTTCACTGGTACAAATGGTCTCCGGTGTTTTTAACTCAACTAGAAACTGTTGAATCTGATACTTTGTAAGAATAAACCTGGATACACTTTTGTATTAATTAACACATACAAACTTTGTGAAAACAATGACCGCTTTTATTTAGGCTTTCCAACACTCCAATCGTGTATAGTACAGATTTAAGTACTGCTATTGCGGCCTACTATGTACATGTTCATTAGATTATTACATACGGCCTCATCTTGTGGGGTAACTCTTGTGATGTAGACAAATTATTTATATTATGTATTATAAAAGAAGTGTCTACGAATATTTATGAATATAGACCAAATGAAATCCTGTAACACGTAAAAAATTACTCACGTTTGAAAAATAAACCTTAAAGAAAAATAGAAAATTAAATAATCTTAGTATACCCTTTTTCAGATTAAAAATAAGGTTATAACCTTATAATATATCAAAATAATTTTTGACGATAATTTATGGCAAAAAAGGAATGCTTACACAACGTTATATTTCTCATTATTTATCATAGAATAATATTGAGCGTTTACGATATTTTAAAATAAATATTAAAATGTTAAATAATTAAAAAATTTGTCCTCTTGTTGCTGGGGACGTGCGGGTCGTATGTACACCTGATAGTTTACATATACAACCCCCCTCATGAGCATCCACTAAAAACAAAAGTCAAAAAGTAAACATATTAAATTCTAAAATTAAAAAATACAGTCCTCTGTTTGCTAGGGACTTGTGGGCATATGTTACTTTATATTGCATGTGATATGTAATAAGTAATTTGAATTTCAATTAGAAACGTGGCACACAGCATGAGGCCGCTATTTCATGCTAGTATTCTGTGAGAGCTTGGTCCTTTCCCAATCGAGCCGACCCATTCCTAGTTGGCTCAACCACTTAAAAGTAATATGCTATACATTATGTATGTACGAAATAAAATATTAAATACTAGCTGATACCCGGCGCGTTGCTGCCGCAGGAGAAATAATTGTGGAAATATTGTTTAAAATTTGGAGGAGTTGTATGGTTTAATTAGGAATGATAGATAATACATTCGTTGAAATCGAATGATATATAACTTTCAAACAAATTTGTCGATACGATACGCGCGCCAGATACTGTCAGTTAATTGTACTATACCTTCTAGCAAGTGCAAGCAACGCATGAAATATGAACGTAAGGATCAAACTGGGCTTAAAGATGCCATATGTAATATCGTTATTGAAAAAATATATTGTATTAAGAACAAGTGATTGTCCGTGCGCTGACAGCTTAACAGTGTTTTTATTTGCTCCGCAATAAAAATTAGTTAAAGCTAGTAAATCGAACTTTCAAATATTTTAACTTGTATATTTACTTAAAACAATAGTGAAGTTGTGGTTTGACATTAAAAGTGTAGTGATAACACGCGTGATTTATTAGTAATTAAGAAGATCATTTAAAACTGTCACTAAATACATTACAAACAATTACGCTCGCTTTGTCTAGTGAGGGCTCAAACGCGTTCGAGCGTGTGAATCATTGCAGCGGCTAGCCGAGTTCCTTTTCGTTGATACTTTGTGTGCTATTTACCCGCCTTAATAATTTTAATAAGACCGAACTTCACCTAAAATAAATATATAAAAATGACAAAAACTTGTGCAGGCTGCTCTGCAAATCTTCGTAAGGAGTATTTGGTTTGTCATAATTGTAATGATTCTTATGATCTCCTGTGTGCAAACTTGACTCAAAATAAATTCAGTTTAATGAGTAAAGATAATAAAAATACCTGGATCTGTCATGCCTGCCGTTGCAAAATACCAAAGCATGACAATACAAATACTCCGGTCCGCAACAGCACCTCGAAGCCATCAAATACCTCATCAGCTCCTCCTGGCTCTGACCATTCTAATATTACCATGCGATACAAAAGTCGACAGGGAATCCCAGACAACCAAATAAGCGGGAGTTCGAGCCAGAATACATCGTTGTGGCACTCACAATTAGAGGATAAACATGTTTCTACCATGAATAACCTATGTATGGAAGAAATAAGAGGTATAGTGAGGGATGAATTTAACATTGCTTTTTCGCATTTTGAAACTAATTTGCTAAAAAATATGGAGATAAAAAACAATGAACTTATAGAGCGTGTAGAGCAATTGACAACCTCACTTAATTTCTTCGAAACAAAATATGAAGAAATTCGTGCTGATGTACAAACTAAAAATTAATTGCTGAAAAAGTTAGAATATGAAAATAAAAAGCTAAAAAGTTCATTCGCGGACTTAAGCACCAGGCTTGCACAAATGGAACACCATTCGAGGGCTAGCAATATAGAAATACATTGTATACCAGAACACAAATCAGAAAATCTTGTAACTGTTATCAAGCAAATAGCAAATGTAACAGAGTATAAATTAAGTGAAACAGATATTCACTTATGCACTAGAATATCAAAAATGGATAAAAATAGTTCCAAACCACGCTCTGTACTCGTAAAGTTTGCTAGCCCAAGATTACGAGATGGTTTTCTCGCATCGATAATGGTTTTCAATAAGAAACAGAAAGATAAAGACAAAAAGCTTAACTCAAGTCACATAGGGATGTCAGGAGAACAAAAATCTATTTATGTCATGGAACATTTATCTCCGGCTATGAAGTCTCTTCATGCGGCAACCCGTGTTAGAGCTAAAGAAATGGGCTATAGATACGTATGGATTAAATCGGGACGTATATATGTAAGAAAAACCGAGTCACCTGAACATAAATGTATTAAAAATATTGAATCTCTCAACAGTCTAAGCTAATTGAATTAATTTATTAAATATTACAATAAATTATACAAATGTGCTGGGTTATCCTACCACATCATACGATAATATATCATGTTATTACCAAAATGTCCGAGGCCTAAGATCGAACTTTAGGGATATCTCATTAAAAATCCAAAACAATAATTTTGACATTATAATTCTTACAGAAACGTGGTTCTAAAGGGCCGGCAATGCACCTGCAATTCCCCTGGTGTTGCGGTTGATTATGGGCGGCGGTAGTCACTTAACATCAGGTGAGCCACATGCTCGTTTGCCCCCTCTTCTATAAAAAAAAAAACTGCACAGTTTATGATTCTGAAATCTTTGACGATAGATATACAGTGTACAGAAGAGATCGTGCAATTAATAAACTTGGTGGCGGGGTTCTCATAGCTGTATCTAGCAATTTAACATCTTGTAGAATATCTAATTGCAATACTGAATGTGAAGATCTTTGGGTAAAGGTTAAGATTTTTATAGGTCAGAAATGCGAATTTCTTAAAATCTGTGTTGTGTACCTACCACCACCCATAAATCAAAACTTATTTGGAACGTTCATTAATAACACAAATAGAATCATGGACGAGTATAACACAAAACACACGTTAATAGCAGGTGACTTTAATATTTCAATCAACCTGGGAACAACATAGCTCTGGTACGTATCTTTTACCGATCTTAAACAGCAACAATAACATACATAATTTACTCTTAGATTTCTTGGAATTAAATGACTTCAAGCAATTTAATTCTATTACAAATAGTAATAAAAGAATTTTAGACTTATTTTTATGTAACTCCGAAATAGTAAAGATTAATGAATGTTCCAACCCTATACGTAATGTTGACACTCATCATCCACCATTAGAAGTATCTATTGCAAGACCATCCAGTTATTATCCGAATCACGTGAAATTACAGAAAAATAACTATTTTAAAGGCGATTACGATCAGATTACTAAAGCCCTAGACGAAATCTTATGGGCAAATGTATTTTTAAAATATGATAATATTAACGACATCGTTAATGAATTCTATCTAATACTTTATAAAATAATAAATCTATATGTGCCTAAAAGCAAAAAATGTGGCAATAGGCATCCGGTATGGTACAACTCTTATTTGATATATCTATTAAAGCAAAAAAAGAAGTTTCATAGAAGATACAAGATCTATAATAATCCCCTAGACCAACTAGAATTTCAATACCTACGTCACGACTGTGAAATACTTACAGAAACATGCTATGACAAATACATATCTACACTAGAACACGAAATAGGTAGAAATTCAAAATATTTTTGGACACACATTTCTAACAAACGTAAAAACTCGTCTAGATACCCACCATCAATGTATTTAGGAGACAAACAATCAAACGAACTAAAAGAATCCTGTAACTTATTTGCAGCGCATTTTTCCAGTGTCTATAACACCCCAACAAATAACAACAGTAACTCAGTATATTTGCTCGACTCGCAGCCACAGCTTCCTGAAATGTCCAATATATACATATCCCAAAAATGCATAATAAACAAAATAAAAAGAATTGATATAAAACAGAGTGCTGGACCTGACAATGTCTCCCCCCCTATTCTTAATTAAGTGTGCAAATTCAATATCCTACCCCTTACAACTAATTTATAATACTTCACTTAGGACAGGGAGTTTTCCCGATAAGTGGAAAGAAGCAAGAATAGTACCTATTTACAAAGATGGAAAAAAAAAACTTGTATCTAATTATCGACCTATATCAATCCTCTCTACCGTATCAAAGATTTTTGAATCACTTGTCCACCCATTCATATTCAATCATGTTAAAGATCACTTATATCCCTGCCAACATGGTTTTATGCCTAAGAAGTCTACTAATACTAATTTGCTCAATTATGTTTCCAATCTTATTGATTCGGTTGACAAAAATCTTCAAGTAGATGTTATATACACTGATTTTGCCAAGGCATTTGATAAGGTAGACCATAATATACTAGTTAAAAAACTCGCATATTTTGGCCTTTCCGATACATTTTTAAACTGGTGCAAATCCTATCTCTCTAATCGTAATGCCAGAGTAGTAATTGATGGCGAGTGTTCAGATTCTTTCAATGCTATTTCTGGTGTTCCACAGCCTTTATTCTTTGTACTATTCATTAATGATATAGTAAGTGTATTTAAAAATTGTCAGGTTTATTTGTTTGTAGACGATTTAAAAATAGCTAAAGTTATAAAGCAAGAATCTGACGTATTAGAACTACAAGCGAATCTTGATAGACTTGTGTAAATGGTGTGAAACAAACCGAATGCTGCTCAATCCGGATAAATGTAGTTTTATTAAATTCACAAGAAAAAATAATCCATTAATGAGTTCTTATAATGTTTTGGGTAAAAACCTGACAGAAACCAATTCCATTCGAGACCTGGGCGTGATATTTGATAGCAAATTAAGATTCGATAAACATATTAATTCTATAGTGACTGCTTCTTTTAGGCTGCTCGGCTTTGTTCTTAGACAGTCTAAAGATTTCAAAAAGGTAACAACAATACTTCAACTGTACAACAGCTTGGTCCGTAGCAAACTTGAATATTGTTGTCAAGTATGGTCTCCCGCTTACAAAAACCACATTGAAAGAATCGAACGTGTTCAAAAAAGACTCATTAAACACCTAATATTCCGTTTTAAGGCGTCAAGTCATAGTGAGTGCTACAATAATAAACTTGCTTACTTTAGGATGAAACCACTGGCAGTTTGTAGATCTCTTCTTGATTTGAAATTTCTTTATAAACTTTTCAATGGCAAAATTGATGACAGTGAGCTGTTGAGCAGATTTAATATTAACGTACCTCGGAGACCTCCTCGCAACCCATGTCCTTTCTTTAGGACTGACAGCACTCGAACAAAACTTGAACAGAATTCTCCAATAACACGTATATCACGCGTATACAATGTATGTGTAAAAAATATAGCAACACTGGACAATGGTTGTGACGGGCTCACACTTTTTATGAAAAATGTAACGACTGTTTAGAAAATTAATTATTCACTAACTTTATGCCAAACTTAACTTTTATTTATGTTATAAAAACTATTAACTTTCTTTTGTTCGTAAAACTTATTTTTGTTCCAACTACCATTAAAATAGGCAAATTATAAACACTACTATTGTTTTAGAATGATGTGTCTCTCAGTTATTTATAGATGTAAAGCATGTGTTAGAAGTAATTTAGTATGTACAACTGTTGGAGATCCATATAAATAAATAAATAAAATAAATAAACACAACTTTTACACCATATGTAGTGGAATAAGTAATAAAATAACTTTTAAACTTATACAAGTTTATTCATTAATTCAGTCACAGTTTCACATCATTTACTCATATGTCATTGGAATAAATTATATTCGTAGTTACATTACTATTGCCTAGTAGTTTTATTATCGTTCAGTTCCTAATGAATGTAGCCGAGACCACGGGCACCGAGACCATGGGCACCGTAGGCAAGACCAAGCGCACCGTAGCCAAGACCGTGAGCACCGTAGGCGAGACCGTGTGCGCCATAGCCGAGACCTTGCGCGCCATAGGCGATGGCACCGTGAGCAAGAGGAGCAGCTACAACTGCAGAGTGAACGAGTGGACTGCCGTGCGCAACAGAGCTACTGTGGGCTGAGTAGGAGACACTGCCAGGTGCAATGTGAGCTCCAACGGCCAGGGGGCTAGCGTGAGCGGCGTACGCCAAAGGTGCGGCGTGAGCAGCAATGACCGCGGGGGCGGAGTGAGCGATCACAGCAGGGTCTCTGCGCACAATGGCGTTGAATCCAGAGTGAGGTCCAGCAGCGTAATCTACAGTGCGGCGGTGGCCGTCAGACTCCAGCAGCGAGTACTGGCCGACAACATTGTCTCCGACGCGGGTCTCGTGCTGGCTCTTAACATCTCCGGTGTGTGGGTCAGCTACGCCATATGAGAAGCTCGAGTAGTCTCCGCCGTGGATTGCGCTGCCTTGAGCAGCTGCCGCCAACATGGCGATAACGAAGAACTGAAAAGTACAAACATGTTATTAGTTCCTCATGCATTCAACTATTCGTTACAGAAAATTGCGATTTGCAATCGCAATTTTTAATTTTCTAATTGTATTAAAAGAAGACGCTACTGATCATCTTCGGGTGTGTTTCCTATCGCCACTTGTACGTAGGTATTATTACATCGCCTCTACATGGTGAATGAGGTCAAATACTCTTAAAAGTTAAAACTAAAATTACTATGGATGGCTTTTCCAAAGAAATACACGATTTGTACTTAATTAGTTATTTACCTTGGCTGCCATAATGATAAGTATGTTTCTGCTGAATAGTGAACGGTGAATGATCAATCTGGGTGAACACTGGTCATTTTATACAACTCCCCGCACAGTAATTGTGTGTTAGGAAGTAAAAGACTTTTGTCCGCTCTAGGTCACGCTGTATAGCACTTAGAGTTGAATTTTGTTGGTTAACTAAACTGATATACTTGTAAACAACGCTTAACTATAAGATACTTGAACAGTGGCGTGGTCCGGACCACGCCACTAAAAGTGCTACTTACCTCAGTCGAAAAATAGGCGAATAATAGCTCCGGGAAGTCTGTAGTATGTAACATGTCCGGCATCATCCCAACCATTGTTAAGGATTGAATAGACCAAAAATTTTATAGAAAAACGATCCCTATAGAGGATGTTTCGCGATGTTATTAACATACTAATTTCAATTGAGAAGATGGCTGGGTGCTACCATCAGCATCAAACTCAAGCATACTACTGTAAGACTTCATGATACTGTAAGCTCGTTTTGCGTAGATTAGGCCAAAAATTAATGATTAAAAGTTGAAGGTAACCTTCGCTAACTACGACATCGGGACGTCAAACACCTCAATTCCCCCCTCGTGATCATGGGAGCTGGAAAGTGCCTGAAACGTCAGTCGTGAAAGGTTAGGTTTCAACGCGATAAAATCCGTAAAATTTGTTTTATGCTATGATAAATTGTGTTATTTTAGTTTATCTCGAATGAAAAAAAACTAAAAAAAAAAAAAAAAAAAAAACCCTACCCCCCAACCCACCCAAAAACCCAACTGCTGGCAAAATTAAAAAAAAATAAAAAAAAGACGTAATGTAATGTATAAGACGTATGATATTGCTATTAACAATTTTATTTTGTGTGTTGTATTTCTTTTTTTTTTGGTTTTCATCAGTTGATTTATGTATCCAAATGTAAAACCTATTGAATTTATTGTTGATCCTTTTTATCAGCCAGTTACAGTGGTATTTAAAGTTATTGGTAGTAATTAAAAGCTATGAGGTCGGCCTATGTTACATTTTGAAAGGCTGTAATAATGACGGTATTGGTACATTATAATATTGTTTGAACTATACCTTACTTTGCACTCTTCCACTACCCCAAGTCATCTTATGGGGTTTTGTGAGCTGTGACGGTGGGAAATGAAGCAAAGAATAGACATTTTCATTTCTATACGTGGTAGAGCCACGCTGCACCTACATTATGGTTGTAGCACGAATGGGTCGGCTTACCAGGGATGGATCACGGTTTCACAGAATATCGGCATAAAATAGTAGCCTACTGCTTCTGCTTTTCGTATGGTGCGAGTATAGAATACTGGAGATGCTCCTTACTGGTAACGAGACATTCTATTAGTCCACAGGGATGACAACACATCTACATTTTGATTCTTAATGTAAGATTACGTAGTCTGATTGCTCATTTATGTACGTGTTTTCCATAAAGTATAAAATAAAAAATGAGGCATTTTAATGTTATTTTTGTAAGAGAATGCATAATAATACAGTAGAGGATTGTATGACAGATTTGTATTCTTTTGGCCAAAGATCTCGTGCCTTAAGGTCAGGGTATCCGACTACTACGTTAAAGGTGTACACTAATCTTCTTCGAAGCCAACATTTGTGTGAAAATATAAATTTGTTGATTTCTAGAATTTAAAAAAAGTATGACAAAAGAAAAAAAACCCAAACCCAAACCCCCAACAGCCCCCCAAAAAACACAGACAGAAAAACTTCTAGACAGAATAAAAGTTCTACCAACTTGTAGTGTATAACGGCTAGAGTAAGAATAGTGGCATATTGTAATATACTTATATTTAAAAAATACTTTTAACGAAAAATAAAAACCGATTTCAAAGACTAAAAAATAATAACAAACAATCTCGTAATAGCTTTTGAAGTCTGTGCTAAGACTTAGCGGGTCGAAAAATTAATGCCTCAACTTCAGAAGTCGTATTTATTTTTTATTATAAGTTTAAGTTCTTCCCCATTGCGTGAACTAAGCAATAACTGAAATGTCGCCTCAACATATGCAACCAAAACCATCCCCTATTTTTCTACCCTTGAGTATGTATTTCTTCCTTTAAATTTAAACTAGGCTACCATTGAGGTATAACCGGCATATTCAATTAAATTCATATCATTTAAATCAGTATCAAAACAAATCGGTAAATACACCTTAAAAGCGCGTGTCTTTTATTATAGAACCTATTCCTTTTTTACTTGGATAAAAGTTAACATGAATTATGAACTTAGAATTTAAGGAAAATTTATTATCAAAGCAAGATAGTATCAACGTATAAATCACCAAAAATGCAGCAATTTCATTGGTAAGGATTTACATTAACCATTAGTATTTAAGCGTTTTTTAAAAACTTAAAAATTTTAATAAGATTTTTAACCGAGCGCCATAAATGAAGTTTTATATTCGACACGTAATTTACTGATTTCTCAAAAACGGCTGAACCGGTTTAAATGGCCCTCTTTCTCTAACGTTAACGTCACAGTCTATATACGTCCTACCGCTGGGCACAGGCCTTCTCTTATTTCTGGTAGGGTTTTAGAGCAAGGAAACGTACGTCGCGTTGCCCCAATGCCTGGTAGCGAACGTCACATGTCCTCGAATATATTTTTTTCTGAGACATGCAGGTTTCCTCATGATGTTTTCCTTCACTGCCGAGCACACAGTAAATAAACGCTTAGCCCCTGAGCTACCTCTCCTCTTCTATTAAATAAGTTTTAATTTACGGGTGTTTCCTAAAGAATTTTTATAAAAACTTTCGGTGGAAAAATAGGGGATTAAATTTTTAAGTAACTATTCAGACGATATGTAATAAGTAATTTGAATTTGAATTAGATGTTTTCTCGTGTGCTCTCTTTCATGTTTGAAAGAGAGCATAAGATCGCTGTTTCATGCTAGTATTCTGTGGGAGTTTGGTCCTTCCCCGATCGAGCCGACCCATTTCTCTTGCAATCATAATATAGTTGGCTCAACCACTTAAAAGTAACATGCTATATATTACGTATGTAGGAAATAAAATATCAAGTACTAGCTGGTACCCGCCGTGTTGCTGCCGCGGAGGAGATATAATTGTGGAAATATATTTTTAAAATGGGAAGAGTTATATTGTTTAACTAGAAATGATAGATAGTATGCACAATCACTAAAAAGACAAATATCTAGATACGACACGCGCGCCAGATACTGTCAGTTAATTTTATATACTTTCGCGCAATTACAAGCAATAATTATGGTATAATAATGGTATAGCAACGCACGCAACAAACAATAACTTTTATATATTAGATATTACGGCACTTGAGAGCATAAGGATCAAAATGGGCTAAAAGATGCCATTCTTAAGTAAACTTCTTATTGAAAAACTATATAGTTTAGTTAAGTATATAACTTTTACACAATATATAGTGGAATAAGGAATAAAATAACTTTTAAACTTATACAAGTTTATTCATTAATTCAGTCACAGTTTCACATCATTTACTCATATGTCATTGGAATAAATTATATTCGTAGTTACATTACTATTGCCTAGTAGTTTTATTATCGTTCAGTTCCTAATGAATGTAGCCGAGACCACGGGCACCGAGACCATGGGCACCGTAGGCAAGACCAAGCGCACCGTACCCAAGACCGTGAGCACCGTAGGCGAGACCGTGTGCGCCATAGCCGAGACCTTGCGCGCCATAGGCGATGGCACCGTGAGCAAGAGGAGCAGCTACAACTGCAGAGTGAACGAGTGGACTGCCGTGCGCAACAGAGCTACTGTGGGCTGAGTAGGAGACACTGCCAGGTGCAATGTGAGCTCCAACGGCCAGGGGGCTAGCGTGAGCGGCGTACGCCAAAGGTGCGGCGTGAGCAGCAATGACCGCGGGGGCGGCGTGAGCGATCACAGCAGGGTCTCTGCGCACAATGGCGTTGAATCCAGAGTGAGGTCCAGCAGCGTAATCTACAGTGCGGCGGTGGCCGTCAGACTCCAGCAGCGAGTACTGGCCGACAACATTGTCTCCGACGCGGGTCTCGTGCTGGCTCTTAACATCTCCGGTGTGTGGGTCAGCTACGCCATATGAGAAGCTCGAGTAGTCTCCGCCGTGGATTGCGCTGCCTTGAGCAGCTGCCGCCAACATGGCGATAACGAAGAACTGAAAAGTACAAACATGTTATTAGTTCCTCATGCATTCAACTATTCGTTACATAAAATTGCGATTTGCAATCGCAATTTTTAATTTTCTAATTGTATTAAAAGAAGACGCTACTGATCATCTTCGGGTGTGTTTCCTATCGCCACTTGTACGTAGGTATTATTACATCGCCTCTACATGGTGAATGAGGTCAAATACTCTTAAAAGTTAAAACTAAAATTACTATCGATGGCTTTTCCAAAGAAATAAACGATTTGTACTTAATTAATTATTTACCTTGGCTGCCATTTTGATAAGTATGTTTCTGCTGAATAGTGAACGGTGAATGATAAATCTGGGTGAACACTGGTCATTTTATACAACTCCCCGCACAGTAATTGTGTGTTAGGAGGTAAAAGACTTTTGTCCGCTCTAGGTCACGCTGTATAGCACTTAGAGTTGAATTTTATTGGTTAACTAAACTGATATACTTGTAAACAACGCTTAACTATAAGATATTTGAACAGTGGCGTTGTCCGGACCACGCCACTAAAAGTGCTACTTACCTCAGGTGAAAAATAGGCGCTCCGGGAAGTCTGTAGTATGTAACATGTCCAGCATCATCCCAACTATTGTTAAGGATTGAATAGACCAAAAATTTTATAGAAAAACGATCCCTACCAAGGATGTTTCGCGATGTTATTAACATACTAATTTCAATTGAAAAGATGGCTGGGTGCTACCATCAGCATCAAACTCAAGCATACTACTGTAAGACTTCATGATACTGTAAGCTCATTTTGCGTAGATTGGGCCAAAAATTATGACTAAAAGTTGAAGGTAACCTTCGCTAACTGTGACATCGGGACGTCAAACACCTCAATTCCCCCCTCGTGATCATGGGAGCTGGAAAGTGCCTGAAACGTCAGTCGTGAAAGGTTAGGTTTAAACGCGATAAAATCCGTAAAATTTGTTTTATGCTATGATAAATTGTGTTATTTTAGTTTATCTCGAATTGGCTGGCAATAAAAAAACCATAGACAAAAAACTTAACTTAGATATTGTTTATTTTTAAGAAATAAAATAACTAATTTAGTTTTTAAATTGTACTATTTCTTTAAGGTTACACAAGTACTTAATTAATTATACATAATATAAACTTAACCTTTGTGTTTTACCTTGCATTTGGAATTTCAGAAAGTGAAATTTAAAAAAAAACTTTTCATGTCGTTGCCGTTACAACCTATCAAAGTCCACTGGTGAACATAGACCCCCTCCCTATAGATTGCCCCATAGGGGAACATTGGCCATAGTTGCCGCGCCCGGCAAGCGGGTAACGGTTAAAAATAAAAACTGCTGTTACCACTGCAGTTTTTTTTATTTTTAACCCTTATTTGGAAGACGCTGCTGCCCATATGTTTCTCTCTGCTACTACTACTCTGCTACTAGCAGTCCACCCCTGTGCGATTTAAAAGAAGTTTTCTTCCTCGCACAACTTCCTTGCTGGAATCGACTACCACCGAAGATTTTTCCGGACCGATACGACTTAGGGACCTACAAGAAAAGAGCCTACTCCTTTTTAAAAGTCCGGCAACGCATCTGCAATTCCCCTGGTGTTACAGTTGTTCATGGGCGGTGATATTACTTACCATAAAAAAATTATTAATTTTTTTTAATGGCGTTAGAACTTTGTCGTTTAGTACCAGACGTAATGTAATGTATAAGACGTATGATATTGCTATTAACAATTTTATTTTGTGTGTTGTATTTCTTTTTTTTTTTGCTTTTCATCAGTTGATTTATGTATCCAAATGTAAAACCTATTGAATTTATTGTTGATCCTTTTTATCAGCCAGTTACAGTGGTATTTAAAGTTATTGGTAGTAATTAAAAGCTATGAGGTAGGCCTATGTGTAGCAATGACCTTTTGAAAGGCTGTAATAATAACGGTATTGGTATATTATAATATTGTTTGAACTATACCTTACTTTGCACTCTTCCACTACCCCAAATCATCTTATGGGGTTTTGTGAGCTGTGACGGTGGGAAATGAAGCAAAGAATAGACATTTTCATTTCTATACGTGGTAGAGCCACGCTGCACCTACATTATGGTTGTAGCACGAATGGGTCGGCTTACCAGGGAAGGATCACGGTTTCACAGAATACCGGCATAAAATAATAGCCTACTGCTTCTGCTTTTCGTATGGTGCAAGCAGAATACCGGAGATGCTCCTTACTGGTAATGAGACATTCTATTAGTCCTCAGGGATGACAACACATCTACATTTTGATTCTTAATTGAAGATTACGTAGTCTGAGTGCTTATTTATGTACGTGTTTTCCATAAAGTGTACAATAAGAAATGAGGCATTTTAATGTTATTTTTGTAGGAGAATTTCTAATAATGTAGTAGAGAATTGTATGACAGATTTGTATTCTTTTGGCCAAAGATCTCGTGCCTTAAGGTCAGGGTACCCGACTACTACGTTAAAGGTGTACACTAATCTTCTTCGAAGCCAACATTTGTGTGAAAATATAAATTTGTTGATTTCTAGATATATTTAAAAAAAGATGAAGCTGCAAACGAACTTACAGGTGTGGACTGTAAGTGGCTACTGCATGCACATAGAAATCTTTCAACAGATGCGTCATTACCTCTGAGAACTTACATGGGATGCTTCACAGCCTGTTATTGTACTAGCCCTCAACACCTTACAGACTCGAAAACAGCGGACCATGTACCGCTGTTTGTGCTAGAAATAGCTGAGAAGGTAGAATACATAACCAAACTTCTACACAGACAGAAAAACTTCTAGACAGAATAAAAGTTCTACCAACTTGTAGTGTATAACGGCTAGAGTAAGAATAGTGGCATATTGTAATATACTTATATTTAAAAAATACTTTTAACGAAAAAGAAAAACCGATTTCAAAGACTAAAAAATAATAACAAACAATCTCGTAATAGCTTTTGAAGTCTAAGCTAAGACTCAGCGGGTCGAAAAATTAATGCCTCAACTTCAGAAGTCGTATTTATTTTTTATTATAAGTTTAAGTTCTTCCCCATTGCGTGAACTAAGCAATAACTGAAATGTCGCCTCAACATATGCAACCAAAACCATCCCCTATTTTTCTACCCTTGAGTATGTATTTCTTCCTTTAAATTTAAACTAGGCTACCATTGAGGTATAACCGGCATATTCAATTAAATTCATATCATTTAAATCAGTATCCAAACAAATCGGTAAATACACCTTAAAAGCGCGTGTCTTTTATTATAGATCTTTTTTACTTGGATAAAAGTTAACATGAATTATGAACTTTTTTATTTATTTATTATTTAAGGAAAATTTATTATCAAAGCAAGATAGTATCAACGTTTAAATCACCCAAAATGCAGCAATTTCATTGGTAAGGATTTACATTAACCATTAGTATTTAAGCGTTTTTTAAAAACTTAAAAATTATAATAAGATTTTTAACCGAGCGCCATAAATGAAGTTTTATATTCGACACGTAATTTACTGATTTCTCAAAAACGGCTGAACCGGTTTAAATGGCCCTCTTTCTCTAACGTTAACGTCACAGTCTATATACGTCCTACCGCTGGGCACAGGCCTTCTCTTATTTCTGGTAGGGTTATAGAGCAAGGAAACGTACGTCGCGTTGCCCCAATGCCTGGTAGCGAACCTCACATGTCCTCGAATATATTTTTTTCTGAGACATGCAGGTTTCCTCATGATGTTTTCCTTCACTGCCGAGCACACAGTAAATAAACGCTTAGCCCCTGAGCTACCTCTCCTCTTCTATTAAATAAGTTCTAATTTACGGGTGTTTCCTAAAGAATTTTTATAAAAACTTTCGGTGGAAAAATAGGGGATTAAATTTTTAAGGAACTATTCAGACGATATGTAATAAGTAATTTGAATTTGAATAAGATGTTTTCTCGTGTGCTCTCTTTCATGTTTGAAAGAGAGCATAAGATCGCTGTTTCATGCTAGTATTCTGTGGGAGTTTGGTCCTTCCCCGATCGAGCCGACCCATTTCTCTTGCAATCATAATATAGTTGGCTCAACCACTTAAAAGTAACATGCTATATATTACGTATGTAGGAAATAAAATATCAAGTACTAGCTGGTACCCGCCGTGTTGCTGCCGCGGAGGAGATATAATTGTGGAAATATATTTTTAAAATGGGAAGAGTTATATTGTTTAAATAGAAATGATAGATAATATGCACAATCACTGAAAAGACAAATATCTAGATACGACACGCGCGCCAGATACTGTCAGTTAATTTTATATACCTTCGCGCAATTACAAGCAATAATTATGGTATAATAATGGTATAGCAACGCACGCAACAAACTATAACTTTTATATATTAGATATTACGGCACTTGAGAGCATAAGGATCAAAATTGGCTAAAAGATGCCATTCTTAAATAAACTTCTTATTGAAAAACTATATAGTATTAAGTATATAACTTTTACACAATATATAGTGGAATAAGGAATAAAATAACTTTTAAACTTATACAAGTTTATTCATTAATTCAGTCACAGTTTCACATCATTTACTCATATGTCATTGGAATAAATTATATTCGTAGTTACATTACTATTGCCTAGTAGTTTTATTATCGTTCAGTTCCTAATGAATGTAGCCGAGACCACGGGCACCGAGACCATGGGCACCGTAGGCAAGACCAAGCGCACCGTAGCCAAGACCGTGAGCACCGTAGGCGAGACCGTGTGCGCCATAGCCGAGACCTTGCGCGCCATAGGCGATGGCACCGTGAGCAAGAGGAGCAGCTACAACTGCAGAGTGAACGAGTGGACTGCCGTGCGCAACAGAGCTACTGTGGGCTGAGTAGGATACAGCGCCAGGTGCAATGTGAGCTCCAACGGCCAGGGGGCTAGCGTAAGCGGCGTACGCCAAAGGTGCGGCGTGAGCAGCAATGACCGCGGGGGGCGGCGTGAGCGATCACAGCAGGGTCTCTGCGCACAATGGCATTGAATCCAGAGTGAGGTCCAGCAGCGTAATCTACAGTGCGGCGGTGGCCGTCAGACTCCAGCAGCGAGTACTGGCCGACAACATTGTCTCCGACGCGGGTCTCGTGCTGGCTCTTAACATCTCCGGTGTGTGGGTCAGCTACGCCATATGAGAAGCTCGAGTAGTCTCCGCCGTGGATTGCGCTGCCTTGAGCAGCTGCCGCCAACATGGCGATAACGAAGAACTGAAAAGTATAAACATGTTATTAGTTCCTCAAGCATTCAACTATTCGTCACAGCAAATTGCGGTTTGCAATCGCAATTTTTAATTTTCTAATTGTATTAAAAGAAGACGCTACTGATCATCTCCTGGTATGTTTCCTATCGCCACCTGTACGCAGGTATTATTACATCGCCTCTACATGGTGAATGAGGTCAAATACTCTTAAAAGTTAAAACTAAAATTACTATCGATGGCTTTTCCAAAGAAATAAACGATTTGTACTTAATTAATTATTTACCTTGGCTGCCATAATGATAAGTATGTTTCTGCTGAATAGTGAACGGTGAATGATCAATCTGGGTGAACACTGGTCATTTTATACAACTCCCCGCACAGTAATTGTATGTTAGGAAGTAAAAGACTTTTGTCCGCTCTAGGTCACGCTGTATAGCACTTAGAGTTGAATTTTGTTGGTTAACTAAACCGATATACTTGTAAACAACGCTTAACTATAAGATACTTGAACAGTGGCGTGGTCCGGACCACGCCACTAAAAGTGCTACTTACCTCAGTCGAAAAATAGGCGCTCCGGGAAGTCTGTAGTATTTAACATGTCCGGCATCATCCCAACCATTGTTAAGGATTGAATAGACCAAAAATTTTATAGAAAAACGATCCCTACCAAGGATGTTTCGCGATGTTATTAACATACTAATTTCAATTGAAAAGATGGCTGGGTGCTACCATCAGCATCAAACTCAAGCATACTACTGTAAGACTTCATGATACTGTAAGCTCATTTTGCGTAGATTGGGCCAAAAATTAATGATTAAAAGTTGAAGGTAACCTTCGCTAACTACGACATCGGGACGTCAAACACCTCAATTCCCCCCTCGTGATCATGGGAGCTGGAAAGTGCCTGAAACGTCAGTCGTGAAAGGTTAGGTTTCAACGCGATAAAATCCGTAAAATTTGTTTTATGCTATGATAAATTGTGTTATTTTAGTTTATCTCGAATTGGCTGGCAATAAAAAAACCATAGACAAAAAACTTAACTTAACTTAGATATTGTTTATTTTTAAGAAATAAAATAACTAATTTAGTTATTAAATTGTACTATTTCTTTAAGGTTACACAAGTACTTAATTAATTATACATAATATAAACTTAACCTTTGCGTTTTACCTTGTATTTGGAATTTCAGAAAGTGAAATTTAAAAAAAAACTTTTCATATCGTTGCCGTTACACCCTATCAAAGTCCACTGGTGAACATAGACCCCCTCCCTATAGATTGCCCCATAGGGGGACATTGGCCATAGTTGCCGCGCCCGGCAAGCGGGTAACGGTTAAGAATAAAAAAACTGCTGTTACCACTGCAGTTTTTTTTATTTTTAGCCGTTATTTGGAAGACGCTGCTGCCCATATGTTTCCTCTGCTCTCTACTCCGCTAATAGCAGTCCACCCCTGTGCGATTTAAAAGAAGTTTTCTTCCTCGCACAATTTCCTTGCTGGAATCGACTACCACCGAAGATTTTTCCGCACCGATACGACTTAGGGACCTACAAGAAAAGAGCCTACTCCTTTTTAAAAGGCCGGCAACGCATCTGCAATTCCCCTGGTGTTGCAGTTGTTCATGGGCGGTGATATTACTTACCATAAAAAAATTATTAAATTTTTTTAATGGCGTTAGAACTTTGTCGTTTAGTACCAGACGTAATGTAATGTATAAGACGTATGATATTGCTATCGCTAATCAAATATATATATATATATATATATATATATATAAATATATATGTATATATATATATATATATATATATATATATATACATATATATATATATATGTTATGTCGATTAAGGCAAATCTTTAGGAGGCTCCTGCCCAGCAGTGGACTGTTTCGAGCTGATGAAAGAAAAAAAAGCAGTCTAAGTACAGTTGGCAATTTTATTTTGTGTGTTGTATTTCTTTTTTTTTTTGGTTTTCATCAGTTGATTTATGTATCCAAATGTAAAACCTATTGAATTTATTGTTGTTCATTTTTATCAGCCAGTTACAGTGGTATTTAAAGTTATTGGTAGTAATTAAAAGCTATGAGGTAGGCCTATGTGTAGCAATGTCCTTTTGAAAGGCTGTAATAATAACGGTATTGGTATATTATAATATTGTTTGAACTATACCTTACTTTGCACTCTTCCACTACCCCAAGTCATCTTATGGGGTTTTGTGAGCTGTGACGGTGGGAAATGAAGCAAAGAATAGACATTTTCATTTCTATACGTGGTAGAGCCACGCTGCACCTACATTATGGTTGTAGCACGAATGGGTCGGCTTACCAGGGAAGGACACGGTCACAGAATACCGGCATAAAATAGTAGCCTACTGCTTCTGCTTTTCGTATGGTGCAAGTATAGAATACCGGAGATGCTCCTTACTGGTAATGAGACATTCTATTAGTCCTCAGGGATGACAACACATCTACATTTTGATTCTTAATTGAAGATTACGTAGTTTGAGTGCTCATTTATGTACGTATTTTCCATAAAGTGTACAATAAAAAATGAGGCATTTTAATGTTATTTTTGTAAGAGAATGCATAATAATACAGTAGAGGATTGTATGACAGATTTGTATTCTTTTGGCCAAAGATCTCGTGCCTTAGGGTCAGGGTATCCGACTACTACGTTAAAAGTGTACACGAATCTTCTTCGAAGCCAATATTTGTGTGAAAATATAAATTTGTTGATTTCTAGGTATATTTAAAAAAAGATGAAGCTGCAAACGAACTTACAGTTGTGGACTGTAAGTGGCTACTGCATGCACATAGAAATCTTTCAACAGATGCGTCATTACCTCTGAGAACTTACATGGGATGCTTTACGGCCTGTTATTGTACTAGCCCTCAACACCTTAAAGACTCGAAAACAGCGGAACATGTACAGCTGTTTGTGCTAGAAATAGTTGAGAAGGTAGAATACATAACCAAACTTCTACACAGACAGAAAAACTTCTAGACAGAATAAAAGTTCTACCAACTTGTAGTGTATAACGGCTAGAGTAAGAATAGTGGCATATTGTAATATACTTATATTTAAAAAATACTTTTAACGAAAAATAAAAACCGATTTCAAAGACTAAAAAATAATAACAAACAATCTCGTAATAGCTTTTGAAGTCTGTGCTAAGACTTAGCGGGTCGAAAAATTAATGCCTCAACTTCAGAAGTCGTATTTATTTTTTATTATAAGTTTAAGTTCTTCCCCATTGCGTGAACTAAGCAATAACTGAAATGTCGCCTCAACATATGCAACCAAAACCATCCCCTATTTTTCTACCCTTGAGTATGTATTTCTTCCTTTAAATTTAAACTAGGCTACCATTGAGGTATAACCGGCATATTCAATTAAATTCATATCATTTAAATCAGTATCCAAACAAATCGGTAAATACACCTTAAAAGCGCGTGTCTTTTATTATAGAACCTATTCCTTTTTTACTTGGATAAAAGTTAACATGAATCATGAACTTAGAATTTAAGGAAAATTTATTATCAAAGCAACATAGTATAAACGTTTAAATCACCCAAAATGCAGCAATTTCATTGGTAAGGATTTACATTAACCATTAGTATTTAAGCGTTTTTTAAAAACTTAAAAATTTTAATAAGATTTTTAACCGAGCGCCATAAATGAAGTTTTATATTCGACACGTAATTTACTGATTTCTCAAAAACGGCTGAACCGGTTTAAATGGCCCTCTTTCTCTAACGTTAACATCACAGTCTATATACGTCCTACCGCTGGGCACAGGCCTTCTCTTATTTCTGGTAGGGTTTTAGAGCAAGGAAACGTACGTCGCGTTGCCCCAATGCCTGGTAGCGAACCTCACATGTCCTCGAATATATTTTTTTCTGAGACATGCAGGTTTCCTCATGATGTTTTCCTTCACTGCCGAGCACACAGTAAAAAGCCCGCTTAGCCCCTGAGCTACCTCTCCTCTTCTATTAAATAAGTTTTAATTTACGGGTGTTTCCTAAAGAATTTTAATAAAAACTTTCGGTGGAAAAATAGGGGATTAAATTTTTAAGGAACTATTCAGACGATATGTAATAAGTAATTTGAATTTGAATTAGATGTTTTCTCGTGTGCTCTCTTTCATGTTTGAAAGAGAGCATAAGATCGCTGTTTCATGCTAGTATTCTGTGAGAGTTTGGTCCTTCCCCGATCGAGCCGACCCATTTCTCTTGCAATCATAATATAGTTGGCTCAACCACTTAAAAGTAACATGCTATACATTACGTATGTAGGAAATAAAATATCAAGTACTAGCTGGTACCCGCCGCGTTGCTGCCGCGGAGGAGATATAATTGTGGAAATATATTTTTAAAATGGGAAGAGTTACATTGTTTAACTAGAAATGATAGATAATATGCACAATCACTGAAAAGACAAATATGTAGATACGACACGCGCGCCAGATACTGTCAGTTAATTTTATATACCTTCGCGCAATTACAAGCAATAATTATGGTATAATAATGGTATAGCAACGCACGCAACAAACAATAACTTTTATATATTAGATATTACGGCACTTGAGAGCATAAGGATCAAAATGGGCTAAAAGATGCCATTCTTAAGTAAACTTCTTATTGAAAAACTATATAGTATTAAGTATATAACTTTTACACAATATATAGTGGAATAAGGAATAAAATAACTTTTAAACTTATACAAGTTTATTCATTAATTCAGTCACAGTTTCACATCATTTACTCATATGTCATTGGAATAAATTATATTCGTAGTTACGTTATTATTGCCTAGTAGTTTTATTATCGTTCAGTTCCTAATGAAGGTAGCCGAGACCATGGGCACCAAGACCATGGGCACCGTAGGCAAGACCAAGCGCACCGTAGCCAAGACCGTGAGCACCGTAGGCGAGACCGTGTGCGCCATAGCCGAGACCTTGCGCGCCATAGGCGATGGCACCGTGAGCAAGAGGAGCAGCTACAACTGCAGAGTGAACGAGTGGACTGCCGTGCGCAACAGAGCTGCTGTGGGCTGAGTAGGATACAGCGCCAGGTGCAATGTGAGCTCCAACGGCCAGGGGGCTAGCGTGAGCGGCGTACGCCAAAGGTGCGGCGTGAGCAGCAATGACCGCGGGGGGCGGCGTGAGCGATCACAGCAGGGTCTCTGCGCACAATGGCGTTGAATCCAGAGTGAGGTCCAGCAGCGTAATCTACAGTGCGGCGGTGGCCGTCAGACTCCAGCAGCGAGTACTGGCCGACAACATTGTCTCCGACGCGGGTCTCGTGCTGGCTCTTAACATCTCCGGTGTGTGGGTCAGCTACGCCATATGAGAAGCTCGAGTAGTCTCCGCCGTGGATTGCGCTGCCGTGAGCAGCTGCCGCCAACATGGCGATAACGAAGAACTGAAAAGTACAAACATGTTATTAGTTCCTCATGCATTCAACTATTCGTTACATAAAATTGCGGTTTGCAATCGCAATTTTTAATTTTCTAATTGTATTAAAAGAAGACGCTACTGATCATCTTCGGGTGTGTTTCCTATCGCCACTTGTACGTAGGTATTATTACATCGCCTCTACATGGTGAATGAGGTCAAATACTCTTAAAAGTTAAAACTAAAATTACTATCGATGGCTTTTCCAAAGAAATAAACGATTTGTACTTAATTAATTATTTACCTTGGCTGCCATTTTGATAAGTATGTTTCTGCTGAATAGTGAACGGTGAATGATAAATCTGGGTGAACACTGGTCATTTTATACAACTCCCGCACAGTAATTGTGTGTTAGGAAGTAAAAGACTTTTGTCCGCTCTAGGTCACGCTGTATAGCACTTAGAGTTGAATTTTATTGGTTAACTAAACTGATATACTTGTAAACAACGCTTAACTATAAGATATTTGAACAGTGGCGTGGTCCGGACCACGCCACTAAAAGTGCTACTTACCTCAGGTGAAAAATAGGCGCTCCGGGAAGTCTGTAGTATGTAACATGTCCAGCATCATCCCAACTATTGTTAAGGATTGAATAGACCAAAAATTTTATAGAAAAACGATCCCTACCAAGGATGTTTCGCGATGTTATTAACATACTAATTTCAATTGAGAAGATGGCTGGGTGCTACCATCAGCATCAAACTCAAGCATACTACTGTAAGACTTCATGATACTGTAAGCTCATTTTGCGTAGATTAAGCCAAAAATTAGGACCCATGACGTCAAACACCTCAATTCCCCCCTCGTGATCATGGGAGCTGGAAAGTGCCTGAAACGTCAGTCGTGAAAGGTTAGGTTTCAACGCGATAAAATCCGTAAAATTTGTTTTATGCTATGATAAATTGTGTTATTTTAGTTTATCTCGAATTGGCTGGCAATAAAAAAACCATAGACAAAAAACTTAACTTAGATATTGTTTATTTTTGAGAAATAAAATAACTAATTTAGTTTTTAAATTGTACTATTTCTTTAAGGTTACACAAGTACTTAATTAATTATACATAATATAAACTTAACCTTTGTGTTTTACCTTGCATTTGGAATTTCAGAAAGTGAAATTTAAAAAAAAAAAACTTTTCATATCGTTGCCGTTACAACCTATCAAAGTCCACTGGTGAACATAGAGCCCCTCCCTATAGATTGCCCCATAGGGGGACATTGGCCATAGTTGCCGCGCCCGGCAAGCGGGTAACGGTTAAGAATAAAAAAACTGCTGTTACCACTGCAGTTTTTTTTATTTTAACCGTTATTTGGAAGACGCTGCTGCCCATATGTTTCTCTCTGCTACTACTACTCTGCTACTAGCAGTCCACCCCTGTGCGATTTAAAAGAAGTTTCCTTCCTCGCACAACTTCCTTGCTGGAATCGACTACCACCGAAGATTTTTCCGGACCGATACGACTTAGTGACCTACAAGAAAAGAGCCTACTCCTTTTTAAAAGGCCTGCAACGCATCTGCAATTCCCCTGGTGTTGCAGTTGTTCATGGGCGGTGATATTACTTACCATAAAAAAAATTATTAAATTTTTTTTTAATGGCGTTAGAACTTTGTCGTTTAGTACCAGACGTAATGTAATGTATAAGACGTATGATATTGCTATCGCTAACAAATATATATATATATATATATATATATATATATATATATATATATATATATATATATACAAGTTATGTCGATTAAGGCAATTCTTTAGGAGGCTCCTGCCCAGCAGTGGACTGTTTCGAGCTGATGAAAGAAAAAAAGCAGTCTAAGTACAGTTGGCAATTTTATTTTGTGTGTTGTATTTCTTTTTTTTTTTGGTTTTCATCAGTTGATTTATGTATCCAAATGTAAAACGTACTGAATTTATTGTTGATCCTTTTTTATCAGCCAGTTACAGTGGTATTTAAAGTTATTGGTAGTAATTAAAAGCTTTGAGGTAGGCCTATGTGTAGCAATGACCTTTTGAAAGGCTGTAATAATAACGGTATTGGTATACTATAATATTGTTTGAACTATACCTTACTTTGCACTCTTCCACTACCCCAAATCATCTTATGGGGTTTTGTGAGCTGTGACGGTGGGAAATGAAGCAAAGAATAGACATTTTCATTTCTATACATGGTAGAGCCACGCTGCACCTACATTATGGTTGTAGCACGAATGGGTCGGCTTACCAGGGAAGGATCACGGTTTCACAGAATACCGGCATAAAATAGTAGCCTACTTCTTCTGCTTTTCGTACGGTGCGAGTAAAATACCGGAGATGCTCCTTACTGGTAACGAGACATTCTATTAGTCCACAGGGATGACAACACATCTACATTTTGATTCTTAATGTAAGATTACGTAGTCTGATTGCTCATTTATGTACGTGTTTTCCATAAAGTATACAATAAAAAATGAGGAATTTTAATGTTATTTTGTAAGAGAATGAATAATAATACAGTAGAGGGTTGTATGACAAATTTGTATTCTTTTGGCCAAAGATCTCGTGCCTTACGGTCAGTGTATTCGACTACTACGTTAAAGGTGTACAACTTTAACGTAGTAGTCGTAAGGCACACAGAGCGTAAGGCACGAATCTTCTTCGAAACCAACATTTGTGTGAAAATATAAATTTGTTGATTTCTAGCTATATTTAAAGAAGTTTAAGCTGCAGACGAACTTACAGTGGTGGACTGTAAGTGGCTACTGCATGCACATAGAGATCTTTCAACAGATGCGTCATTATCTCTGAGAACTACGATGGGATGCTTCACGAGCCCTCAATATCTTACAGACTAGAATGCAGCGGACCATGTACTGCTGTTTGTGGTAGAAATAGTTGAGAAAGTAGAATACATAACCAAACTTCTATACAGAATAAGAGTTCTACCAACTTGTAGTGTATAACGGTGAAAAGGAACCAGCGAGGGGATTAAGAAACAGAAGGGAGGAATCGAGGCTTCTCTCGATTCCGCCTCTTATAACGCCTACGTTGGGTTCGGGAACAACGTATGTGATCTCCGCAACGGAGTAACACACAAGGGCGATAACCTCTTCCTTTTCAGCAAGTAGGTTCAGACGGGGATTACGGGTTTTCCGAAGTCGTCCCGGTCCCAACGCCTTAATTCTTCGATGTGGACTGTATAATTTTGAGGGATGAATTGCTTGGGAATAAAACAGCAATTATCTTCAAACCGTTCCGTGAGAGAGTAATCACTTTTCCCTATCACTTCCCTACACTTTTTCTTTCTTCTTCTTATTGACTGCTGGTATGATTTCCGAACTTTTTCCCCGAACTATCTCGAAGGATTCCCGAACTATCTTCCCGAACGATTCCCGAACGAATTGCAATAAAACCCGTTCACTAAGCTACCCCAGAGCTATACGCGAAAGTGAGCCGCGCCATTCGCGCGCTTGCGCAACTCAATTACATGAATTTGTACTATTACTCTCTCACGTTTTACTTAATTTCTTTATTTTCATAAGTCTTACATCAATACAATTTATCTGTATATATAGCACAAAACAATATCTACACTACGATATACATTACATTTTCATATCACGAAAAACCTTTTATTTATTAAATGAAATATGCCTATTTTACTCACTATTTCGAAGTCGAAATTTCTTAAATATTTAACACAGAAAGTTAAAACAATGTTTTCCACTTGAAATTATACATATATTAACTAATACAATAGTTTAATTTACATTTTCTCTATTTATTTCACTATTTAAAACACTTTTAAATTTCTCATACAAAACTATCATTATTTCACTTATACACAGGAATTTTCACATAAAAATAACACAGAATTCACCTTTTTGGCACGTACAATCAACCTGAAATGTTTTATAAGTCATTTTTACATAAATTGCTGAAATTACAAATATTTTAAATTTGTACATATTCGGCCTCCTAAGGGCGTGGCCAGCGTGCTTCCGTGAACTCTATTTGAACAACTAACTTTTGCACGGCTCTCGGCTATCAGAAAAAATGAAAGTCTGATATACACCAATTTTAACAATATTGGGTGAATAAATGCATCTACACAATTTTCAAACTATAGGAAACTATTTCTAATCAGATTCTTATCAGTTATCATGTTTCTTATCAGATAACAATATAAGTGAATGTTCTCATAAATCAATCATGGCAAATAGGCATTTGTTTTCGTACAAAACATATCAAACTTATATAAGACAATACTTATGCAATTAATTTCCGTTAATTCTATTTATGCACAGAGTGATCATCTCGACCGGGGAACAAATCCGATCTTTAACTTTATTTAATTATTGTTTTAAATTTACATCATTGGAATGATTTCAACCGGGGAACCAATCCGGTAACATAATTTATATCTTAAAATTCCCTATATGAATTTATTGAAAGATATTACTTAGGAAAACAATAAACTAGTCCGGCCTGGGAGTCGAACCCAAGACCTTCATATCATTAATTCGACATTTCACAAGATTTAACTAAGCATTTTCTTATTAGAACATTGCTATTGGACAATATGCCTTTGAGACGTTATTCGTCATCGGTTGACTTAATAAACTGAAATATTCTTATAGGCGCGTCGCCAACAATCTCCCCCCCCCCCCGTGCGTTAGCACCATCATTTGGGAGGCGTCGCGGGTACCAGGACTATTATTCTGGATGTAGGTCTCCTCAAGATACCTGTGCTAGCAATGACGTCAACCACTCTGGTGTGACCGTCTGGTCCCGGTAGCGTTCTACTAATTTTGCCTTTCGGCCACGTATTTCGTGGCAACGAATGATCTATTATCAAAACAATATCACCTTCTTTAGGTTCCATGAACTTTCCGTTATTACCTGTTCGAGGTATTAAAGTAGGCATGTATTCTTTCAACCATCTTGTCCAAAAATGGTCGGCTAACCTCTGTGCAGCTTTTTTGAAATTTACAGCAAACGCTTAGCCCCTGAGCTACCTCTCCTCTTCTATTAAATAGGTTTTAATTTACGGGTGTTTCCTAAAGAATTTTAAAACAGCGATCTTATGCTCTCTTTCATGTTTGAAAGAGAGCATAAGATCGCTGTTTCTTGCTAGTATTCTGTGAGAGTTTGGTCCTTCCCCGATCGAGCCGACCCATTTCTCTTGCAATCTTAATATAGTTGGCTCAATCACTTAAAAGTAACATGCTATATATTACGTATGTAGGAAATAAAATATCAAGTACTAGCTGGTACCCGCCGCGTTGCTGCCGCAGGAGAAATAATTGTGGAAATTTATTTTTAAAATGTGAAGAGTTATATTGTTTAACTAGAAATGATAGATAATATGCACAATCACTGAAAAGACAAATATGTAGATACGATACGCGCGCCAGATACTGTCAGTTAATTTTACTATACATTCGGGCAATTACAAGCAATAATTATGGTATAATAATGGTATAGCAACGCACGCAACAAACAATAACTTTTATATATTAGATATTACGGCACTTGGGAACATAAGGATCAAAATGGGCTAAAAGATGCCATTCTTAAGTAAGCTTCTTATTGAAAAACTATATAGTATTAAGTATATAACTTTTACACAATATATAGTGGAATAAGGAATAAAATAACTTTTAAACTTATACAAGTTTATTCATTAATTCAATCACAGTTTCACATCATTTACTCATATGTCATTGGAATAAATTATATTCGTAGTTACATTATTATTGCCTAGTAGTTTTATTATCGTTCAGTTCCTAATGAAGGTAGCCGAGACCATGGGCACCAAGACCATGGGCACCGAGACCAAGGGCACCGTAGGCAAGACCGTGTGCGCCATAGCCGAGACCTTGCGCGCCATAGGCGATGGCACCGTGAGCAAGAGGAGCAGCTACAACTGCAGAGTGAACGAGTGGACTGCCGTGCGCAACAGAGCTACTGTGGGCTGAGTAGGATACAGCGCCAGGTGCAATGTGAGCTCCAACGGCCAGGGGGCTAGCGTGAGCGGCGTACGCCAAAGGTGCGGCGTGAGCAGCAACAACCGCGGGGGCGGCGTGTGCGATCACAGCGGGGTCTCTGCGCACAATGGCGTTGAATCCAGAGTGAGGTCCAGCAGCGTAGTCTACAGTGCGGCGATGGCCATCCGACTCCAGCAGCGAGTACTGGCCGACAACATTGTCTCCGACGCGGGTCTCGTGCTGGCTCTTAACGTCTCCGGTGTGTGGGTCAGCTACGCCATATGAGAAGCTCGAGTAGTCTCCGCCGTGGATCGCGCTGCCTTGAGCAGCTGCCACCAACATGGCGATAACGAAGAACTGAAAGGTACAAACATGTTATTAGTTCCATATGCATTCATCGATTCGCTACAGCTTATCCAACTTAACTTCTGAACATAGAGCTCCCGACAGATTGCCTCATAAGTATGATATTGGCTATTGTAGAAGCTCTTTTCAGGAGGTATTATATTTAAAAATGGCGGCTTGTTTTAAAAACGATGCTGCTGATCATCTCCTGGTTTGTTTCCCTATATCGCCACTTGTTTGTAGGTATTTCGCCATTACATAGTAAGTGAGGTCAAATCCTCTTAAAAGTTAAAATTAAAATTATTATCGATGGCTTTTCATACGAAATATACGATTTACATACTGAAATAATTATTTACCTTGGCTGCCATTTTGATAAGTATGTTTCTGCTGAACAGTGAACTGTGAATGATCAATCTGGGTGAACACTGGTCATTTTATACAACTCTTGCACTGTAATTGTGTGCTATTAATAGGAAGTAAAAGATAGTAGTCCGCTCTAGGTCACGCTGTATAGCACTTAGAGTTTAATTTTGTTGGTTAACTTGTAATCGATATACTCGTATACAACGCGGAACTCTAAGATATTGAGACAATGGCGTGGTCCGGACCACCCCGCTAAAATTGCGACTTGCCTCAGGTTATTTAGGCATTTTGTCTTAAAACATGTTTTTAGAGCATTTTGTGACTAAATTCACATAATGTTTAGTTAATTGCTAATCTATAACGAAAATTCGAAAGGGAAGCTTTCATTCAGTAATGGCTTAAACTTACTGATTGTATACTCTTTGGTAGATGAAAGCGATTAAATACTAAGTAAATAACCTTAATGTCTATAACTCTGAACGTAAATATAACGATCGTAAATGTTAAAAAATATCCTTTTATATTTTTTATTTTTAAAACTATTTTAAAACCAGTAGTTATCTTAATTTCACTTTTGTGTTGTTGGTAGTAAATATACTAGATTATTATTTTTTAAACTCACTTTAGAGTTTGCAAAATAATTAACTTTATTACATTACATTTTCATTATATCAGCTACATATTTAAAATAGTCTTAAAAACAAAACACTTAGCAAACATTTTAAGTAACAATAATAAAAAATTTTGTATATATATTTTTTATTGCGCTTGTTTAATTAAGTATTTCAAAAAGTACGTAAAATTTAATTAATATCAAGGTTTTGTTTTGATAAAATTTGAACTAGTTTATGTCAATGTCAAAATTGTGTGGTAATCATAGAAATAATGTCTATACATTATTTCAAGCCTATGCTTGTAATATAATTTTAGTTATTGTCCGGTGACCTTGTAAATAAATTCAACATTCCCCAACATCCATTGTGTGTACTTGGAAGCAATTAAATAGCTAGTTAAGACATTAGTAATAGCATGCGAAGGTAATGGCAACCTTATTTGCATACTTCCATTCTCCGTTTATTATTAAACTTAATATATGAAAAAATTTGTTAAAACAATTAGGTTATTCATTAATTAACACAACTGCCGGTTTTGGCACTATACCGCTGTGAAAAGGAATGTATGATAATTTACGTTTTTAGTTTTAGGTTTTTCTTCAAATACGAAAATAAATATATTTTAATATTATGTAAATTAGATTTGAAAATTCATAGGCGTATTCAAATTGATAAATGATAAAAAATTAAATGATTGATTAGATTTATTTACAAGTAATTTTTATTTACAGATAAATTATCGTGTTGTTGTTTTCAGAGGAGGCGATTGTAAGTGAACGGTGCAGCATATCCAAATCCTGGGTAAAAGCCCAAGTTTGAGTACCCATAAGGAATGCCATATGCGATAGGAGCGGCGGGGATGAGACCAGGGTCCTTCCTTACGGCAGCGTTAAAGCCTTCGGCACCGGCTGAGTAGTCAACAGTCCTGCGTGTGCCGTCGGGTTCGAGGAGTGAGTACTGGCCCTGCACATTGTCTCCGGCACGACTTTCAATCTGACTCTTATAGTCACCGGTGTAAGGGTCAGCAACACCATAAGAGAAGCTTGAAAAGTCGCTGGCGGTGGCAACGGCCACGAGTGCGAGAAAGAGCAGAAACTAGAAATAAGAAAAATGTTATATTCTAAAATTAAAGTTTAAAATATAATATAAGTAAATCATTTTTCAGAAATTATTTAATCTAATAAAAGGCTGATTGTACAGCAAGTTCATCTTAAAATATGTGGCAAATTTAGATGCTGTGCTTGTCAGAATATATTCACTGATTTATGCGTGTCATCTTTTGGACAAGACATAGAATACTAAGATTATTGTAAATTATGTATTTCAATAAGAACAGTTACTACCTTCATGTTAAGATGTTTTGTAGAGTTTTAACTGCGGCGGTGAATCCTTCAAATATAATCCTCCTCGTTGAGCTCTTGTGTATTTATACAACGTTTAAGACTGATCCAGTTTTACTTCTTAACCTGTTTGCTTGTAAAGAAAATCAGGAAGTACCTAAAAGTCAAGTTAAAAGGGCAATCCACCGTACAATGTGTCTCAGAGAACCGCCACGATATTTTACGATACGTTATTTAATTATTGAAAAAAAAAACAAAAAACTTCTTAACCTAATGAACAAGTTGACCTATATGCCTTATAAGTGTTTGTAATAAATCATTATAATTTGTCTCTAAAACATCTTCTAACCATACACAATAACATTTGTAAATTTTACACCCGTGCAATAATGAAGGTTGAAATAAAACGACAAGAATTTTATTGCGTATTTTTATTCCATAAATATGAGGATTTATAACACTTTTCATTATTTCACGTATTGCAACATGGAGCTAAATAGCAATGCATTGAAAGTTTGTAAGTAAAGGGCAATTTAAATTAGAGATATAAATGTTCATAAAAATTACAATTTATTTTATTACGTAAGTTAGTGTCCGTTTTAGTCAAGTTTATCACTAAAACGAACTCATAGTACATTAGCTATTCCTTTTAAACAAATAAAGGATTTTGACCATTTGTGTAAGTGTGATGGTAAACCGATGTATGTGTAATAATAAGGGGAGATTGACTCGCATGCTGGTTGTTGGGAGTTAGTAACAGTTGGTTTATTTTAGACGCTTCGTTGTTTTGTCGTGCTACTCCATCATTGGTGATCTCCACCTGCCCATCATTAGGTGCATTGTTCTGCTTTCTGCCATTGTTTACTAATGCGTTAAACGCTGAATAATCATTTGCTCTGTAATCAACATTTCTTGTTATACCGTTGGGCTGTAGGAGAGAGTATTGACCAAGTACATTATCTCCTCTATAATTATCTTGCTGACTCTTGTAATTACCGGTATTTGCATCGTTAGTGCCGTAAGCGAAATTGTATTGTGGCGTTTGTTGTTGATATTCCGAAGGTAGGTACAGCGGTTGTGGAGCCTGATTCACCATGCTTGTCGTTGCCATGACCAGGCAGCATAGAATTGTTAGCTGCTAACAAAAATTGCAAGTTAATATGTATATATGTTATTGATTACGTTTTTATACAAAGTGCGCATTTTATTGGAATTTACGGTCTACTGTTAGAAAAATAAAGAACAATTGTATTTAAGAAATATTTAAATAAAAATCACATAAAGCTTGCTGATTTTGAGGTACGTACATGAAAATATTAATATTTCTTTAGAACGAAATACCTCTTGATCTTCTGTATACAGTTTGTATCGATATTTTGGAACTAATTCAAAATAAAATTTTAAAACGGTCCAATTTGATATTAGAACTATTTTTAAATTAATGATATTTTAGGAGCTGTGTCGTGACAGCATAAAAGTATTTACTACCACATATTATTCAGTTCGTGTCGTAAGAAGCGACAGGGGAAATCAAACAAGAGATTAGCATCAAAACCTTCCTGATTACAACTCAACTACAATGATAAATCTGCGTTTAACACTCCACTTGCCAAGCGTGGCAGTTATGGCAAATATCCCCCCTGTGAAATAATCATTGAGAGAGACCAATAGAAGAATATCTTACAACTTCTAGGCAAACATAAAAATGTTTTAGAAACTCATAAGAATTGCCAGGGGAAATTCAAAACAGCCTTGATTGAATGTTATACGAGACGAGCTTCGGTTGTATTTTGAATAATGAAGTTTCGAGTGTAAAGAGATGGATGGAATATTTAGAAAACGAGATGTTTCAATTAATCGAACTTAAAATTCCGAAAGAAAAAGAAAAAGGATGGAAGATAAGAGTGTAGATAAAATAATGAAAGTAATTAAAAGTAGGTAGGGCAGCCGGTTATGATCCTGGCACTGCTCTGTATTTGTTCGTAAAGTATAGCCTAGATCCCTCCTGGCATTGCTTTATATCTGTTCGTAAAGTATAGCCTAGATCACTCCTGGCACTGCTCTGTATCTGTTCGTTAAGTAAAGCCTATATCGTAGAGTATCACACGAAGGAGTGGCTGCAAGCCTGTTGTGTAGTTTGTTTAATCTATGTTAGAAACTGAAACGAGTACCGAGAGATTGGCGCAAAGCAAAGTATGTTTTCCTTCATCGCTGAACACGTGTTAATTCAGCACTTAAAAAGAATGCCATCAGTGCAAGAGACGAACGAATCCGAAGTGCTCGAGTAGGTACTGTAAAACTCACAATACGATTTGACCCCTTAACCCCTGAGACACTAACTCCATGCCACGTTATAGATTATTGGTGCCAAATTAAATAAATAAAATAATTTAAATTTGCTTGGTGCAACTGTTCTTCTACCGTAGGGTGTTATATTGAACGCCACCTGATGCCTCAATAATAGGCAGTCCATCACAATATACAAGGGCAAAGTCTCACAGCAGGACTTTAAAAACTACCGTGGCCTGTTTCTCTTTGTGGGAAAAATTTATGGTAGACCTAAGTTATAAAAGAAACTCATGGAAAAATTTGAGATGTGCAAGCTAGATTTAGAAAGGAAATGAGGTGTACGGTTAAAGGTTTTTCAATGCGCATAATCCCAGAGAAGTATTAAAGCAAAAAGATTTTTGTGCGTTCACATACTTGGAAAAGGCTTAAGATAGAGTGGACAGGGATATTTTATGGCAAACACTGGACTATTTAGGGTTGAGCGCGGGGTTTAGGGTGGAGCTTGGGCTGATACAAGCATTAAAATCACTTTGTAGGGACTATAGCGTTTGTGTCAGGATCAACGGGGTCTACTCGAATTGGTTTGGAATTTATTGAGGTCAGTCAGGGCTGTGTACCTTTCAAAAGGTTGTTCAAACTACTTATGGCAACATTGAAAATTGAAAAATGTGAGATAAAAATGGGTGAGTTAACCGTTAAATTTCTTTTATACGCCGATGATCAAGTCATATTTGCGTCATCGGCGAGCGAGTTGCAATCATCATCATCATTCATCATTACAGCTCTTCACAAGTCCACTGCTGAACGTAGGCTTCCCCCAAGTAACGCCACAAAGCACGGTCCTGAGCCACCTGCATCCATCGACTTCCTGCATGTCTTACCAGGTCGTCACTCCATCCAGTGGGGGGTCGCCCTACACTACGGTACGAGGCTGCCACTGGAGAACCTTTCTTCCCCATCGGTTATCGGTTCTTCGAGCTATATGACCGACCCATTGCCACTTCAGCTTACTAATCCGTTGGGCTATGTCGGTCACTCTGGTTTTACTGCGGATATCCTCATTTCTGAGTCTATCACGCAGAGAAACTCCGAGCATAGCTCTCTCCATAGCTCGCTGAGCGACCTTGAGCGTCCTCATACGGCCAGCAGTGAAGGACCACGTCTCTGATCCGTAAGTCATCACTGGCAACATGCACTGGTTGTACACTTTAGTTTTCAGAGATTGAGGTATACCTGACGAGAAGATATGTCGTAATTTCCCGAACGCTGCCCAGCCGAGTTGAATTCGCCGATTGACCTCTCGGTCGAAGTTAGACTTACGTAGTCGGACTATTTGTCCCAGGTAAACGTACTCGTCAACAACTTCGAGCATAGTGCTCACAACAAGTACCGGCATAGGTGTGACATGGACATTAAACATGATCTTTGTTTTGTCCATGTTCATCTTAAGACCTATCCGTTGGGAGACACTATTGAGGTCATTGAGCATAGTGCTAAGGTCCTCCAGCGATTCTGCCATAAGGACTATATCGTCGGCAAATCGAAGGTGAGTGATGTACTCGCCATTGATGTTAATACCGTATCCTTTCCAGTCCAGTAGCTTGAAAACGTCTTCCAACGCAGCGGTGACGAATTTCGGGGATATAACGTCACCCTGTCTTACAGCTCTCTGCAGTTGGATAGGTTTCGAACTCTGGTTCTGTACTCGGATAGCCATCGTAGCCCTACTGTACAAAAACTTCAGCACTTCGATATACCGAAAGTCAACTTGGCACCGCTGAAGAGACTGTAGCACCGCCCAAATTTCGATGGAATCAAAGGCTTTCTCATAGTCCACATACGCCAGGTAAAGTGGCAGATTGTACTCTTCGGTCTTCTGTACAATCTGCCGCAGGGTGTGTATGTGGTCTATGGTACTGAAGCCTTTTCGGAAACCGGCTTGTTTAGGAGGCTGGAAATCGTCGAGCTTGCGTGCGATACGATTCGTAATGACTCTCGAAAACAGCACGTAGACGCGGCTCAGAAGGGAAATCGGTCTGTAGTTCTTCAAGAGAGCGCTGTCGCCTTTCTTAAAGAACAAGACCACCGCACTTCTGCTCCACGCCTCCGGAATAGTGCCACCATGGAGGACGGAATTGAAGAGATTCTGAAGGACTTCAAGTACCGGTGTTCCACCCGCTTTCAGAAGCTCCGCTGTAATTCCATCCTCGCCTGGGGCCCTGCCGTTTTTAAGGTGCTGGAAAGCCATTCTAATCTCGCTCATCATCGGATTATTTAATTCGCGAGTTGCAAATTATGGTTAAATTATTAAAAGAAAGAGGAATGAAAGTGAACGAAAGCAAGAAGAAAGCGTTGCTTTTTGAAGGAGAAGAAAGTAAAAGAATGTGTGAAAAATTAGAAAGGAATGGAAATTTACTGAGCAAGTTTATGTATTTGAGATATGTATTTAGGGATAGTAGATATGATAAATCTCTAGAACGATAATTGAACGCAGGACATAAGGTAAATGGGGCTCTTCACTTTATTGTGGAAAGTCAGAATGTGTTAAAAGGCACGTATGGCTATTCACAATGCTTTGTTAATCTCTACCTTAATGTATTGTAGTGAAAGTTAGGTGTGGCACGATAGTACAATAAATGCTGTAGAAATGTGGTCATTAAGAAGTATGTAAGGGCTGAATCGGAATGGCAGAGTAAGAAATAGTGTGATAAGGGAAAAGTGTGGTTTGCAAGATGATGTTGTGACGAGGATTATAAAAGGAATGCTTCGGTGGCTTGGTGATGTGGAAAGAATGAACGAGAAAAGAGTGATAAAGCAAATTTATAGTAAAGAAGTGAATGGCAGAGTCGGGAAGAGACGACTAAGACGACAATATAACGAAAAAATTGGAGATGTATTGAAGATGGGCTAGATTAAGAGTACCCTTTATTGACGAGCATGTATGCATAGGTATAGGGATGTAAGAAAGGCGTGATAGGTGTTTTAGGATCGTGTCTAATGGAAGTCCGTTGTCTCTGCCTACTCCTCTTGATGATATAGGCGTATTTATGTCGTATAAGATATATACAATATGGCACAATACAATACATTACTTTTTATTGTACACAAAGAAAAGAAATTAAGTATATAACAAGGAACAAACAGGAATAAAACATAAAACGGTCTCAATTGCTTTACAGAAAGACAAAGTCACTCAATTACTTTTAAGACAAAGTGCATTTAGCTTAGGAAAAAATACAGCAAATTTTTATTTGCAAAAAAAGCAAGCAAAATGCTTAACACATGATTATATTAGGTGTCAGCTATTGAAGAATGGAAAGGATTTGTTCTAGCAGACGAAACATCTTTGCACATTCTAATCGAATGCGGACTCATATTGCGCTAATTTTGCACCAATCAATCTAGACATTGACTTACTAGCCCAGAGGAAATAAAGATTCACCTAAGTTTGCAACGATCACAATATATCATACTGGTCGCAGTGCTGCCCCTACAATACCTGAATAGTTGTTCCTACATAATAAAAATTAAGTAATTTTTATTGTTGGATTGCTGTATCTTACAAAATGTATGTCTATATTACTTGACATATTTGTCTTTTGTTGCTTTAAAAGACACTTCACATTCAAAGCTTTTCTCGTAAATAATTTTGACTACATAAAGCATGTTGATTATTTTGCAAAAAATATTTTATTTAAATATAGTGGTATATGTATTTACTGTCTTAAAATTGCATTTTAAGTAGAATTCCGGTCACTGTTTCGTAAAAAAGTTGTTAAAATTTATTTTTTACAATTTGAGCTAACGAAAATTTTAAGAAATTTTGAATTAAAATACGAACGTCCTCACCTGTTGAATCATCATGTTATTGGGTACTGGATGATGTCTAGTCTCCAATGATTCTTTTGAGTATGATTATCCTCAGATATTCCCTCAATTTATATATCAAGTTTATTGAAAAACAATACCATATTTCGCAGTGAGTATAATATTTCCAAGCGAATTAGAGCATTAGGGTATATGTTCACTACACAGTCGGAGTGAAGTCGGAGCTACAGATATTTAATTAGTTAAATAGACCTGCTAGTGCATTCAATATTTGCGCCTCAACTCTGCCACGGTGCCACCTTAACTCGAGTCATACTATTATCCCAAAATGATGACGTTTTCGGTAGCTCCCATTGCTATGTAAAGGAACGATTTTCTGGTTGTTCGTCAACTATTTTCAAAGACACGGATGTTTTTGCAGCTGAGAGAATATTTACAAATTATTTATGTTATAATTATGTATTGGAAATGAGGGTATAAAACGGAAATTCGAACGAATGAAGGTAGAACTATAATTTCCCACTCGTTCTAGCGGTATAAAGTATCGCACATGCGGCTAAGAGGGATCAGTCGGTAATTCTACGAGTCTCACTGCTGTTACTATATCAGTTGGGTTATTCTACTAGTGTTGACAAGGAAGATAGTGTAGCTGAGAGGCTGCACTGTGTTGTTACGTTAGCATTTTTACTGTTGGTGTGCGTACTTTGGTGATATCATGTAATAATGTCCTTCACTATACACCAATAGGTGATTGTGGCGGGGACATATTACGGTGGTTGAACTGTATTTGCTCTATATTGAATCTGTAGTGCAGTACGCCGTTTCATTTCCGATAATGTTTAATAGCGTAAGCAAGAGAGAAAGTTGAACATCCGCTCTAACACATTTATTATTTTTAACCAGACCAGAATAATTTCTGATAGTAAAGAAAGTTCTTATCGAGTAATGTTCCTTTATTTTAAATATTTCTGAGATTAATTTATTACATATGTATAATTATATATTTCATCAATAATGAAAAGTGAATAAAGCAGGCTTCTGGAACGACAGCTTCGCGACCGCGCCGCGACTGCACTGCGAATCTTTTCTCTGTGGGTGATACACTTTAGATCAATAAAATTGTTCAATATTTGATCGTCTCAGATTTCCCAGTAAATCTAATGTCACATAAGTTTAATATCAAAAATCCTCCTCTAATACGCTAAGTTAATGTAGACTTTTAGAACAAAAATTGTGACATAAGAGGATCCATCTACTAATTTCGTATCGTTGTTGCCGTAAGAGTCGATTGTGGTAAATGTAAAGACGATTTTTATACGTTGCACTTCTGGGCATATCTCTTCTCAATATTAAGAGGGTTATGGAAGAATGACTATGCCGCGCTGCTGCAGTTCGTGTTGGTGTAAGTGGTTGCTGTGACCCATAGACATCCACATCTATCCTCGTTTGCGAATCAAAACGCAGATGCGTTATCAACCGTGAGAACTAAGATGGAATGCCTCATTTCCAGTAAAAAGGCTCTCCGGTTCTCTACACTCACCATACGAAACACAGCAGCATTAAGCTACTATTTTACGCTGGTATTCTGTGAGAGCGTGGTCCTTCCCTGGTCGAGCCAACCCATTCGTGATACAACTATACTACTAATATAACTGCAGCATGGCTCTACCAAACGAGGCAACTATTTCAAATATTCCCCTTTTAGGGAAATCTGTAGGGAGGCCTATGTTCTACAGTAGACTTTTAGATCAATGAATGAATGAATAAACTTAGCGCCTACGGCTCTTTTTAACCATTGAGTTATCGCAACCCTTCTATGCTCGTATATGCCACTATACTGCCACGGATCTTTATCGTGTGGAGTAGATGACAATCTTTTTCCAGCATCAGGTACATAGTTTGTTATGACGTATTTTTTACTACTTTGTTAAATTTTGAGCAACTTTTAAACAATTCTTTAACTTTAATGTTTGTTAAATAATTTATACAAACATTAAAGCTTATTATTTGTAAATTATTCAAGATTTTTGCAACATTTGCAAAACTGAACTGAGGCTTAATTATTTACGAAACAATTGTTTCATTGCTGTATGTTTATTTAAATATATTACTTATTATAATATATCAAAGTAAAATTATTTACGAAACAATTGTTTCATTGCTGTAAGTATGTTTATTTAAATATATTACGTAATATAATATATCAAAGTAAAATCATAAAAGTGAAATTAATTTTAAATATGGTGGGTACATTGTAATAATTACAACAAAGGACCATTATAATACCAAACTGAGACAAACAAAAAACGTTAAGCTTATGCAAGATTTAATGACGCAATATTATTGCCTTAAAATAGTTTGGCCGTGGCAATGAACCTCGTACGTTTCTGTGCCTTTGCAACCTTGAGAGTTGCCCAAAAGTTGACGATCGTAGAAGCAAAAACGTAAAATGCTAAATGGACTCAATAGTCGGAGTGTAGCGTGCGTAATCGTTTACAAATGGATACATTGTTCGCAAGATTTGGTACAAGTGATAAGCGCAAGGATCCAAAGATTTGGATACAATATTTAACTATAATCGATAATAATGATATGATGACGTTTCATAATTTCTGGATAAATGGTAATAATTTATCTTTAACGACTCTTTTTATTTGCAAAATATACAAGGTAAAGTAACATATTCAAACTAGTAACTTAGTTGTCGGTATATCTAATTATAAATGTGCATTATCTGCACATTTTTTCGATGTTCCGAAAAAGTCCATTGTTAGACGTTGTAGATAGAATATGTTTTATTCGCCACGCTAGTGTTACGACTCCAAGTCATCAAAGATGCTTTATTTCTGGTAGTGCGGTCGTCAATAGCCTATTAATTAATCGTAATTGTAGCTAGCTGAAAGTATTTTATAGCGAAAATGTTTATTGCTTATAGCTTATAGCTTTAAGATTTATTGCTTATAGCTTTAAGCAATGAAATGAAAAAAAAACTTAATAAAAACGTTTACCTAATGACTAGATACATAATTTTATTTGTAATTTGGACAAAACACATTATAAAACTGATTTCTTATGATTTACACTGGACGCTGGTACGATTGTTACAATTACAAATTGATATTATTAATATTTCTACAAGTACATTACATTTTGCCTAATGTGTGTAGCCAAACGCGTAATTACCTTACGCTGCTTCACTGCACAAATTAATATTTTTTTTAATCTTTATTGATTATAGAGGGTTTGATCTACTAGATCAATGACTGTCATAGGCACACAATCAAACATGAAAGATTATTTGTTCTTAATACCTAACAAGTATATTAATCTTTACCCAGACTCCTTTTCTCTGGTACTTTTTTCTGTGTATGATTCTGCCTCCATTCTATTTACACCGTTATACAACGAAATACACCAAGTAGCGATTATGCACCGTATTTAGAGGCTGAAAGACATCAGTGGTGATAATGCTTTATTATAATGCATTGTCACCATTATATTCTCTGTTTCAATTTTTGACCGTATTAGTGTCAATGGGATGCGGCAGTTTTTTACCATGGTGGACTGTTAGTTAACTTGTCACGTTAATTCTAAAAATATTGTCGGGTGTTATTTTTACATTGAAGTAAAAGCAAAGGTTTTTGGAATTCCACGCCGTGGTTTTGACTTTTGACTCTCATGTAGCTTAAGCTAGTTGATCCCTTAAGGTCGTGAAGGAATGATTTCGCCTTGGAAGAACCTTGAAAATTTTAACGTATAAAGGAAAAATCTCTATATAAGTAGTCAAAACTTAGAACAGGCAGATTTTATTTGGATGCCTACATTCCTACCGCACACTCATTCCGATGCGTTTTGCTAGCTCTACAGTCATGCATTGTCGCACACAATAACCAAACTCCTATACAAATCCGTTTAAAGTTTTCGAAGATAGATGTGGAGACAAAGGTACGATATCTTGGGGAAATTCCGAATTTTGCGTAGGCGGAGGCGAGGTTCAACTACATCCTTAAATACTCGTAATAACCCACCCATCTCTAAAACTGACTCCTCCAACCTTTCAACAATCCAATTCTGTTAAGTCTTTATGAAAGATTATGCAGTTCCATTGTACGACACTACACCACATTATTTAAGAGCACTCCGTAAGTACCTCTGAAACAGGAACTCTAAAAATATATTTCTAATTACCCCTGAAAGGCGAAAAGAATCATTTTATTTTATTTTGTGTTACATAGCTGAATATTCAGTATTAATTTTTATGTGGAATTTAAGTGGTAAAGGTATAATTTATTTTATTATAATTACGTAAGTAAGTTACATATTATTATTAATGTATTCAGCCTCGTACCGATAAGCGACGAGTAGGGTGGCTCTTCACTAAATGGAATGACGACTTAGAAATGCTGAAAGTCGATAGACGCAGTTGACCAAGTACACGATCGAACTTTGCGGAATTTCTTAAGGAGGCCAATGTTCAGTAGTCGATTTTATTGGTGATATGTATGTATGTATAACAATAATGGTTTATTTCAAAACACTCTTTAAATTAAATGAACATGCGCTTCCTATAAATATGAAATTCCGTAGATTTCGGTTTAGATATATAATAATCGCTCACAAGCAAACCCTATACAAAAAAAAAAAAATTAAAAAACGATTAGAGAGGTGCCACCAGATCCGACTGCGACCTTCGGCAAAAAGTGGGTGGAGTGTCCAATGTCATGCAGCCCGTTCTCCGCCGTATAGATACCAATATATAAGGCGACGGAATCAGCCGCATTACTAGCAATAGTCCGCTATCGAATACATCACAAAGGACAATGTTCCTTTACTTTATTTGTGCTAAGGGTAGTTTCCTTGGGGGAGGCCTATGTTAAGTAGTGGAATTGTGAAGAGCTGTAATGATGATGATGACAAAGGTTAGGGTAATAGTTTTGGCTATAAACTGCGTTGAGTTACGTACTTTTATGAAATAGTACCAGAAAATAACGTACATTATTCTCAGTTCAATTTTGAACCAAATTGAAACATAATTGCTAGCTGACATATTGAAAGATTATTAAAAATAGAAGATAATAAAAAAAGTAATTAATATGCAGAAAGTTTCTAAGATCTTTTCGGTTTTGTACGTAAAGAAAGATTAATAATAAATCACGTTACATTCTTAATTTAATTTTCAAGTTATGAGGTTGTTAATTTTCGTAAAAATTTAATTTGATAATGTCCGTGTGGTAGCTAAAGTAAATTATTCAAGACTTGCTTTTCCAGATGCAAGTTCAATTGTGAATTTGCCAAAGCTGGAAGCTAATATGGAAAGTTAAGAAATATTCTTGCATATAGCCAACAATATCACACACGCTTTTAGTTAACTTTGTGTCGAATTGTGTTGTACCATTATAGACCTATACGTCTTCTTTAATACTCTAACATTTGATTTAGCACAGAATGAGAAACGTTTCGTTGTTTTTCACGATCTTTACAAATATAAAAAAACTGATTCGAAAACAGAATACTCTTTCGTGATGAATTTTTGGTGTAGAATGGAATAGAATTATTTTTAATCAATATTGATTACACGTAATTCTTGTTGAATTTTTTTTACCCTTACCAATAGATCTTTAAAAAGCTCTGTACTGAAAGAACCAGAAAGAAACTCAGCGAGCCTTATTTTAAAGCATAACTTGCAATATAATATTTATATACTTAGTTCTGATTTACAAATGTAAGCTACAGTTATTTTATTTTTCGTCATCAGCCAGTAAAAGTCTACCTTAGCGATCAGCGTTTCCTATTGTAGAGAAAATTTAATATATCACATTGGACTCAGATTCTTGTCTGCGTTCTGAGTATTACACATCTAACAGAAACAAGATGATTAAACTGTTACGGAAGCTGTTAGAACTTTTAAGAATATGACCTATCCGTGCAAGTTTTATTACGTAGCGGGAGATCCCCTAACTCTTGGAAAGGACTATGTTCGAAGTTTTTCTGTTATATATAATTTGTAACAAGGACATCCGTGGAACGGGTCACACAAATTTTTACTAATTGTAAAGAGTATATTTTAAAGAAAAAAGTAGTGTTGTATTACAACAGCTTTATTTTTATTTTTGGTACACACCAAAATCAAATAAACATAAGCACCTTTCCAGTTTAACAATATTTAATAAATATTCATTATTATTATAAAACGAAAAGTTTGTAGTAGATTTAAGTTCATTACTATTTGAAACGTGGTTTATAGTCTGAATATTTATAAATATCAAATTAATTAAAATTAAAACTAACTAATATAATTCGAAATTTGTATATTTATATTTCAAATATTTTTTTGTTTTTTATTTACCTGTTATATATTTACATATTACATTTAATAATTAAAATTATAATATTCACAATTAATATTAATTATACACATTAGAAAAAATTAAAACTATAATATAGAAAAACTAAAACTAAAATTTTTAATAGTCAAAAAGTCTTGCTCCCCGTGGTATAGTGCCAAGAACGCTGGCTGCGTTTCCGCGCTGAATAGCTATATTTAGTCTTTGAGCGAGGAAAGAACCGGCCCTCTTACCACCAGCAGCGACGACCAGTCGTGGCTACAGTTCGTTTAGGAACTTCACTGCACGTGTCCCCACGGACCGATACTTTCTACAGCAAATGGCACAAATATGTAGTCATTTCGCAAATACTCATATTTGTGCCATTTACTAAAGAGGTACCCTTGAGATGAGAGGCCGCCAAAGTGTCAATGCAAGTAGCATCCCACACTAGGGCTATAAATTATTTTATATTTGATGTAAAACAGAAGCAAATAGCTTATCCGACTTATTTTTTGTTTAATATAACAACATAATAATTTACTCTAAAATAAAAATCCCAAACAATCTCGCACAGACAAAATATTATGATGAAAAGTTGCATTTGACTTGCCCAGGTTAGTTAGCACAGCCAGATCTTTCAAGGCATGCATCCCGTTCAGCATATTCTTAAAAATGCCGCTGCTGGATATTGTAAAATGTATAGTGGTTAAAAACGCGAATAACGAAGAAGAAATAAAATCTTTAAAACTAAAGCTAAGCTTCCGATGTTACGTGATTGTAGCAAATAGTACTTTCTTATACGCAAATACTGTACAATAAATAAAACTAATATTTCATCGCATTTAATCTGACGTATTTTGATTTCCCGACCTTCCATGTGCTTTGTAGCACCCATCATTACGGAGAGGAAGGTAATTGAGGTGCGATATTTATGACACCAAGGCATCATGTTTGATGTCCTGGTGTCATAAATATCGCAAGCTAACCAACGTTTTAAAAAAGTAATATTTGGCCAAGTCTACACAGAATACATGAGTTTACAAAATTTAAAGTCCTACAATGGAGGGTTTGGTTTTGGACGTCTCAAAATTGGTTTAGTATAGTGTTTTTTTTTAATTCCATTAAAAAGGCAATCGAGCTAGAAGCACGCCTTATTGCTAAGCGGTAAAAGCCATATAACCGCTGACAAACATGAAAACTAGAATAATATGTCATTGCCCGTAAATTATCGGCTACCTAATTCTTAAAACCCAAGTTGATCTACTAGGCAGAAAAGAAATTTAAACATTTAGTTGAAAAGGATTAATTTATAAAAATCCGAACGAATCTGATATATAGAGAAACGGGTTAAAACAAAAGATTTTGGTTAAGCTTAATCAAATTATTAAGCCTTTCCGTAAGCCTTTTTCATTTCTCGTTCAATTCAAGCAGATCATTAAGTAACGGTGAACTTTATTTCAACTGAAGGGAATAGTTACGAATTCCTCGAGCGTCAGTCGCGATTAATTGCAAGCTGAATCCATTTTTCAAATCTCTGGCGTCGGAAAGAAGGTAACTGTAATAAAAGGATTGGTTTAAAATAAATGTAGATTTTTTTATAGAATAAGGCTGACAAACGAACACACAGTCCATAGACATCTACGTTTATCCTCGATTAAGAATCAAAATACAGATGCGTTGTCACACCTGAGGACTAAGATGGCATGCCTCGTTTTCAATGAAAAAGGTTTCCGATTCTCCGACAGTCACCATACGAAAGCAGCATTACGCTGCTATTTGACGCTGGTATTCTGTGAGAGCGTGGGTCTTCCCTGGTCGAGCCGACCCATTCGTGCTACAACCATAATATACCTGCAGCGTGGCTCTACCACATATCAACAGAATAGTAAGAGTATCTGTTTGATATATTTTATTATAATGATTATAATATAAAGATAATATATCAAACATACACTATCTAAATATAAATGACTGATTAATTTTAGTGGAAATACAAAATAAGACAGCTACTTGTTAAATTAAACGAGAAGAAATATTTTGGCGTATTGAGCTTATCTCTAAAAAGGGAGTGATGAACCTCTTTGAATTAGCTTTAGCTGAAATAGCTTTAGAAGGCGGTGTTAAAACATATTGCGTAGAAATAAAAGCTCCGATTTCAAAAGCTATTATATGGATACTATTTTACTCATTTTAGTCCCTTTCAGTTGAGTTTAATTTTTAACTAAAAGCTTAATTATTTAACCCTTTTACGTAAACTAAGGAATGTCACAGCTTCAAGCTAGACTATCGCTTTATTATTTACATTTAAATCTAGAATTTAAATATAAGTGAGCCGTGGTAGCTCAGATGGTTAACGCTCGCTGTAAATACAACAGAACGCGAGTAGTCCGAGTTCGATCCCCGCCGGCACCAATGAAATTATTAATTGCAATTTTAAGTGCTGATTTACCACGTGTTCGGCGGTGAAGGAAAAAATCGTGACGCTGCATGTGTGAGGAATAAGAAAAAAAATATTTTGGAGACGTGACGTTCGCCAACACTCACTGGGGCAGCGCGGCAGACACTTCCTTGCCCTAAAACCCTCTCAGAAATGAGGGGAGGCCTGTGTACAGCAGTGGGATGTATATAGGCTGTAACTTTAAATCTACAACACTTATTTTAGGGGTAGAATTTTATCTCTATTTTTATAAATATATATAAATCGTTTTGAAGAGCTCAGGCTGTCTCTAGTTTTAAAGAGGACAAAGCCTCGTTTATCGAGAAGTGTGATGCACGACATTAAACTTCTGCAGGAATTGTTTAAACTTAAGTGAATATAGTAAGGTACATGAATGACATCCTGCATCAAAACAAACTAGTTTCCAAAAAAAAAAAAAAAAAACGGACAATGGCCATTTTCATTGTTACTATTTACATTATTTGATAATTTTTTGTAGTCTTATTCTCAAAATTTACTCAAAATTAGCAAAGAATAGTATTCCTTAGTTTTATTATTGATTAAATTAATGAGAAATAATGTTGAAGTTCAAAGCGCTAGTATCTAGAAGTACCTGCCAACTAAGTAAAAATGAAACACGTGTTTTTGAATGTTTTTCTTTGATAAAGTAAAAGCAGATAAAAGTTTAATATGAAGTGTGATCCCCTACTGCTGAAATCACAAGTCGCATTTGTCTGGACAAGTTAGCGAGTATATATTTTTTACGGTTTCTTTGCGGAATACGTTCGTTTATGGTCTACGGAGCCAGCTGCACTGATTTTACTCGCCGCATCAAAACGTCCCAGACCCCAGACATACTATACGGGATTAAGGCTGGGACTCTGAGCTGGCTAATCCAAACAACGAACTCCCATCTCTAGCATATATGGAAGCATATATGCTAGAGATGGGAGTTCGTTGTTTGGACATCACACCAGCATGGCATCAACACGCATCCCTTCGTTTTCGTAGCACTCACCGACGTCTGTTTTCACCTAACATCCTGTGTACGGAGAAAACAGCTTTACCGCTTCATCGGAGAACAATGCAATATCCCAGTCTTCTTGAGTCCATGACACACAATTTCGAGCGAAGCTAAGCCTGAAAACTTGGTGCTCAAGGAGTAACTGAGGGTCGCAAAATGTGTGATTACTGCGTATATTGGCAGCGAGAAATCTGCTGATCTTATAAAGACTAATTTGCACATTTCTTACCTCTTTTTACTACTTCGATTTACGCTTGACTCGCCAGAAAACTACCATTTCGTAATTCAGTACATGGCTTTCGTCCAGAATCAGGCATTCTCTTGACGGAACCGGTCTCTTGTTAGCGCTACCTTCGGACTGTCGATCGACTCACATTTAGCCTCTGAGCCACGAAGCATTGGCAACCCTACTAACGCAACGCAATTATTTTTGCTGGGTTTATCATTTTATCTACCATTTTAGAGACCGCTAAAAATCAATAACAATACCTTAATGTCAAGAAATCGAGATAATTCATTAAAACTGGACTAGAATGATTTAGAGCTAATATTAGCTTTCGGGAGATCGCCAATGATATTATAAATAAAAATGTGATCATTGGAGATCACGCCACGAAATGAAGTAAAAAGTCGTTTTCTTTAAAAACCAGCCTCAGGTAAAAATTGGAATTTAGAACATACTTTTTTAAACACCATGGCACTTTTATTTTAATAATGGGTCAGTGACATGTTCATATAATTAAAACCTTTTTCATGTTTAATTTTTTCAGGCAAGAAAAAAATCAAAACCACTCGTTTTTTATGCAATTGAGTTTATTTTGACGTAATTAGTATAGGATGGTGGCTGCGTGTTCTGCGGAAAATATATTAATATTCGTACATTTTTTAACTCACGGATAAATTTTCTTTTATATAAATTGACGAATGTCTGTCGTTATTTTATGTACGATTTAAGAAACTTTTTACGTGGTTGCAACCCAAATGAGTCGTCACGACCGAGGAGGGACGTGTGTATCATGTTTTTTTGAATGTAGAGGAGTGTAGACGCTCAGGGGTAATAACGCATTTACATTTTAATTCTTAGCCGAAGGTGAATGTAGGTGTAGGTGTCTATGGGCCACAGCATCCATTTATCATTAGTGCTCGTGTGTGCTCGTTTGTCATCCTTTCTTTTTTTTTCTATAAAAATTCGTTTCTATAAAAAAATGCTACACTCAGGACAGCCATTCAGTAAAGCCGTAACGCCAAATGTTATTTATGCGATATCTCTTAAAAGAGCAAATAGTTAGATGTATTTCTTCGTTTAAAAAGTAAAGTTGCAGCCCTCATACATCTTACTACTGGAAATGTCTCACTCTGGGTGGAGATGTTTGTGCATCTCCACATTTATGAGAGAGTTTTAGCTTTAGTTTAGCCTTAGTCACCTGCATACATCAACTATAGTACCATCATCATCATCATCATTACAGCCATTTACAAGTCCACTGCTGAACATAGCCGCCACAAAGCACTGTCCTGAGCCACCTGCATCCATCGACTTCCTGCATTTCTTACCAGGTCGTCACTCCATCTAGTGGGGGGTCGCCCTACACTTCGTCTACCGGTACGAGGCTGCCACTCGAGAACCTTTCTGCCCCAACGGTTGTCGGTTCTTCGAGCTATATGGCCGGCCCATTGCCACTTCAGCTTACTAATCCGTTGGGCTATGTCGGTCACTCTGGTTCTACTGCGGATATCCTCATTTCTAAGTTTATCACGCAGAGAAACTCCGAGCATAGCCCTCTCCATAGTCGCTCGCTGAGCGACATTGAGCGACCTCATACGCCCAGCAGTGAAGGACCACGTCTCAGTTCCATATGTCATCACTGGACAACACGCACTGGTTGTACAACTTAGTTTTCAGGTTTTGAGGTATACCTGACGAGAAGATGCGTTGTAATTTCCCGAACGCTGCCCAGCCGAGTTGAATCCGTTGATTGACCTCTCGGTCGAAGTTGGACTTACCTAGCCGGACTATTTGTCCCAGGTAAACTTACTCGTCAACAACTTCGAGCTTAGTGCTCCCAACAACTACCGGCATAGGTGTGACATAGACATTAAACATGATCTTTGTTTTGTCCATGTTCATCTTAAGACCTATCCTTTGGGAGGCACTATTGAGGTCATTGAGCATAGTGCTTAAGTCCTACAGCGATTCTGCCATAAGTACTATATCGTCGGCAAATCGAAGGTGAGTGATGTACTCGCCATTGATGTTAATATCCGATGTTTTCCTTTCCAGTCCAGTAGCTTGAAAACGTCTTGCAATGCAGCGGTGAAGAATTTCGGGGAAATAACGTCACCCTGTCTTACACCTCTCTGCAGTTGGATAGGTTTGGTACTCTGGTTCTGTACTCGGATAGCCATAGCATACAATCACAGCGATAACACATAACAAACGCCAACAATCCGTAAAAACAGAGTAGTGCCACCATGGAGGACGGAATTAAAGAGCCTCTGAAGGACTTCAAGTACCGGTTTTCCACCCGCTTTCAGAAGCTCCGCTGTAATTCCATCCTCGCCCGGGGACTTGACGTTTTTAAGGTGCTGGAGAGCCATTCTAATCTCGCTCAGACTGACGTCCGGGATATCATCGGAATAGTGTCGGATAAGACCCGCTCTTGGATCGTTACTCACACTTGCGTGTGGCTCCAACGATGATGTGTACAGCTGCCCATAGAACCTCTCAATCTCACTCAGAATCTCAGGTGTCCCGGAAACGATGCTGCCACACTCAGTCTTCAGGTTTGACAGTTGGCTCTTACTGGCAGACAGATCTCTCTGGCAAAGACTTTGGAGCCCCGGTTCCGCTCAATCGCTTCTTCAATACGAGCAGTATTAAATTTGCGAAAGTCTCGTCGCATGCATTTGGAGATCTGTCTGTTCAGTTGCCTGTACGCTGTCATATCTGTCGACGATTGCAGCCTCATCTCCCGTCTAACAGCCATGAGATTAAGAGTGTGATCGGAGAGCTTTTGTGTTCTTCTGCGGCCGGTCTTGCAGAACTTAGCTCCGACCGCATGGACAGTTTCCACGAGCTTGTCATACATATCGTCCACTGCATTGCAATCTTCTAGGCACTGAACTATATTACCAAATATCATGGATTTATAATAAATCCATTTCGGATTAAGCAAATCAAGAGCTGGTGAGTTTTGCCTTGCAATTGCAATGATATTAAATAAAGCTTGTGGCGTGCCTGAATTTTTACATCACAATGTAAATTTGAGAAAAGAGCAAAATTTTACTTTGAATAAATATTATATTTAATTGGAGGTCACGTCCCCAGTGCCCCTCCCTCTAAATCCGCGCCTGAGTGCATGGATCTCACGAGTAGCTGCTTCGCACTTGGTCAACGCTAAGTGGCGCTTCCTGTGTGTGAGCGATGATGCCAAATAACGGTTGCCAACCGCTTGCCAAGCATGGCAACTTTGGCAAATGTCTACTTTATGGGGCAATAAGTGGGTTGGTTTATGTTGAGCAGCTGACACTCAAGCTGTAATGAATAAATCAATGAACTCTGATGTAACATGATAGCTAGCATATAATATTATAAGGAAAATAATACAGAAGACGAGAACTCAAACTAGTTATATAGTAAACACGCATCTCGTAACATTGACATCTGAATAATGATGAGTTTCATTCATAACAAACTAGTTGTAGTTCGATAGTCTTTGTAGAAACAATACACTTGAGTGGAAACTAGACTTGTATTATTAATAATACATTGAACTATTACGATAGACAATGTGAATAGTTCATTATAAAATAGTTTTGTAGTTGTAACAAGTAAAAGCTACAGGTAATAACAGACTAATTTAGATAAAAATTTGAATAACTTGGTTAGCATTCGTGATAATAATGAGTGATAATATCCATTAAAATCTTCTATTAAGAAACAACTATTTTAATTACGTTTTTTAAAGTGACCCTACAATCAATTGGTATGTGATTTATGCAGTTTATGGATAACTGCTATCAACTTTAAAAAATAAGGATACATATGCGTTGTTACCTCTGGGGACTATGATGAATTGGCTCACAGCCTGTTGTAGGTTCCATTCATCCTTCAGACCGAAACAATGAAGGCACTTCTATGTACTAGGCAGTAGAAATAGTGTATGTAACATTTATATCATCATAGAAGGAAAACGAGATTCTTCCAAAGAAATAAAGCTGAATTTTCGAAGCGCTTCCATTTTATTACCGTGTAGGCTTGAAAAAAATCTATTCTAGAAAGAAGCTCTTCGCACCATCATCTTAAAACCTACAGGCGATCACTTCAGAAATAATTCACTTTAAAACAGTTTTAGCTGAAAGGAAATACAGTTTTGTGTAAAGATCGCAATCGTTAAAGACCCCAGATATAAGTTCTTTGTCCTTGGTGAACCTGCCTCTCATTTAAATTGCTTTGATTAATTTAAAATTATGAAACAAATTTAAATTTATGTAAAATAAATTCAGAATTTGCTTTAGAGAAAATTACCTCACCGTGCCTAGCGCTCAAAAGTTGAGTTTGGGTTTGTTGCAAATTTAATAGGTAGTACGGTAGTGATTTGACGTGACGCTTGAAACACCCCGTTGATAATTAAATAAAACCTGTAATAAGATTTGTAAAAGTTCACTCGATATTATGATTGAGCACTTATTAAAGTGAATGTTATTCTATCTTTATACATATATAACTCTTAATCTTTCTACTTGAGAAAGTACAAGGACAAAGTAGAAAGTGGGATTGAATAGTTTTCTGACGGTGTTGCAGAAATATGACTTTTTTTTCAAGTTCCAATCTTAACTACACACTTATCCCGCTAATTGATGGACGAGTTATGCCCAGGAAAAATGTCAAAGTTCACTGGCATCGCTTTTCAACGTGAGTAATTGGATAATTAGTTCAACCTTTCAGTTTAATCTCCAAGACAAGAGTGGTCATACGATGACTAGTACTTACATTGTCAAAAAAAACAAAAGCTCGTATCTATAAATATAAGCGAAGGTAGGACCAGGTGCATCCGCGATATAAAAATAACTTGAAGTTATCAGCCAAATCATGAAATGGCTCAGACTTTAGATCGGATGATATAATTCTATACGAAATGCCTTCGTATTTCACAAACCAGCCGGCGCGGAGAGTAATGGCTCAAGACACCTACATTAATTAAAAGTTAGATACGTTTCATCCCTGAGGACTTAAATAGACTTTGTTGGCAATAAAAATGTTCTCAGTTTTCTACACCCATTATACGAGCCACATCAGCATTAAGCTGCTCTTTTTACCTGGGCTGCGAGTATTCGGTAAAAGCATGTTCTTTTCTCGGTACAGTCTAACTTATTCGTACTGCAACCAGATCATAGAGATAGAGCTAGAGCCGTAGCTCTATCTCTATGATGATATATACTTCTAAAATAGTTGGGTATTTTTTTGCTTAAAAGTCTTTATAAGCTTTTCTTTTTGTTTAGGGTTATCACAATTACAGTTCACATAAACGATTTTGTAACAAATGACCGCGTATAAAACAAAACATTTCAATATACAATACCCGTCCTATAAACTTACACATTTTATGATGTAAACAAATATTTACATCATAAACAGCGAAGTTCACTGACACGAGATGAGCATAAAAACATTACCATCATCTCATCATGACGATTCACCGCTTATTTTAAATGACCTCAAGCGGAAGAACCTCATAAGTTGTAGTAAGCGTATGCATCCTAGCTTATGAGGTCAGTGACACGAGATGCGCACGAGTAAGTGAATGAACGTACGTAACGTATCGGTCGTGTTTGATTCGGTCGCGTGGGGCCTGCGTTTAGACAGATGTTGACATTAAACCAAGTGACTCAGCGAACGGGTTTTAAATGGAATGCGGATCGCGGGCGACTGCCGACTGGCGACTGTTGGTACTGGCTGGAAAAAAACCCAGTATAATAACAATATTTTATTTTAAAAATAAAATATTGTTTAATTTAAAATTTTATTATTTTGTGTGGTTAAGGAGTGAAAAATACTACCAATGCTTTTACGTAACATAACCAATGTTCCGTTTAACCACTCGTTGTAAGCTTAAAATACTTGTGTTTAGAAGTAGTTCACCACAGTAGTCGAACGGCGGATTCGAACCCATGACCTTTTTAGTTCACTGTCCACATCCCGCTATAAGGATACTGTTGCTTTTTAAGAGGTTACATAAAATGTTGTTTTATTAAAATTATCTTTTGTTTATGTTTCTTTTGTGAGGTTGTTTTTTGTATATATAATTTTCCATAATACTCTTACTGGGCACAGGTCTCCTCTTATTACAGAAATGGTTTCGGGGCTAGCGTCGGCCGCGTTGCCCTAATGCGTATTGAGGACTTTCCATGTATTCGAAAGTTTTATTTCTCAAACATGCAGGTCTCCTCACGAAGTTTTTGTCACCGACAAGCACGTGATAAATCAGTGTTTAAAATTTAATTAACAATTTGGTTGGAGGAATCGAACCATTTGCATTAAAGTTTACGGCAATCCCAATTTACATATGGAGAAATATCAGATTACTTTTTAATTTAACAGTGCAGTGGCACAGTGGGAATACCCACCGTCCCCTTACGTACCGTGGGTGTGGTAAGAGGCGGCAGGGAATATAGAAACACGAGATGAGCAATAGCCATTTTCTGATAGCAACTCAGTAGATAATAATTAATTTATGTGATTAATACTTTCCAAGCGTGGCAATCATGGTAACTATCTCTCCTACTAGATAATCTCAAAGGTTTTAGCAGTTGACTTTTAATGGACTGCAATGAATAAATGGATGAACTTTTTAATTTGTATTTTATTAAGTTGAGTCAAAGTTATTTCTGTGCACATATCCAATTTATATATATTTTTTGTATTTTTTTTTCGTTATAAACTTTATTTTGTAACCATTTTGTCAGCAAAAAAACCACTATATTGTTACAACACGCAAGCAGTCCTAAAACAAAATAAGTTGTCGTATTTTATTTTATTAGACTACATACATATATTGAAATTTTTTGTTTTAAATTCAAAAGCATTTGCAGGATATTAATTATATTTTTATTGATTACAGTTTTTCAGACCGTACATGAACGGGCAGTGCATGAATCCAAGGCCACATCAATATATCTAATTTCTTGCAGCTCTATGTCACATGTTTGAACGCACCTTTGAAATTACTTATACATATTTTAAATAATAAATTGTTTTTAGCTTACTACACGATAGAAATCTTATGGTCCTTCTGTTTAATTTTTATGTTTTACTTAGATTATGTTTTTATTATACCGGAGATTTTTTAATGGAATAAGGCCGATAAACGAGCACACAGCTCACATAGATGCTGTGGACATAGAAATCTACATGAGCATGTTTGGAAACAGACTTGGTCTTTATAATTTCGTTCAGTTGCCCTTATTTATAGTTTTAACATAAAACTAGATTTGAATAACGATTTCTTATACTTAAGAATTATTTTTTTTATTCCCGACGTTTCGGGTGCTTTACAGTACAAGAATTAAACGTTTTAATTTTTTTCCTATATGAATAATTTCAATGTGAAAAAAACGTGTAGTGGCGGTCAAGAATATCCACTACCCCATATCTTCCCGTGAGTGTCGTAAAAGGCGACAGAGGGAGACAGCCAGGAGATGGGCAGCAGCATCTTCCTGATAACAGCAACTGTACGACAAAAAAAAAACTGCGGTTGCCAACCCGCTCGCCAAGCGTGGCATCTATGGCAATACATGAACCCCCCATGAACAATTACACAAATAGACGGCCCCCAGTCCCCGGCGGCCCCGCTATTCCTGGCTACGGTGGCCACCATGGTAACGGCGGGGCAGGGGGTGCTAAGAATCTCCGGTGGAGGTTCGGTTGCCACCTACGACGACTCGACCTGGCAACATTTAAAGCACGCACCCTAAGGACTGACGAGAAGATCCTGGAGCTGGAAGAAGAGAAAGACAAGTTGCGCTGGAATATTATAGGATTATCCGAGGTTCGAAGAGAGGGGGAGGACACGGTGATTCTCGAATCCGGCAACTTGTTCTATTACCGGGAGGGCGACCCTCTGTCCCAAGGAGGTGTCGGATTTATCGTCCACAAGTCTCTCGTCAACAAAGTTGTAAAGATTGAGAGTGTGTCGACGAGGGTCGCGTACCTGATACTCAGGATCACCAAACGGTATTCGCTGAAGGTCATACAGGTTTACGCACCTACCTCGACATATCCCGATGAGGAGGTGGAGGAAATATATGAGGATATTTCCAAAGCCATGCATTCCGCCAAAACCCACTACTCGGTGTTGATGGGAGACTTCAACGCAAAACTAGGCACAAGAGAAAACGGTGAGCTGAAGTTAAGGAAATTTGGAGTAGGGCAACGGAACCAAAGGGGCCAGCAGCTGGCCGACTTTAAGGAGAAAGAGGGACTCTTTATGATGAACTCTTTCTTCCAGAAGCGGCCTCACAGGAAGTGGAACTGGTCGAGCCCCGACGGTTCGACAAAAAATGAGATTGACTTCATTATGACGACCAGGCGCCAACTGTTCAGTGATGTCTCAGTGATCGCAAGGGTGAAAACTGGCAGCGATCACCGAATGGTTAGAGGCACACTCAACCTAAACGTTAAGTTGAAGAGGTCTCGTCTAATGAAGTCAACGCTCCATCCCCCTCGTGCTCTAATCCAGAATCCCGAAAACTTTGAGCTCGAGTTACGTAACCGCTTTCAGTGCCCACAAGATTGCAATGCAGTGGACGATATGAATGACAAGCTGGTGGAAACTGTCCATGTGGTCGGAGCTAAGTTCTGCAAGACCCGCCGCAGAAGAACACAAAATCTCTCCGATCACACTCTTAATCTCATGGCTGTTAGACGGGGAGATGAGGCTGCAATCGTCAACAGATTTGACAGCATACAGGCAACTGAACAGACAGATCTCCAAATGCATGCGGCGCGACTTACGCAACTTTAATACTGCTCGTATTAAAGAAGCGATCGAGCGGAACCAGGGCTCCAAAGTCTTTGCCAGAGATCTGTCTGCCAGTAAGAGCCAACTGTCAAAGCTGAAGACTGAGTGTGGCAGCATCGTTTCCGGGACACCTGAGATTTTGAGTGAGATTGAGAGGTTCTATGGGCAGCTGTACACATCATCGTTGGAGCCACACGTAAGTGTGAGTAACGATCCAAGAGCAAGTCTTATCCGACACTATTCCGATGATATCCCGGACGTCAGTCTGAGCGAGATTAGAATGGCTCTCCAGCACCTTAAAAACGGCAGGGCCCCAGGCGAGGATGGAATTACAGCGGAGCTTCTGAAAGCGGGTAGAACACCGGTACTTGAAGTCCTTCAGAAGCTCTTCAATTCCGTCCTCCATGGTGGCACTACTCCAGAGGCGTGGAGCAGAAGTGCAGTGGTCTTGTTCTTTAAGAAAGGCGACAACGCTCTCTTGAAGAACTACAGACCAATTTCCTTTCTGAGCCGCGTCTACGTGCTGTTTTCGAGAGTCATTACGAATCGTCTCGCACACAGACTCGACGACTTCCAGCCTCCCGAACAAGCCGGTTTCCGAAAAGGCTTTAGTACCATAGACCACAAACATACCCTGCGGCAGATTGTACAGAAGACCAAAGAGTAAAATCTGCCACTTTGCGTATGTGGACTATAAGAAAGCCTTTGATTCCGTCGAAATTTGGGCGGTACTACAGTCCCTTCAGCGGTGCCAAGTTGACTGTCGGTATATCGAAGTGCTGAATTGTTTGTACAGTAGGGCTACGATGGCTATCCGAGTACAGAACCAGAGCTCGAAACCTATCCAACTGCAGAGAGGTGTAAGACAGGGTGACGTTATATCCCCGAAACTCTTCACCGCTGCATTGGAAGACGTTTTCAAGCTACTGGACTGGAAAGGATACGGTATTAATATCAATGGCGAGTACATCACTCACCTTCGATTTGCCGACGATATAGTCCTTATGGCAGAATCGCTGGAGGATTTAAGCACTTTGCTCAATGACCTCAATAGTGCCTCCCAACGGATAGGTCTTGGGATGAACGTGGACAAAACAAAGATTATGTTTAATGTCCATGTCACACCTATGCCGGTATTTGTTGGGAGCACTATGCTCGAAGTTGTTGACGAGCACGTTTACCTGGGACAAATAGTCCGACTAGGTAAGTCCAACTTAGACCGAGAGGTCAATCGACGGATTCAACTCGGCTGGGCAGCGTTCGGGAAATTACGACATATCTTCTCGTCAGGTATACCTCAATCTCTAAAAACTAGATTGTACAACCAGTGCGTGTTGCCAGTGATGACTTACGGATCTGAGATGTGGTCCTTCACTGCTGGCCGTATGAGGACGCTCAAGGTCGCTCAGCGAGCTATGGAGAGGGCTATGCTCGGAGTTTCTCTGCGTGATAGACTCAGAAATGAGGATATCCGCAGTAAAACCAGAGTGACCGATATAGCCCAACGGATTAGTAAGCTGAAGTGGCAATGGGCCGGCCATATACCTCGAAGAACCGATAACCGATGGGGAAGAAAGGTTCTCGAGTGGCAGCCTCGTACCGGTAGGCGTAGTGTAGGGTGACCCCCCACTAGATGGAGTGACGACCTGGTAAAATATGCAGGAAGTCGATGGATGCAGGTGGCTCAGGACCGTGCTTTGTGGCATTACTTGGGGGAGGCCTATGTTCAGCAGTGGACTTGTGAAGGGCTGTAATGATGATGATGATGATGATGAATAATTTATAGGAGAGAGGTAAACAAGCATACGGCTCACCTGATGGTATGTAACTATACCGCCAATGAATAACTGCAACACCGGAGGAAGCTTATATACCCTATTTTATTATATGTTTTAACCTTTAATTTTTTTATACATTCTTTTCAGCCTGTCAATATCCGCTGTGAAACATAGGCCTTCCTTTAAATTGCCTCATAAGAGGGTTTTTTGTCATGATTGCCAGGCTTGACTGGGCACTTTTTTTAGTTCATATCAGGAAGATGCTGCAGCTGATCTCTTAAACGCTGCTTGCCATCTTGTTCTTTTTTTATAGAATAAGGAGTGACAAACAAGCACACAGTCCACCTGATGGTAAATGCATGTTGTGGCCCGTAGACATCTAGATTTATCCTCGATTACGAATCAAAAAGCAGATACATTGTCACCCCTGAGGACTCAGATGGAAAAGGGTCTCTGGATCTCTACACTCACCATACGAAACACAACAGTATTGAGCTGCTATTTTACGCTGGTATTCTGCGAGAGCGTGGTCCTTCCCCGGTCGAGCCGACCCATTCATGCTACAACCATAATATAGCTGCAGCGTGGCAGCGTCTACCACGCTGCAGTTATATTCTAAATATTCAACATTTTCATCAAGTTAAGTATTATCAGTTCAGGAAAGATATCCAAATAAGCCTGTAATACATTTAGACGTATGAAATATCATTAATAATAGTTTTACCAAACGCTTTGGTAAAAAAACATCGCAAATTGTTGAATGCATTAATGCGTTTCATTTTGTATATAATTCATGCCTAACTATTGAGCCGTTATTGAGAATGTTTAATTCGATTGTTTTCCAAAATTTGGGCATTTTTATTTAAATTATAAACAATGCGATGTACTCATGATAATCAAGTACATATATTTTTATGTGGCACACGTACAAAGGGATTTATGTACAAACTTTTTTAAACCTAAGGTCTTTATGCGACTTGAGCGATGTAATTAAAATTAAATTTAAATATTTTAGAGAACACTACTAAAGTTATTTAACGCCAGACGGCGAAATATTTTCATAATAATATATGTTTTTAGATAGAGATATTACCCGTAAACCTAAAGTTAAACTAAACTAGTTTAATATAGAGGAGTCTCAATGAAACATTTTCATTACAGTATAACTAAGTGAAGCTCAAACTTTGCGTGCTCACTGATGAGGTTGTTAAATATTTAGGGCTAGTTTGTAAATGGAAGGGTCCAAAGGTCGGGTGGGTCGCTCTTATGTTGCGACTTTAGATCGACTTGTTTGAACATGGCTACATCGACACTAATGGACTGCTCAATTGTGTAAACATTACAATCTTTGGATCGATTTAAGTAATAGCTCGTTAAAGACCCATTGGACCATGATTGAGTAGAGGATTCTTTGTCACACCCAATGTGGACAACACTGGTTTGTTGATTATCGTTATCTAATATTCATCACCACAGTTTAAGTTTAATCGTGAATATGGAATGCTAATTTATATGAGATTATAGGGGATGCGTTTCTATGTGACAAGATAAAAAGAAATTTATAAAAATATCAATTTAATTAAAGTTTTTGACTACATTGATTAGTTATTATCTTCCGGCTTAGGCAATCTTCGCCTTCTTATCTTAAGAGTAAATTTCATTATCTTTCTTCATCTCATGATAGGGTCCTACGCTCTTCTTCTAACAACAAAATCTGTACTCCAGTTCACTTCACCGAGTTCTATGGTAACTCCTTCACAGTTCAGGCTACACGCCTTTGGAACTCCTTGCCCGATGACATCAGAAAAGCTCCCAATAAGTACGCTTTTAAAAAGTTGGTCCGTGATCATTTCTTAAAGACAATGCATTTTACATGACTCATCAAGTTAATATGTATTGCCAAACAGACGTATATATTCATAGTCATTAATTGTATATACTAATTATGTATGTATTTAAACATATATATATATATATATATATATATATATATATATATAATTGTATGTATACCCATTTATTTATATATTTGTATATATGTAAGGATAGATCATATATGTATAGTTTATTTATTAGTAGTTTGTATATATTATGTAGTTAATTATCATTTGTATAGTGTTCTCTTATTGCCACACCTACATCAAATTCTCACCACTCCATGGGTTGACTGGTAGAGAATGCCTCAAGGCATTAAGTCCGCCCTTTGTATTCTTTTGTTTAAGGATGCAATAAAGAATAAAATAAATAAATAAATAAATGGTTTAAAGAATTTTGTATTTTGTTGCGTTTTAAAAAGCTCCTACGTTTCAGACAGATTTTCAGCAGTGACATTAGCAATTTGCCTCTTAAAAATAAGACTACAAAATTATTATATCATTTCGCGACTAGTTTGTCAGGTAGAAGTCACCTTAAGACATGACTACCGTTTGCGGTTTATAATATTTTTAAATATTTGTTTATTTTTCTATGTAGTTTCTGCTATCCATTTTACTACGTATTTATAAAAAAATTCGGGCCACAGTGTTAAAGTTGCATTGACAACTAGTTATTACTTTATAATTTAGTCGTTTAGTGGCTGCATAGGTATATCCACCACCACATATCATACCTTGGGTGACCTAAGGTGACAGAAAGAATTATAAACATAAGATGGGCAGTAAGTGCCATTTGCCTCATAACTGCAGTTGCCAACTCTGCTGCCAAACATGGCTACTATGGCTAATAAGCCCCGCCCCATATGAGATTTTTTTATAGGGTAAGGATGACAAACGAGCACACAGTCTACCTGATGATAAGTGGATGCTGCACGATATGATATGTGCCCATAGACATCTACATTTAACCTCGATTAAGAATAAAATCCAGAATACGTTGTCACCCTTGAAGACTAAGATGGAATGCCTCAATTTCAGTAAAACGTGTCTCCGTTCTCTACACTCACCATAAAAAACACAGCAGTATTAAGCTGCTATTTTAAGCTGCTATTCTGTGAGAGCGTGCTACTTTCCCAGTCGAGTCGGCCCATTCATGCTACAACCATAATAGCTGCAGCATGGTACTACCGCGTGTAATTATAAGTAATTTATCTACGCGGGAAGCCTGTATTTGGCAGTGAATTCTGACATGCAGTAGTGGATAAATGGAAGTCGAATTGTAGGAATGAAATGTTTTCTTAATTTTTGCCAAAGAATATAAAAGTAAAAAGGAGAATAACAAGCATCATGGTTAAAAAAACCGCACAACTAATCAGACTTAATAAACGATTCAAACCAACTTTAAATCGCTATAGATCGTAAATGGTCATTCAAAATGACAAGTGATCAGCGAAATTTAGAGATGATTTTGAAAGACCTATTAAAAAAAAAAACGATGGCATTAAACACATTCTCCTCATCTTTTCCCTTTCAACACATCTAGTGTACTCAGTCTAAACATGCATAAAGTTGCATAAAAATACATATTTTTATTTTCCTTAACAGACGTATTTTGTACCACGAATTACGCTCAAATTAATGGAGTTTCTGCGTGATAAATCTTGAAGTTTTGTAATTAAATATTTTCAGTGTTTAAAAACTATGCGCTGAAGCAAGATGCTATAAAACATGTCTGTAAATATTCCTATCACTTAAGAGTCAATTAAAAAAAGAGATTTATAAATGTTCTAATACTTAAAGAACAAAATAAAAGCAGAATGAAAAGAATAACCCACATATGATGATGACATAGTTCGACTTATTTTTTTTTATTTTAACAATATAACGTCGGTTGTCGGTGGTGATTAATGTTAGGTATATCTTTAGTGAGACTCACAAGATCACAACAAATCGATTGACCTCAGAATCATCAAAATCGGCCAATGCGTTTGGTCTCTACTGATCTCTAGAGTGTCACAAAAGAACAAACATACCTACATATACACACGTATTGCTGCTTATAAACATATTATCCTCTTTGGCGTTGCACAGTTAGGTAAAAAGAGCTATGTCATAATTTTTTCTCTAGATACCATTTCATATAATCAAATTCAACAAAAAAAAATTGTTAATAAAAAAATCGATAAAAAACGAAACTGCTTGCACGGTATTTAGGACGAAATTAAATACACTACTCCGTTAATAACAAAAAATCGCGAAAAAAACGAAACTGCTTGCACGGTATTTAGGACGAAATTAAATACACAACTCCGAATGTGGGTACATTAAATTATCAGGTAATATATTATATGGGCGGTATAACATTTGTTTTATAATACGTTGGTTGTGACCTTGCTCTGACTTCCTAGTACAAAGAAAGGCACATAAGCTTCCTTTAAAGGCAACACAGAATACGTTACATTAAATTCAAGGGCAATAAAATGAATAACAAGTATGTAATTATTACGTTCAATACATCAATTCAAGTTGTTATGCAAACAATGTAATTTTATTCATGTTTTTTTTTATAGTATAAAGGTGACATACGAGCACACAGTCCACCTGATGGTAAGTGGATGCTGTGGCCCGTAGACATCTACATTCGATTTAGAATCAAAATGCAGATGCGTTTTCACCCCTACCCCATAGCTATATTGTGGATGCAGCACGAATGGGTCGACTTAAGGGTGGACAGCGTATCGCAACAATTTCGTATTGATTTTTACATATCCATCTCAGTCCTCAGTTGAAGATAAATGTAGATGTCAATAAGCAAGGGGCAATAAGTAAGGTGGCAACACATAATTTTTTATAGATTAAGTGTGACAAACGAGAACGTGGTCCACCGGGCAGAAGTGGATGCTGTGGCTCATATACATCTACATTCTGGTCCCTATAAATTATTTTATTTTAAAAACACCTAATATTTTTTATTGATTTTTATTCCCTTTTTCTTCTTTTTCTATGTGACTAGTCATATATTTATTGATTAGCGTTATGTTTTCATCACATTTGAATCTTCTTTTCGCCATCGAGAATATGTAAAAAAATCGAGTAATTATGGAATATGAGTACTTTCGTGGCAACAACACGGCAAAAACGGCATGCAACCTCAACGACGTTTACGAAACGAATACTAAAAACGAACGCACCACCTGTTATTGGTTTGCCCGCTTCTGTTCTGAAAATTTCGACCTGAAAAAAGAACCCCGTGATCGTCCGAAAATTTTAGTTGACAATGACAAATTATAGGCGATTGTCGAAGCTGGTGATACTCAATCTACTCAATTAGCAGAAGCTTTCGACGTTAGCATTAAAACAATATTTGTTCATATGCGTCAATTTGACACAATGTAAAAAAGCTTGACAAATGGGTGCCCCACGAACTCAATGATCGCCAGCGCAAAGTACGCGTCGAGACGTGCCTTGCACTGCCTAACAGGGACACAGAAGAAACAACTTTGAACCGCATCGTTGCCTGCGACGAAAAATGGCTTCTGTTTGGCAATCGCAAGCGCTCAGCAAGTTGGATGGATCCTGGTTCAGCACCTAAACATTGCCCCAAACAAAAATTTACCCATAGAAAAGTGATTGGTCACTGTTTGTTAGTCTAGCGCAGGTGTGATTCATCATAGTTTCTAACCAAACAGGATGAGCATTACTGTAGATATGAAATGTGAAGAACCGAATACAATGACGTACAAGCTAGCACGTCTCCAACCAGCTTTGGTCAATCGCTCGTCACTGTTGCTCCTGCAAGACAACACGCGATCTTATACTGCACAACAGACGGTCTCTATGTTACAAGAGCTGGGCTTCGAAGCTCTACGTTATCCGCCGTACTCACCAGATATTGCGCCTACAGACTTCTAGTTTATCCATAATTTGGATAACTTTTTGTTGTGAAAAAAAAAATCAATACCTGAGACAAAATGCATTTGAAGAATTAGTTGCCTTTTGTTGCAGATTTCCTCAAGAACCGTAAAAAAAACTGCCACTGCGTTGGCAAAGATGCATCGAATGCGTGGGTGATTATTTTGTTTGATAGAAAGAATAAATATAAAAAAATAAACTTTTGGTAAATCCAAATGTACATGCCTTAAGAGGTGAGAGTAAGTCAGCTCAAATTCTAATTTCGCCCCCACTTCCCCGCGCGTCGTATGCTATGTACCGACATGTTTGTAATCACTAATACTCTAAGTAGATAGGTCGTTAGATACTTATTTCATTATGTTTATCATATATATGCCTGTTTCTTAACGCCAACCCAGTCGCTTCTTATTTTTATAACGGTTATTTCCCATTTTAATTTTACGTCTTCCTGTTGCGTAATGTGTTTTCTGATCGTAAGCGACACAACTTCTCCCTTCAAAAGCCCGAGCAATACTAACGGAGAGCGACAGGAACCAAGCTTACGCGCCGATAGTTTAGGTGATTTCTTTTTTACAGTGAAAATAATGGTATTTTAAAAAAGTAAATAACATAAGCACTGCTTTATAGTTAGTTCAGTTAGTATGCAAAGTTTCATGATCTTATTTAAAGTATTTTATGAATAACAGCGGTTTATTGTTTATTTTGGAGGTAACTTTGGATTTTTTTTCTATCGAGAAAATTTTTCGGGTATACGAAAATCGTGTTTTCGTCTAACATAATCACTAACTATAATCCTCAACTTTATCATATATTTATTTCAAAATTAATGCTGCAATATTTTCGGCATAACGAAGGATCTTGCTAAGGGCTCATGTTATACGTCGATTTTTAAAAGTATTTTAAATACACACAAGTTTTCACAAATAACCTTGCTACTATCACTTCTAATTTTCCTATAATTTTATGTCAAACGTCAATAAAATTGTTTTGAAAATCCTAAAGTGCACAATTTATAATGCTCATATGATCGCGAAAAAATTTAGAAAAAATTTCTCAATTGAAAATAATTTTTATTTTTATTTTACTATGTTATTGAGATTCAAAAAACTTTTATTATTGTTAATTGATAAACTTTTAACAGAATTATCTTAAACCGATCAGAAATCAACTTTAATATTACTTTAATTTTTAGGTATTTGCGTAAAAACTAGTTTTTTTACCCGACTCGTAAATTTTTTTTCTCATCAACTTTATTTTCTTTTCAAAAAGTTTTTCTTATAGTCATAATCAGTACTTTAATTTAGCATTCACCAAAGTATACCCTCAGGTCACTCCATAAAATCCAAGACGTATAAGTCTATATGTATATATAAATTCTACGTACTTTTAGCGAAACAATATATTGTAAGAAATCTGTGATTATAAATATATTATAAATATAAGAAATCATTTGTTTGCTGTAGATACGATTTCCTGCGATAAAACGTTGAATTCTTGACTTTTAAGCGCCAGATTTCGCTAATGTTAACTTATTTTCAAATTATATATTAGTCGTCTTTGCGCTTATGAAATCGTGGGCACAGCTAGGCTTCCTATATATATACCACGTGTGGTGCGTTATGATTTCGTGAGGATGCGAAATTTCTTGTTTTCATTGTCAATATTCATTACAATTTTGTAAATTGATGCTTTGTCATAAAAACTGAAGAATTAAGCTTGAAAGAAAAACAAGAAGATCGTTATAATATTTAACCTTTTTTTATTTTTGAGTAAACTTCCAAGAAACTCTCGAGATAAATTAAAATATAACCCCTGGCACCATTTCGTTGCTAAAATCGAATTGGATACCCGTGGCTTTCACGAACGTTCTATTTTTCAAATTAAAATAATATTGTTCTTTGTTCCAAAAATACACACAAATTAACGCAACATATTTTTAATAGAATTAACTAAAATGGTATCTACACAGCAGAAATGTTATAGAAACCACACAGTGGTAACTACAACTACTGATTTTCAGTAAACGCCAGAGACATAGGTGAAATAAAATAAACTTAACTACTTACACTAATAGTAATAATAAAGGATACTAGGGACAAATATCACACGAGGGTAGCCGAAAACCTTGACACCATCGATGGCAGGAAAGAATGTGTGGAGAGAACATGGCAGAACCTTAGGGATGGAATGGTAATTGCAGCGTTTGAAGTATGTGGAACGACAAAAAGAGGTAGTAGTAAAAGAAGAGATGCATGGTGGAATGATGAAGTGAGAGAAGCTGTAAAAAAGAAGAAAAAAGCATGGTTAGACTACTTGGCCTCTAGTAACGATAAGCATATGAGAGAGAAGATGAAAAAAAGATATAAGCTGCAGAAAGTTCATGCGAAAACATTGATTGAGGAAGTACGTGAAAGGTGTAGAACAGAAGCGGACGAGAGGTTGTCGCGCAACTTTAAGGAAAACTCCAAACTCTTCTGGAAAGAGGTTGGAGGGTCCCGGAGTGGTGCGACAGCCTTAAGAATGAACAAAGTGCTTTCGAGAACCAATGACGTCCTCTCAGAAAAATCGGACGTCATGCAGCGATGGAGTGAATTTTATAGAGAAATGTATGCGTGTCATGATCTTAGTGAAGGATCCGGGGGTAACGCCATGACTGGCACGCCAGACACGGACCTCGATGACACTGAGGTCATCAGCATGAAAGAGATTGAACGTGCGATTCGAAGTTTGAAATGTGGTAAGGCTGCGGGACTAGACAGAGTTACTGCTGAAATGGTCAAGTACGGTGGGCCTCGCGTCTGGGACAGCTTTCGTCTGCTGTGCAACTTGTGCTGACGGACGGGAGATGGCCCGGATGATTGGCGATCCGCGGTCATTGTGCCTTTATATAAAGGTAAAGGTTCACATTTGGCTGCGGGTGCTATCGGGCGATCAGCTTGACCAGTTTAGCAAGTAAAGTTTACTCGAAGGTTTTGACACGTAGGATGCAAGAGAAATCGAAAAGATTCTTATGGGAGGCACAATGCGGATTTAGACCTGGAAGAGGATGCACGGATCAAATGTTTTCTCTCCGCATGATCACAGAAAAGCTTCTGACTGTTAATCAGAGGATTTTCTGTGCTTTTGTCGATCTGGAGAAAGCATTTGATAAGGTTATAAGGAAGAAAATGTGGGAACTGTTGCCGGGATATGGTGTGGATGGTCGATTGTTAAGGGCTGTGCAGTCACTTTACTATGACTGTAAAGCCTGTGTGCGGGTAGGGCATGACCTGTCACCCATGTTTAGCGTCCAAGCGGGCGTAAAACAGGGTTGTGTCATGTCTTCCTGGCTGTTCATAGTGTATCTCGACAGCTGTTTACAGAAGCTGAAAAATAGCTGTTTGGGTGTGAAATTGGGTGACATAAAAGTAAATTGTCTGCTGTATGCTGATGATGCAGTGCTTATTGCACCATCAGAAGCAGAACTGCAGGCATTAGTCACGTGTATGAAAGAGGAATGTGAAATTAAAGGTCTCCGTTTAAATGCTAATAAAACTAAGGTTCTGGTATTTGAAAAGGACGAAGAGAGAACGAAATGTGAAATATGGGTAAATCAGGAACGTCTAGAACAGGTAAATGAAATTGTATACTTGGGGAGTGCTTTCAGCCAGGATGGGAGATGTGATTTAGATGTGGATAGGCGCGTTGCTGTCGGGAACAAAGTCAATGGTGCCCTGAATGCGTTAGTCAAAAGGCAAGGCGTGGTGAAGAGTGCACGCCTTGCAATACATAACGCAGTGTTGGTACCGACTTTGTTATATGGCAGCGAAACCTGGGTATGCCAGAAGAAGCATAAAAGCAAGTTAAATGCAGTGGAGATGCGATCTATTCGTAAAATGTGTGGCGTTACCATAGCCGATTGAAAGCGAAACGAAGAGATTCGCAATATGGCAGGATTGAAAGATGATCCTATCACAAAAATTGATAGGAGCGTACTCCAATGATTTGGGCACGTTGAGCGAATGAGTGAAGACCGAATGGTGAAGAAAATATATAGAGCGAAAGTAAATATTAAAAGGTGTCGAGGTAGACCGAGACTAACTTTCGAAGACCATGTGAGCAAATTGCTCGAAGAGGGGAAGGTCAAGAGTACTCGGATACCTAGACGTGCATGTATGAAGAAGTTAATGAACCTGAAAGAAGCGAAAGAGGTATGTAAGGATCGTGACACTTGGCGATCTGTTCTCTCTGGCTACCCCGTTAGGGATTGTGCGTGAAGATAAGTAAGTAAGTAAGTAAGTAAAATTTTAAATGCTTTGCAGCCGTGCTATAAGTGGTAGCTCCCCCTGAATACTCATTGTTAAATCCTTTTTGGAATCTTTTTTAAAAGGTCGGCAACGCATATGTAGTATTCCTGGTGTCGCAGTTGTTAATGGACGGTGGTAGTCACTTGCCATCAAGTAAGACCCGTGCTCGCAATAACATATATAAAAAAGACAGATCATATTCGAAATCAAGCCTGTCCACTCCTAGACTTCGCAGAGGTATATTTTTAGAATGGTTTAGAATAACCAATATCTTAAATGTAATTTACTCTTTCTTATATTAACCAAGGACCAAGTCCACTAAACGATGTAAGAATATCCACTACCCTATGTCGTCTACCCTCGTAGGCGACAGGGACCATCGGAAGCAGCGTCTTCGAAATAAAAAATGAAAACTGCAATTGCCAGCCGCATGCCAAGAGTGGCAACTACGGCAAAAATTCCCCCTATGAGATAATCTATGGGGGATGTCTATGTTATGGACTTTTGATAGGCTTTAATGGTAATAGGCAAAGTCCGTGCTGGGAAAGCGGAAGACAGGGCTCCGCTATGCAAGATATCTCTAATATTTCATAAAAAACTAACATTATTAACTAAACTACAATGCTTAGTGTGTGATTTCAGATTTTTCCATTTCGTTGTAGCTAGTTTTAAGCTTATTATTCCGAAAACTTAATCAATCTTATATATAAGGCTATAAAGAAGTGTTTGTTACGACAGATATCTGGATTTAAATAAAGCGACGCCAAAATCTTGGCGATATTTGACTTTCGTGGTTAAATTCCATATTTTGCATTATTACTTCGCACTTTCGAGACTTCTTAATTAAAACAGAGTTTAGTTTAAACCTAAACCCAATTACAAATTACTTTTAAGGTAAAAGCTACTTAATTTGAAATATGGTGCTTAACACCAATTTAAGGATAACACATTTGATATCTCTTGTTATAAAAACTTTTTATAATTAAAAATTAAATTTGACTTTTAATTTTTAACAGAATCGGTAAAACAACACTAAATTTAAACGTGTAAGTGAATAAAAAGCACTAAATAACAACTAAACAAACTTTACACGTTCTGCAATTACGTGCTGCAATTATATTAGTAGTATAAGTAGTTGTAGTACGAATGGGTCGGCTCGACCGGGAAGCACGCTAAAAAACAACTAAAATAGTAGTTTAATGCTGCTGTGTTTCGTATGGTGAGTGTAGAGAACCGGATACCCTTTTTACTGGAAACGAGGCATTCCATATTAGTCCTCACGGGTGACAACGCATTTGCATTTTGATTCATAATCGAGGATAGATGTAGATGTCTATGGGCCACTGCAACCACTTACCATCAGGTGGACTGTGTGCTCGTTTGTTACCTTATCCCATAAAAAAATGTCACAAATGCACCTGCTGAGATTTGCCTTTAATCAATTATTACGGTTTAGTACCTGTTTCTAATGATGATAATAAATGAACTTATCTGTGGTATTCGTAAAAGTCATTGAAATGACAGCAAAATGACAGTAACGGACAAATGTCTATTACGTCACGGCAGTCACTCTGTGCTCCTTGGTACCAGGAGAACATAAACTAAAAGCGGTTGGAAGAATCAGGTGCGAAAATAGAACAAACTCCCACGGCCGATCAAAAATAGAACGTTCGTGAACGCCACGGGTATCCAATTCGATTTTAGCAACGAAATGGCGCCCGGGGTTATATTTTAATTTATCTCGGGAGTTTCTTGGAAGTTTACTCAAAACCAAACATAAAATTAACGTATTTTTTTTATTAAAAAAAGGTTAAATATTATAACGATCCTACTGTTTTTCTTTTAAGCTTTATTCTTCAGTTTTTATGACAAAGCATCAAATTACAAAATTGTAATGAATATTGACAATGAAAACAAGAAATTTCGCATCCTCACGAAATCTTAACGCACCACACGTGGCAATATATATATATATATATATATATATATAATATGTCCCTGTCGCCTACGGGGGTAGACGACATAGGGTAGTGGATATTCTTACATCGTTTAGTGGACTTTGTCCTTGATTAATAAAAGAAAGAGTAAATTACATTTAAGATGTAATATTGGTTATTCTAAACCATTCTAAAAATATAGCTCTGCGAAGTCTAGGAGTGGACAGGCTTGATTTCGAATATGATCTGTCTTTTTTATATATGTTATTGCGTGCACGGGTCTTACTTGATGGCAAGTGACTACCATCGTCCATTAACAACTGCGACGCCAGGAATACTACATATGCGTTGCCGACCTTTTAAAAAAGATTCCAAAAAGGATTTAACAATGAGTATTTAGGGGAGCTACCACTTATAGCACGGCTGCATAGCATTTAAAATTTTAGAAATTTAAAATAATTTAAATAACTTCAACTTGACTTCGATTTCCGCCAGCACTACAGAAACCGCCTTATCGGTTAATATGATTCTTTTTTTAAGTACATATTAAAAAATATGTGGAAATGTGAAAAATTAGGGGATTAATATTGTTATTATTATTTAGATAACATACTCGTTGTGACCTTGAATTCGTGATATTCCTTAGAGTCCTTAAAACGATAAAAATCTTTTAATAAAAAGTAAAAACTTACTTTTAATTATAATAAAAAATAATAAAATATAAAATAAACTTGTGCCTTGCACATGCCGTTTGTTGCGCTTTTTGTTGTTTTGGTTTTTTGTTGTGCCCTTTTTCTAAATGCTTACCGTTTTATTTTTATTTTTAAACTGTTATGAGTGTGTTTTTATATATATATATATATATATATATATATATATATATATATATATATATATATATATATATATATAAGTAAAGTATGTAAGTTGGAACCTGTGTTGAGTGTAATTAGTTAACTTTATTTTATTCCAGCTATGTCTCTGGCGTTTACTGAAAATCAGTAGTTGTAGTTACCACTATGTGGTTTCTATAACACTTCTGCTGTGTAGACGCCATTTTAGTTCATTCTATTAAAAAAATATGTTATGTTAATTTGTGTGTATTTTTGGAACTAAATAAATTATATTACTATTATTATTATCAGGAGTAGCTTCTGAAGTCGGAGCTTTGATTGTTCGGATATGTCTATTTTAATTATGCAGAAAATAAAAATGAAAAAATATTTGAAATGTAAAAACAATACTTACATAAAATGTTTGTTATTTGAGCAAAAAAGAGCAGAAGTCATATTATTAAACTATTTATAAATTATCTCATTCCCTATAAGTTTTTTTTACTATTACGCAATATTAATATTATAAATAACGTGTTATTTTAATGTAAAACAAGCAAAGTTATCCGTCTATAATTAATATGTGATCCCGAATCCATTACAAGGATTTCCTTGAAATTTCAGTAATAAGGTTAGGAATACCAAGGCATCAGAAATCATTAGGCGTTCGGCTTCAGCAGGCGACTATATTATATGTGTGCGTGCCTCACCTGAGTTCACTAGAAGACTGCAGATATCGCTTTGATATATATAAAGTTCACATTCATATTGTACTAAAATCTATAAGAGTTTGGCTAAATAATTATTCATGTTCTATGTAATTATTCTTGTGTGAAAATGAAATATGGCATTAAATATATACGAAAGTAATACAAAATTCTAATAATGAACCTATCAATTTTAAAATATTTTTTTTTTCAACAAGGCTTTATAAAGAGACCAGTTAGATTGAATTAGATGCAATTTATAATTTTTTGGCTTTAGAAAGAACCTTAAACATAAAAACTTTTTGTCACAGCTCTCACAAGCGAAGATTTATTAGTTGATCAACAATAAGTTTGTCTGGTTCAAACGACCATCAAAGATCACCATTTGCCAACAACGTGCTCGTCTCTTATCCAATACGTGAGCTATTTAGATAGTTCTGGGATAATTAAAAAAGTTCCATGGTTAAGCTGTTATTATTTACTGTTTTCAAAGAAGCGCTATTAGCATTTATACAATAGTTCATGCATCTGAACCAATTTTTAAAACACTTTGTTGCATTCCACCTCAAACACCTCTTCTACATGTAAGCCGTATCCCTTTTAGCTGATTTTGATATAAATGATCTGATACAAAAAATCAATACAATGCTAAATCAGGACTGTGAGGACGGCTAGCAGACCCAAAAATTAACTGGTACGCTCTGCAGAATAGCCGAGAGCAGAGTAATCTAGAGCGTAGGCTAAGTTAAGCCCATAGTTCAATCCATAGAATACTATAATACACAATAGAATGGCTGTCAACGTTATTTTGTACGAGATTCGGCGTCGCCGGGAGCACACATACAAGCAATTACGTCGTATTATCACTACTACAAACCCGATTCGCTGTGTTGACAGACAAATTTTAAATATTAATTTGTAAGGAGTGTGCAATTTGGCATTTTCTTAATAATTTGCATGTGAAATTTGGATACGTGTGAATTGACGTATTAGTGACATTTTAGTGGCTACACGGGCTCCGCCCACTCCCCCGTTCTATTATGTATGTAATTATAGTATTCTATGGTTTCATCGCTTGTTGCTTGTACCATTCGGCGTCAATGCTAATTGGACTTCGTTTTTGACATCGGATACTATATCAAAGTAAAATTCTTCCCGCGCTTCTCACTCACTTCAATTATTTTGAAACAGTCACACTGTTAACTAACCCTTCGTTTCTTAATCGTATTGGTGTCTTGGATATTCACTACCTGTAAATATGATGTAAAATCAATCAAATTTAGCTATGAGGTCATGTCACCATTTCAATCGGGCCTACTATTGAGCATCGACGAAGTTGTGAGGCCTTTAACGCCACACTATCGTCACGAGAGGGTATAAGAGTAAAATCTCATGAAAACATCAAGATACGATCTGCAATTTGTGCTGAATCTCTTCGTAGGTGATTCATCTATTCCCTTTACTTACATTTTTCACCAGCTGCCCCAGAAAGATCTTTATCCATAAACTAATAAAGGTCTTTAATGGCAACGGCGTCGTCGTTAAAATGGTCGAGGAGGGACCTGCAACGGAAGAGGTCCATAATATGTGGTAACGGTGAGTATTCTTTGCCCTATTCAGGCCTATACACTGCTGTAAGTTATTCCCCATACTATAATGGCAATGTGTTTTTTATTTTTATTTCCTTCTTTTTTTAGTCTCGTATGTCTATGTCGTAAGGAGTGATGTTGGCGTCCATACGAGTGCACGAGGATAGAAATATTTCGAGGTGGAATGTTGCCCTTTAATAATATTATAACGATTATCCCTTAATAATATTGGATTTAAAAATTATTCACAAAGTTCTGATGCGTTATAACGATGCGAAGTTTTAAGAGGATTTTGTTGACGGATTAACCCAGCGGACAGTGTCGATGACGGCAATTTTTAGGCAAATAACTGGAGGGTTATATCAATATAGGGTCACGTTATTTCGTTTCTACTAATAGTTCTCATGAGTACAAATCACAATACTTTTATATATCAAAATACACTTCATAACACAAATTACCACTTAACTAGCGATCCGTCCCGGCTTCGCACTGGTGATTTCTGGATCTCGACAACAGCGCCACCTACCGGGTCCAATTGTGAAGCTAAACCATTCTCAAATCAACTTAATCACACACAAAAAGTTTCATCATAATCGATCCAGCCGTTTAGGAATTCAGTTACATACACACGGACAGAAGAATTTTATTTATAAAGATTACAAGCATAATGTAATCGAAAAAACTTAAGCGACAATCCACCGACGGTCAAGTTTCGTTCTTATCTCCTTCGAGTTGAAGTTGGTAATGTTTCAAATGGTTTTAATGACATTAGTATGGCAAGTGTGATAGCAGTTCATCAAATGTTAAGAACTTCTTTATATTTCCCACATCCAGGAGTTCAACTTCATTAACTTTACGATTAGTTTCCTCTAATTAAACTGATTAGAATTCTTGACGTATTTTTAGCAGTGGAGATTTTAATAGGCGGTAATGAATAAATAAATGATATCTTGGTGTTTGTTCTTAAAATGTTATTCTAATCGTATTCATCTGGAATGATATTGCTATATCTAATTATTTTTAATATGAAAACATCAAAGAAAAAAGTATTACTTATACTAAGTACTGCAAGAGATTTTTTAAAATAAATTCCCCCTCAATATAAATTATAACTGGATTCAATTCGAAATAATAGCCTTTATCTTATCAAGTAATATTTTATCAAAAATGTCGATTAATCTATCTACACCCAACTATTGACAGAGCTAGCGCTATTTTTATGGTAGGCCATGTGTACATCTATATTAACGTCCGGCGAATTCTGGACAGTGTGAAAATGTCTCTTTTAATGATTGGCTTATCGTTCCAATACGATGGCGTATGTTAGATAACTATCGACACGCTAAAAATATATATCATTCAGTTTTAATGTCATGTTAAAATCCTATACCCTATACCTTTAAACGAGTAAATCTTGTATATATATAATCGGAATCTCGGAAACGGCTCCAATGATTTTCATAAAATTTAGTGTCCAGGGAGTTTCGGGGGCAATAAATCGATCTAGTTAGGATTTATTTTTAGAAAATGTCTTTTTGTCCGTGTTTTCAGGTAATGAAAAACTGCTACAATATAAGAAGGTAAATTTTGACACTTTCTTAATGATCGTAATAGCTCAAGTGGATATCGAGCGGTCGTGAAATCGTAATTCCTTGGTTCACGTCCCGTCTTGGGTCCCAACTTTTTTTTCCTTTTTTTTTCAAGTTCCCTTCTTTTGTGAGAAAATCTATTATTTCGAGCCCTTTTTTTAGTATTTTAAAAATACGAAAATTTTAATTAAACTAATTGCAGTCATGATTTTTTATTCAAATAACCAGTTCAGTTTTTTCTATTATGTCAATAAGATCAAAAAATATTATTCATGTAATTTGTACCCAAATGTAATTTAAAAAAAAACGAGCAAAGCTCGGTCATCCGGGTACTAGAACGTTAAACTAAGTAATTTACAAAAATTTTTTTCAAAGAAAAATGAATGTGTTTAGTAAGATAAAACACGAAAAAAGAAACACTTGTTGCTTCAAAACAAATAAGCGTATGCGGCGCGTAAGCTAGCGTAAACAGAAATAAATTACCGCCTAAATAAACCATAACGTAAACATTATTACAATATGTCAAGTTCTGAACTAAATTAGCTTTGTGTGCCGATAAGCACACACACGCAAACAATATCAGTGTTAACTTTGTAGACTGCATGGTGCTTCCCGATTTAGCTTTGTAGCTGTTACGATCGCACCCCTATTTTTAGAGTAAGTCCGTCCCTCTCGTTCTCGCCGCTTTCCCCTAGCTTTTCTCGTTCGAGCATGCGCTTTGCGTCCCGACGCACGTGCTCGAATTACTTCTGATGTATTATGAGCTCCTGGTATTGGGCGCGCCTAGGGCGGTTGTCGCGCCGCCGCCCAATGCCTTTTCCGCCCTAGCGATACAACCCTCCCTCAGAAGCTGATACGTACGCCGCCGATACGGTCCGCTCCAGTAATTTCAGCGGCACATTTTCGCACGCATTATATTACGCGCGGATGAGGCTGCCAACTTTTTTTTCCTAGTTGAAGTTATGTTAAGGGCTCTATTCTTTCCTTTACATGTTTTTTAAGCTCATCTGATCGTATTTGTATTGTGATTAATTTAATTTTAAAAAGTTTTCTCATCAATTGTTAAGTGTTTTAGTGTTATAGTGTTAAGTGTTTCTTCCAGTTGTGGGTGTTCTGCTGATGAGCTTCTGATCCTGCTGCTCGTGGGGACAATGGAGATGAGGCGTCAAGCAACTTTACCAGGTGACTAAATTTAAAAAAAATAAGTTTATAACGTCACTATCGTCTCTACAAAAGTGCTATATGCAGCTAATATACTAATTATAGAAAAATACGAATTATATGTATATTAACATAATTCATCTTTTTTGTAAAGAGAAAATCCCAAGAACTATTTTTATTAAAAAGAAATCAAATCGCATAAATGTAATTTAGTGTTTAATTAAAGCAAAACCCAATGAATAGATACATAAGGTAAGGACTACGATGAGTAAAAATATAAATATAATTCCTTAAACGTTTAAATTTTTTTAATGTTTTTTTAAGTTTCATGTAATGTATAATTAATAATACACCTACAAACTCAAAATTAAACATACTTATAAACAAAAAATAAATTATGTAATTTTGAATAAGAATGTTCCATAGATTAAACCAATCAATCGTAAAACTTTACTATACAGTTTTATCAAAGTGAAGTCGCGTTAGAGTGGTAGGTTTTCAAAAAGAACATGTTTACTTGTAAGTTGGTCTTTGAAAAGGACTTTTCCTAAACAGTTTGATATCCGACGTTTTTGTTAAGGGCCGTGCCACGTTAAAGCTTTCGGGTTTTTATTTGTTGTCAGTGTCAAGAGCAGAGCATCGTAAATTGCCAGTCCATTGGCTTGTCAACTATACCTTGCGTAATTTTGTTTGATCACGTTCTAAATTAACTTATTTTTAAAATAGACTCGCATCACTAAGCTATTATCTGTATCTTACACCTTATAGAACACAATATTTTTGCAATGTTGCTGATAAATTATACTAATAATATTACTTTTAGAATTTGTTAAAATGATAATCATCATATATATATATATATATATATATATATATATATATATATATATATATATATATATATATATAAACTACACTATACCTATTTAAATGTCTTTGGCAGTGTATATATATATAAAAATCTGGTAAGAGATGTAGGAAGTCGTCGATGGATTCAGATAGCTCAGGACCGTGCTTTGTGGCGTTCTTTGGGAGAGGTCTATGTTCATCAGTGAAATTGTGAAAGGCTATGATGATGATGATGGTATATATATCGACACTTACCTTCAGGTGAGCTGCATGCTCATTTGACCTCTCTTTTATAAAAATAAATTAACTACATTAAATATTTCTTTAAGATTTTTTAACGTGGTAGGGCCACGCTGCAGCTATATTATAGTTGTAGCACGAATGGGTCAGCTCAACCGGGGGTAGGACCAAGTTCTCACAGAATACCAGCGTAAACTAACAGCTTAATGCTGCTGTGTTTCGTATAGTGAAAGTAGAGATCCGGAGACCCTTTCTTTACTGGTATCGAGGCATTCCATCTTAGTCCTCAGGGGTGACAACGCACCAGCGTTTTTATTCTTAATCGAGGATAAATTTAGATGTCTATGGGCCACAGCATCCACTTACCATTAGGTGGACTGTGTGCTCGTTTGTCACCTTTATTCTGTAAAAAAAGGTATAGTAACGACCTGGTGAGACACGCAGAAAGAAAATGGATGCAGGCAGCTCAGGATAGTGCTCGTTATGTTCAGCTGTGATTTTGTTAGGTTGTAATTATGATTTATGACGATACTGAGAATTTTGTAATGAAAAATGTACTTCTATTTTTATGTAAAAATATGACAAGCTTGAAAGAATTTCATTCAAATTTTGTCTTCATCTCCAGTGTGTAGGTAGTATCCGCGAAGAGTTGTTTGCAAGCAAATATTCTGCGGTTCCAGTCGTCGCAATGTGGCTTGCACGAGATTAAAGGGTTCAACTACACGCATGGATAAAGGTTGCCCTTTTAGATAAAGGTCATGTCTACTTTATGGAATTTCTCTTCAGCGTTTTACCCTGTTGGATTATACGTACAAGCAAATAACAGCGCTTTTTTATTCATTTATTAAAGCCTATCAAAAATATATCTAATGCTGAACATAGCAACCTAGCTTACCCTTAGCCTAAGCCCCTAAGCTGTTTGATATCCGACGTTTTTGTTAAGGACAGTGCCACGTTATCACTTTCGGGTTTTTATTTGTTGCCAGGGTCTATCAAAAGTATACCTATTGCTGCACATAGGCCTTCCCTTAGATCGGCTTATCGTGGTGATATTTTCAATCGTTTTCTGCTTGACGGGCGGCTTGGTAACCCCAGTTTTTTTATTTTTTATGTTATTGTCAGGAAAATGCTACAGCCCATATCCTGTTTTATTTCCATCTGTCGCTTCTTTTTATAGAACAAGGGTGACAAAAACACCTCAAGACACCCACGGTTGATTTTTTTTATAAAGGGGCAATACTCAAAAAGATTGAAGGTCCCTCCTATCCACAGAGAGGTTGAATGATATGGGGAAGTGACCATTTTCACTGGAAACAATGCATTCCGTCTTATATTTCTGAGGTAGATGGATTGTGTGCTCCTTTGTCAATCTACTTTTATAAAAAGTGGCTACGTTACTGCTATTGTATATCAACGAATTTCCGACGCGACACATTTTTCTGCTACGTTAACTTGTTTATTACTCCGTAAAATAGCTTACTATTAGGGCTAATTTTTTAATTCTAATTTTAATACAATTGAAAGGATTTCTTACTACCGTCACGCTTGGTTGTCGGATGGCGATATCTGTACATATGCATGTACCTTTGGGTCGCTTTTGCAAAAATCCTAGCTTTTTCGTCTCTATTTATATATTATAACTACCTGGAACGGCCAACGTTGTTTTGCCCTCTTTAGGACGACCGTATGTCTCTATTTCTCAATATTTTCGTATATACCGTATACTTCAATATTTTCGTAATAAAAAATATTGAGGGTCGCATAACGGGGTAAAAACTATCCCATTTCTCAAGTTGGACCAAACTGTACACAGTATACAAAATTTCATTGAAATCAGTTTAGTGGTTTAGGAGTTCATCGCGGACAAACAATGTAACATGTAATTTTTATATACAAAGATATATGTTATTAAATGTCTCTATTTATTCGTCAACTCTTATATTCGTCTAGGTATATATATTCGTTAACTCTTATGCAAGCTGCGGTATTGGACTCTTGTATTTTTCGTTATTTAGTGCCATTACATTTAAAACTATGTTAAGGATTATGCGATATGTTTTTTTCTCAGGAAATTATTCATCAGTGGGAGCCATGAAGTTAAGCACTCGTCGCAAATTTCGTATCAAGCGAGCAACTTGGGTTCGATTGATTGATTAAAAATTTGAATTGCAATTTTAAGTGCTGATTCGCAACGTGTTCGGTGGTGAAGGAAGACATCGTAAGGAAACCGGAATGTCTAAGAATTAAAAAAAATATTAAAAAAGAAAAGCTTTTCTCTTCCACATGATTTTCGATATTAGCTTAATTACTTATTTTTACTAACCTTAGCTTACTTACCAATGTTTTGTTCGCTTTGCGTTCAAAGTTATACACTTATCTACTAGGTACTTTAATGAGAAATATTGCATTTTGTATTTCCGTAGAATATAGTTGAACTTTATTATATATTAGCGACACGGCTTTGCCTGGAAATGATCTATTAATGTGGCGTTATTTAGATTTAAGTTCCTCAACAAAGACAAGACTATTTTATTCTAACAAATTTTGGATTTTCAAAAATATCTCCAAGTTTTTCAGATAAAATATAATATTTTAGAAAACTATTGGCATTGCTATTTGTCTGTTCGAGAAATTTTATTTATATTTTGGTTCAGGTACTCCAAAGATTAGCTCAGACAACAAACAGACAGACTGTGAAGAATTTAAAAATTATTACTCATACAAAATAACCCTCTGCACTATAATAAATGGCAGTTATTTCGACAGTATAGTCAGATACTTCAACTTTGTTTATATGTATAGATGTATAGAATATAGAACTGATATCAATGTAATGCTGAATAATCATGTTCCTCGAAATAAAATTCTGATTCTAATTAAAATTTTTTTAAATATTTTATAATATTAATAGAACTTTGACGTGTAACTGCGATGTTAGAATATCCACCACCCCATTTCATCCCATGGGTGTCGTAAGAGGCGATATTATGAAATAAATCAGGATATAGACAGCAGCGTCTTTCTAAAAAATTGCGGTTGTCAACCCACCTACTAAACATGGCAACTATGGTAAATATCTTACGAGGCAACTTATGGGGGAGACCTATATTCAGCAGTGAACTTATGTAGGCTGTAACGGTAAATAGAGATTATTCATAAATAAGCCTTGTTAAGACGGCGTAGGAGAATACTCGAGATGTCTCTTTCATATTGAGGGTGTTGAATGAGACGAATATGGAAAACCCTAGGAAAAATCTTACAGTTTCCGAACGATGACAGCGGTGGTTTACGGCAGACGTAAAACATCCAGTTTGGCGGCGGGTGGCAGTGTCAAATGTGTGAGGTGTTTGATACTGCGATCGTCATCTACCTGCCAAGTGTGGTGGCATATAGGTACGTACCAACAACAGGAAGGGTCCATTTTTTGGTAGAATTGCTTGCAAACGAGCATGTGGCTCACCTGATAGAAAATATCGAGCGCCGCCAACGATCAACTGAAACAAAAGAGAAATTGCAGGTGCGCTACCGGCATTTTAAAAAGTAGTAAGCCCATTTGTTGAAGGTCCATAAGTCGTATCGTTCGAGAAAAATCGCGGATGGTAAATGATCTCAAGGTAGAAAATTTCCAGTAAATCAGATCAGATGGTGTGAATTGAATCGGGAATATTTTGGCGATGTGTGATGGGATTTGTTATGGTCCATGTGCAGCCGTGGTTTTATGGGCTGATGAAGAATAAGAAGCATATTCTAGGAATAGTTTATAACCTACGACAGTACTTTAATATATAAAACGACAAAATTCCGAGTTTGTTCCCCACCACTAAATTTCATCTGAAATTTTTAAGAGCCGATTTACATACACTCTGATGAAGAAAACATCATGAAAGTTGTATTATGTTTGAGATATTAGGTCTGAGATATAAAACACGTCTCAGAGAATTGTGCAATTCCCTCACTCACACTGGAATTGCCCCAGCGGTCCTTTCCCTGTTCTATTACACCTAATTGAAACGTATGAGAAAGCTCAACGTATTTTAGCGAGTAACGAATAGGGTTATTTATGCTCGTAGATTCTCTTCGTGATAAATTGGAAATGAGGATATCCATAGCACAACTTTAATAACAAACATAGCCCAACGGATCAGTAAGCTAAACTTGCATTGAGTCAGCTACATAGTTCGAAGAATCGACAACAAATCTTTTTCATGTTTTATAAGAAAATAAATATTGTTACGAGCTTGAGGTTCGTGACAATAAAAATTGCCGATAAAATTACCTAAATTAACACTTTAATTTACTTTACACAAATTAAAGTTAAAAACACTAATAATTAAACACACTAATTCACTTTATTCCGCTCCGAAGCTTCGCTTGTTTCGCCAAATCAACACTACACCCATCGCATCTTGCAGCGCCTATATATTTAAATTAGCAAAGAAATATCCAGAATGTTCAAGTAAACACGCGCAAGGTACCGAGCGTTCGAGTTTCGACTAGGCGCTGTCGGTTGAGTGATTTGTGATGTCATTTTCTCAATGCTCCCCTCGCTCTCGTTCCTGACACTAGATGGCGCTAGTGTATCGTCGATTTGAGCGCGTAACACTGCCCCCTCCTAAGACATGCTCGTACCGAGCATTATCGGCCCCATAATAACGCGCTAGGCGATCCACATGGACGATCTTAGGAGTCCCTCTTGCGCCTTTCTGTATCCGGTAGGTTACATCGTTGATCCTGGTCACAATCCGGTACGGGCCGTCCCATTTAGCTTGAAGCTTAGGAGATTTCCCTTTGCTGCGGACTGGATTGTGCAACCACACAAGTGAACCTTCGTCGAACCCTTTGTTGTTCATTTTGCGGTCATACCGGGTTTTCATCTTTTCAGACATTTGCTGGTCCGATTGTCTGACGTGCTCATAAACGTCATTCATTTTTTTCCGCAAGTCATTTGCATAATCGGTTATACTGCGTGGAGCATCAGGTGGTATCCCGGTGATCAGGTCTGCAGGCAGCCGTAATTCTCTTCCAAAGTTTGCGAAAGCTGGTGTCACTGCTGTACTTTCGTGAACAGAACTTCGATATCACAACAAAAACGGTTGTATGTGCTTGTCCCAATCTCGTTGCCGATTGTCTACAACTTTTGCTAGGTACCTCTCCAATGTCTGATTAAATCGTTCCACCATTCCATCAGATTGCGGGTGATAAGAAGTCGTTCTTGTTTTATGAGTACCCATAACTCGGCAAGTTTCCTGGAATATTTGAGACTCAAAATTCCTTCCTTGATCGCTGTGAATCTCTAAAGGTACTCCAAAACGACAGAAGACTTCATGAACTAGTTTATCTGCAACTGTTGAAGCTTCTTGATTTGGAATGGCGAAGACTTCTGGCCACTTAGTGAAGTAATCCATCACAACAATGAAATACTTGTTACCGCTTTCACTCTCCGGAAACGGCCCCGCCACGTCAATGGCTATTCTCTTCCATGGTGCACCAACATTGTACAACTTCAATGCACCTCTACTACGAGTCTGAGATCCCTTTACAGCCGCACAACTTGTACATTTGCGACACCAGTCCTCGACATCGTTTCGACAGTGGACCCAGTAAAACCGTTCTCTAATCTTCAGTAGAGTTTCTTTAACTCCCAGATGGCCTCCTGAGTTATGGTACAGCTGTAGAACATCCGGTACTTTAGCTTTAGGGACAACCATTTGTAAATGACAGCTGTCTCCCCGAACATTTTCCCATTTACGGCACAGAACTCCATCCTGAAGCAGCAAGCTGTCCCACTGGGCCCAATAGCTTTTAGTGGTCGAACTCATCGCTGAGACGTCGCTCCACTTGTGCTTAGGAGCACTGGCCTTCATCCATTCCAGGATCGGCTTGATGTCCGGATCTTCCTGCTGTGCACGTTGTAAGCTGTCCTTCCACTCGTTGCTGAGGTGGTCTGCCCTGAGCATCCTCACGGATACCACTTCCTTAATCTCTTGCCTAGTACAATGTTTGCAATCTTCAGGACAAGGTCTTCTTGACAATGCATCTGCGTTGCCATGAGATTTCCCGTTGCGATGTTCGATCTCAAAGTCGTATTCCTGCAGTAGTTCAATCCACCTCGCAACTTGTCCTGGATTTTTAAACTGCAATAACCATTTTAGTGCAGCATGGTCAGTTCGTAAGTGAAATTTTCGCCCCAGACGATATTTGCTAAAATGCTGAAACGACTTTACCACAGCTAGCAATTCGCATCTTGTGACACAGTAGTTCCTTTCCGGTTTTGACAACGACTTGCTGAAGTACGCTATCACGACCTCTTGGTCACCATTCCGTTGGGACAACACACCGCCAAGTCCTATATCACTTGCGTCTGTGTCAACTATAAATTCTTTGCTTGCATCAGGGTATCCCAAAATAGGTGTTTTGCACAGATGGTCCTTGAGCTCCTGGAATGCGATATTGCAACTTTCATCCCAGCAGAAATGTCGCTTCTCCTCGGTTAGCTTGTGCAGAGGTTTGGCTATATCTGCAAAGTTCTTCACAAATCGCCGGTAATAGGAGCACAAACCCAAAAATGCTCTAACCTGCGTCTTGTCTTTTGGAACCGGCCAATCCTTGACAGCGGCGATTTTCTCTGGATCTGTGCGGATACCTCGTTCCGATACTACAAACCCCAAAAAGTTAACAACCGTTGGAATAGTGAACATTTCTTCGGGCTCAACTTGAGGTTGGCACTCTGAATCTTCATGAGCACGCGTTCCAGGTTTTGAAGGTGTTCCTCAAACGTACGGCCTACGATGATGATGTCATCCAAGTAGACCAGACAGGCATCGCTAATTAGCCCGGTAAGTACACTTTCCATCAGCCTTTCAAACGTTGCTGGAGCATTGCACAACCCAAACGGCATTACTTTAAATTGCCACAGACCCTTTCCCGTCGAGAACGCAGTTTTCTCCTTGTCCTTAGGGTCAATTTCAACTTGCCAGTAGCCACTTTTTAGACCCAGCGTGCTAAACCACTTTACTCCTGCAAGCATGTCCAGCGTGTCATCAATTCTTGGCAAGGGATAGCTGTCCTTCTTCGTAACGTCGTTCAGACGGCGGTAGTCAACACAAAACCGCATGCTGCCATCCTTCTTCTTCACCAGCACCACTGGTGAACACCACGGACTAGAGGAAGGTTCAATAACACCATCCTTCACTATTCCTTCAATCATGGTTTCCACTTCCTTTTCACGTGCTACCGGCAATCTTCTTGGCCGCTGACGGATAGGCAATTCTTCTCCTGTGTTTATTTTGTGTTGAATTAAGCCAGTCTTTCCTATGTCAGCAACGTTTGATGAGAATACATCGGCGTACTTGAGTAACAACTTCTTCGCCTTGACCAATTCGTTCGGGGAGAGAACACTCCGACAGTCTTCCAAAAGTGTGGTCACTCTCGTTTCTGCATCCTTGCTGGGGGTCCCACTCGATATATATTGGCACCGACGTAACCAATCCACTTCCTCACAAGTACCAATCAGTGTGCCTTTTTCTATAATCTGGTCCCGGTCGCAAAGGTTCAGCACACGTACTCCTGAGATGTCAGTGGTCCTGACCAAGGTTCGAGCTACTTTCCATTGAAGGTCATTGTTTACCCTCTCCACAAGTACACAACGGTGGGCTTGCCCAGCGTTTCGGGGAAGACTAACCGGAACAATCGTTTCCGATCTCGGCAGAAGAACAATCTTCTTAATGCTGTACACGTTCCCTGGTAACGCACCTTCCATAAAAAGTTCCTCCTGTCCACATTTCAAAACACCTTGCTTAACGTCGATCTCACAACAATTATTCCTCATAAAGTCTAGGCCTAGGATGCAGTCGTCCATTATATCAGCCACGATGACATTATGCAGGTAGATCACGTTGCCTAGCTTCAACTTCATCTCCTTCTCTCCACGGACGGGTATACGCTGACCGGTGGCTGTTACCAAATTAATGCGTTCTCGGTTGTATGCGGAGTCCCCAAGGAACTGACTTATAAGTTGGGAACTAACAACCGTACGAGAGGCTCCAGTGTCTATGGTCAGTTTACACGGCATTCCGTTGACCTCGCCCTTGATGATTAGACTGTTCCCATCATGGGTTTGTGAGATCGAGATCCTTGGGGCTCTTTTAACATCAGCCAGCACGCGCCCCGCAGTTCTGGCTTTTACTCGTTTCCCTGCTGCTGCTGGGCGGTGCTGTTGGCCGCACTACCCTTCTGAGATCGTTCACCTTCCCTTTGTAGGGTTCGCTTAGGGCAGCTGAATCGAAGATGGCCCTTTTCCCCACAGCCATAGCACCTTGGCCTGTATCCTTTGTTGTGGTAGCGAACTGAAGCTGCTGCAACCTCCCTGACGCGATGGGAACGATGATCCTGCCGCACGGCTTCCACTTCCAGTGCATGGGCCAAGGCGTCCTTAAGCGTCTCGTGGTGCACGAGCCTCACAGCAGCTCTGACTTCCAGGCCACGGATGCCGTCGATGAATGTCTGCACCAGGTTCCCTTCAATGAGCGCAGGTACAAACCGGTATGCTTTTCGCACCAGCTTCTCCACTTCTAGAGCCCACTGCTGCAGGTTTTCGTTGATGCGCTGCACACGATCTTTAAGCGTCGCCATATCTCGCCTCCAATGCCTCAAGGAGTTGCTCATAAGTCACTTCCTCACCGAGAGCTTCCAGAACTGTTAAGGCCTGGTCACGCAGGCCTAGTGTGAGAGCAGTCATGGCCTGATTTTTATTCCAGCCGTTCGCCTTCATAACAGCCTCGAACTGGATTTTGTAGGCTGACCAGGAAGAAGTCCCGTCGAACGGTGGCTCTTTGAACCCACGTAGCGAAGGTGTAGTAGCTACTACGGGAGCTGTAGTTCCATCACCCAGTTTGAGGTCGTCCAGCGTTTTCTTCACGTCAGCCACCACGTAATCAACCCGATTGTTCACTTGGTCGATTTGGGTTTTAGCTTCCTTGATTTGGGTTTCAGCTTCCGACAGGCGGTTGTCATGTTGACCAACCTTATCCTTCACCTCCTTTATCTCTTTCCCAAAGGTAGCATGAAGGTCCTTAATGAGGAGCATCTGCTCTTACGACCGACAGGCCTGTTCCTCCTGTCGGCGGGCCTGCTCCTCTTGTCCGCCCTGCAGCTGCTCTTCCAATCGGCGGGCCTGTTCCTACTGTCCGCTCTGCAGCTGCTCTTTCAACTGACGGACCTGTTCCTCCTGTCGGCGAGCCTGTTCCTCCTGTCGGCGAGTCTGCTCCTGCAGCATCACCATCAGAGCACCAAAGTCAGGTGCTGCAGATGTAGGAGCTACCGACGGGCCTTCAGCCGGTGGCTGGCCCTCCGACGTCTGCGGCGTTGCACCACCAAATCTTCGTTGGTCCGTCTCTTGCTGGCGTTGACTTCGGGTACGGACACCCTCCGTTTCCTCTTTAGGTAAAATCGGCTTGATTTAATCCCACTTCTGACACCAATTGTTACGAGCTTGAGGTTCGTGACAATAAAAATTGCCGATAAAATTACCTAAATTAACACTTTAATTTACTTTACACAAATTAAAGTTAAAAACACTAATAATTAAACACACTAATTAACTTTATTCCGCTCCGAAGCTTCGCTTGTTTCGCCCAAATCAACACTACACTGATCGCATCTTGCAGCGCCTATATATTTAAATTAGCAAAGAAATATCCAGAATGTTCAAGTAAACACGCGCAAGGTACCGAGCGTTCGAGTTTCGACTAGGCGCTGTCGGTTGAGTGATTTGTGATGTCATTTTCTCAATGCTCCCTCGCTCTCGTTCCTGACACTAGATGGCGCTAGTGTATCGTCGATTTAAGCGCGTGACAATATCTTATTATTATTAACTAATTTTATTAGACAGACGAAGAAAGAAGACAAGAGAAGAGAATTAAAATTACAAGAAAATCTTCTTTTTTATTTAAATATATCGCAATTACTCCTACAACAATTTAATGTGCTGTAAGGCATGTTTAACCGGAGTAATATTACAGAATGAGGTTAGTACATTCCCTACAACCTAATAACACTCTGAACATAGTTTCACGCCGTGCTCATTTTGCGCACATCATATTTTTGGAATGCGACCCCAGTCTCTCCACAAAGTGAAATGAAGCGAAGTCTGCGGGATAATTCGTTTGTGAAATTACTTATATTGGTAAAATCCTAACGTAGAATTTACCTCTAAATTGCAACTATAATATTTGCAATAAACCAGCTTACAGTTTAAGATAGCTATAATTAGTTTCACTTATTTATCGACGATGATTTTATTTTGGACGGTTGTCATCTCAGTTTTAACTTCCAAATGTTATCGAAAGTTCTGGTTTGTTTATGAGATATTATAGTACTAAAAGCATACCTACAAGCTTAAAGACACACTTTTGTATTAATATACGTGTCCGATATTATACGTGGAAGAGCCATGCTAAAGTTATATTAGTGGTATAGTTGTAGTACGAATGGGTCGGCTCGTCCGGGGAATGACCACGTTCTCCCAGAGTACCAGTGTAAAATAGTAGTTTAATGCTGCTGTGCTTCGTATGGTGAGTGTAGGGAACCGGAAACCCTTTTTCCTGGAAACGAGGCATTCCATCTTAGTCCTCACTTGAGGATAGATGTAGATGTCTGTGGGCCACAGCAAGCATTTACCATCAGAAGGACTGTATGCTCGTTTCTCACATTATCCTGTAAAAAATATTCACGCGATACGAGACCCTGCGTATTTAGCGGTGTTGGTATCAGAGAACCCATCACGTGGCTGTCGTTTATATGTATCAGTGAAGTTCATATATTAGTAAAAAATATCTTACATTGCTTGTTGATTATTTTCATACTGGCTCATTCTTGACAAATGTTGGTATAATTGGCATAGGTTAGTACAGGCAAGATTGAGTGCCACTGTATCAAAATTGACTTGGATATGTCAATGTCATCACTAAAATATCTTCTCAGATGCTGAAAGCCTATTCAGCTAAAATCATATAACAGTATCCATGCGTTCTACACACTCAAGTCACCGGACGCGGTGTGCTTTTGTTTGTCCAATGACGTAATGATCCGTTATGAATACTTCTAATTCTCCCACCAGCTATCCATCCCTTTTGTTGGTACCAGTGTACTATATCATAATAACGTAAAGAGAACCATAGTAGGACTTATTCCCCGTCTAAGAGTCCGTCTGGTTAAGTACCATCCTTTTATCTATTTCTGCCACCAATAGCAATGCCCGCACTGCAGTTTCCTGGTCTGAAGAGTACAGAGAGCCAGTATAATTATAAACTGTGAGGAATTTCATTTTATTCCTCAGAGTTGACGACGCATCTATAGCTTTCTTTGTTTAAAGTGGGATGCAGGCACCCATGGGCAGCAGCAGCCACTGAAAATCAGGTGGGCTGTAATTTGTTTGTCACTTTAATAAAAAAAAACCTATTTAAAGAATTCCCTGAAACGAAGATGTAACTAGACATTTAAAACCCATTAAATATTAATCAGAAATATCTGATGAAATTGGAGACGATAATTTCAAAGCATTTAGGAACATCTGACATTAGTGAATGCCGCTCATTTAACCCAGATAAAAGATTTGAAGTTTGAAGAAAAAGTTTTGAAGATTTGTACTTAAGAGACGCCAAAATGTTTGACAAATGTGACATTTAAATTCTAAGTTTAATAATTCAGAAGAAAAAGAAATTTTTTCCGCTTAATTTTTGAATTTGGTGAATAATCGTTTTTTTTATAGTCAATGTAATACTAATTTACAAAAGACAATGTGTGGCGGCCAATAAATAGCCTTATGGATATTTTAAGAGTTAACATGAAAGACTTGCCTCTATGAGCAAAACGCACCGAAGCTTAAATCATGCTATCAAAGTACTGTACTTTGATATATATATAGAACAGCTCTGTACAAACACACAGAGCGTTGGTTGCTCCCTAGCTGAACACTATGCCCTTTGGGAGATCTCCCCTTTTCCTTCCACGGCCAAACTTGTAATGTGTCCAATAGGGTATTTTACACAATTGAAAATAAAATCAAAAAATATATATTTATGATAGATCTTTTAAAAAGTAAACAAGAAATATTGATTTCTGTTGCAAAATTGCATTATAAATTTTAAATATCTTATTAAGAATATTTTTTTGTCTGTTCCTCAAATCTGCATAACTCTGTCGGCGATATTAGAATATGTCGTGACGTCACTGATCCAGCCTAAGGACGTGCTGTGTTATTTCAAAATTTTTAAGTTGTAATTACGATTATTGAGTATTATTTCACTGAAAAGGCATCATGGAAGACGAATTCGTAAAAACAGAAAGTATAATGCTTCCAAGGATAAATAAATTGATGTTGGCAAAATTTTTTGCATGCAATCCCAATTTTTGTTCTGCCGAGTTGATGAATGTTAAAACATCAGTGTAAGTAAGTAACCTATTACCAACTTTTGTTTACACAAAAACTCAATATCTGGTCAGAGAGTATTTTGTTAAAACATAGCTTAGTAGCAATCATAGTTTAGTTTATTTATAATTACAATCATTGGCAATCATTAGTTATAATATCTAAATTAACGTAATTTATTACAAAATTTGACTTGCGATACCCTTCACCTTTGTGATGATGATCATAATGTCTTGTATTAAACGATAGTTAAATATAAATCGTACATCAAAATTATCTTCACAGAAGTGTAGTTTAGATTTTGTAGACAATGACCTCGGGTCTCTTCTTGCCAGTTTTAACCAAGTATTTCTTATATTTAAATCAGTTAGCACTTGAATCCATAACTTTCCCGGCGTTTTTATGCTCGTATTTTGCATTCAGGCACAACACAATAATGATATAGATGATAACTCATTACTAAACATTAAAAAGTATGTTTTGCAAAATCGGCAGAATCGACGACTGTGACGTCACGAGTTGAACAACATGGCGGCTAGCGTTTTTATGCGAAAATTTAAAATAATAGATTAAAAATAATTTTTATGGCACTATTCAGTTTTAAAAAAATATATAAAATTATAGTGGTTCATTATCACTCTAGGATTCATTTAAAACAATTTTTGAAAATGTGTGAAATACCCTATTGTAAAAGTTTGATGAAATCCTCCAACCTTTTCAAATAGTTAATATTTAAAGAGAACTTCTTAGCTTTTTACGGGATTTGATGATAAATATAGTGACTCTTTGTTGTTGATTTAGGTACCACGCAATCGAAACAAACAGTTTGCTAGCCTTCCATCCGATTACAATTTGGGTGTTCAAGGAGTGAATAGGCTTTTGTGAAGCTAAGCCAGTGCGTTTTACTTAGGTGAGACTTTTATTTAGGTGAAATAATGGCAAAGCACAGCTTATAACAAGTATAAAAATAAAATACTTTATTTCTAATAACTACCAGCTATACCTTAAAACAATCAAAATTTGCATTGTGCTCCTCATTTGTCTATGTGATAATAAAATTCAAGGAACTATTTAAACAATTTCACTTTTTGTAGATGTTGCTTAAACATAGTGCTTAGAACAGAATATAGAATTAAAGACCCAACTTCATAGTTTGAAAGTTTTGTATTATTTTTAACCTGCAGAGGAGTAAGGAATATCACAATCTCAGTGTCGTCTAAACTATTTTGTCATTTTTAGACTCATGTGATATTACGTGGGACCACTAGTACTTAATAACGTATTTAATAAAAAAATAATCATCAACATCAGTTCGCAATTGACCAATATATTGCGTGATATACAGACAAAATAACCTTACAGTAAGAATCAATAACTTGCTCCTTTTTTGAAGTCTGCCAAAATTGAGTACGAAACAATCAACAAAGAAACAAATAACACGACTTATACGGAAATAAAATAAATCATGAAACCTTTTATTAGATTCCCCGTCGCATGCTTGTATATAATATACCTGAAGAGTTGTTTGCAAACAAATATAAGGTATGGGTTCACACAAAGTGGCTTCGACGAGATTAAAGGCGATACTATTTGAACAGGTTTAGAGATTGCCCTTTCAAATAGGTTGATTTTTTTTCTCGTGGCATTATACGGATAGCGTTGTGGATGGATATGTTCAATACCAACGTTAATTGACCAGCTGAAAGTCAAAATTCCCTGTATTTGTGGCGTAAGTGAACCTACTATCCTATATCATCCCGTAAGTGCCGCAAGAGGGAAACTGAACATTTGAAGAGAGAGGGAAACTAAAACAAGAGATGGGCTGCAGCATCTTCCTGTTAACAACTCAATTATAATAATAAAAGCTGCGGGTTCCTGCTAAGCGTGACAATTACGGAAAATATATTATTGTCTTTGAAGTTATCTATGAGGGAGGCCTGTGTTGGAATTTTGATGAGCTATAATGAATTATTCCGATCAGTGCCCCCAAGCAGTCGTTTTAATAATGTTTTTCTTGTATACCTTCTAACAGATAATTCTCAAGGTAGCATAAGTATTACTTATTTATTTTACTTTTTTAGCCTCGTGAATGGTTATGGAAATCCTATGCTCAGCAATCTTGTGGTGCTGTAATGATGAAGATGATAATAATGATTTCTGGTATAGTGTATTATAGCATAATAAAATATTGTGAAATATAGAATATATTACGTGTACATGTTTGTAGAATATATATATATATATATATATATATATATATATATATATATATATATATATATATATATATATATAGTACGTAATGATAAGTATATATGTATGGTATAGTGTAATATAATAATACATCATATAAGTGTATTATAAACAACTTTAATTTGTTTAAACGGCACTACGCCAAAATAGTTCAAAGGTAAACTATTTGAAAATAAGGAAAGTTGAAAGCTTTGGTCGTGGGGTGAGAATAGTTTAAAAGTTATATGAGAAATTTAATTTACCGAGATGTTTTCTGTGATATCTTGAATCGACGCTAGGCATGCTGCTAATTTCTTGAAATCATAATATTACTTTTAGAGCAATATTGGACAAAAAACTGTCAATTAGATTCGAGTCTTTCGAAAATATACTAGTAAGGCTGAAAAACTAATAGTTCATATTTTACAGAATTTTTAATATAAATTTTTTACAAACTCGAAGAACCGTCAACCGAAAGAGAAGAAAGGTTCTCGAGTGGCAGCCTCGTATCGGTAAGCAAAGTGATACAAAAGGCCCACAAGACGATAATAATGATGATGATTGATTGTATAATACATAATGACCTAACTAAGACGTGTCAGAAGTCGATAGATGCAAGTGGCTTAGGATCAAGTATTTTGGCAAAACCCTGTAAGAGTCATAATATGTTCTGCAGTGAATTTTTGTAAGGTGTTAGTTGTAATGATGATGATTCTGAGCGAAAGTAGTTCTGACTTTTCTTCGGTCGAGCTTCCGCCATGACAGATTATAGCGTAGTTTTATTACATATATTTTTACAATACTGAGGTAAAGTAAATACGTTGCTTTTGTTGCATCAATAATTGAAAAGCACCGTAAAATAATAATTTAAATATGTTACATCCACTACACATGATTAAAACTACTTTTACGGATTTTATCGCGTTTATTTTTGCTTTTAATTACTTTTATTTTTATTTTTAATTCCCGACGTTTCGGGCGCTTTCCAGCACCCATGGTCACGGGGGACCATGGGTGCTGGAAAGCGCCCGAAACGTCGGGAATTAAAAATAAAAGTAATTAAAAGCAAAAATAAACGCGATAAAATCTGTAAAAGTAGTTTTAATCATGTGTAGTGTTCGCGTAAATATAAGAAATCATTATGCATACATCCATACATTACAACCTATAAAAGTCCAACGTTCGGGTAGTAGATATTCTTACATCGTCACTACACGGTTCGGTTCGGTTATATAACAAAAATAAATAAGAGTACCTCAGAAATGAAATGTTATTTAAGCAACGATATATTTAAAAATATGCTACGTTTGATAATATTGTTGCACAGACATAGGAAAATAAATTTTTATTAAATTATTCTAAATTGCTCTCTTAGCGATGCTACCACAAATGAAAAGTCCGAGAAGCTTGAGACAGCAATTAGTCAAGACAATCAGTTTAATGAGTTTGTGGTGAATCCAGGTGAAGGTGAAAGTAATTCTGTTGTATTATTAACTCTGAAACGGACAAATTATGCCAAATTTTATAGTCTACTTATACTATATAGTCCACTTCTAAAATAATCCTGTTGTATTATTAACTCTGAAACGGATAAATTATGCCAAATTTTATAGTCTACTTATACTATATAGTCCACTTCTAAAATAATCCTGTTGTATTATTAACTCTGAAACGGATAAATTATGCCAAATTTTATAGTCTACTTATACTATATAGTCCACTTCTAAAATAATTCAGTTGTATTATTAACTCTGAAACGGATAAATTATGCCAAATTTTATAGTCTACTTATATAGTCCACTTCTAAAATAATTCTGTTGTATTATTAACTCTGAAACGGACAAATTATGCCAAATTTTATAGTCTACTTATACTATATAGTCCACTTCTAAAATAATTCTGTTGTATTATTAACTCTCAAACGGATAAATTATGCCAAATTTTATAGTCTACTTATACTATATAGTCCACTTCTATAATAATTCTGTTGTATTATTAACTCTCAAACGGATAAATTATGCCAAATTTTATAGTCTACTTATACTATATAGTCCACTTCTATAATAATTCTGTTGTATTATTAACTCTCAAACGGATAAATTATGCCAAATTTTATAGTCTACTTATACTATATAGTCCACTTCTATAATAATTTTGTTGTATTATTAACTCTGAAACGGATAAATTATGCCAAATTTTATAGTCTACTTATACTATATAGTCCACTTCTAAAATAATCCTGTTGTATTATTAACTCTGAAACGGATAAATTATGCCAAATTTTATAGTCTACTTATACTAATATAGTCCAATTCTAAAATAATTTTGTTGTATTATTAACTCTGAAACGGATAAATTATGCCAAATTTTATAGTCTACTTATACTATATAGTCCACTTCTAAAATAATTTTGTTGTATTATTAACGCTGAAACGGATAAATTATGCCAAATTTTATAGTCTACTTATACTATATAGTCCACTTCTATAATAATTCTGTTGTATTATTAACTCTCAAACGGATAAATTATGCCAAATTTTATAGTCTACTTATACTATATAGTCCACTTCTAAAATAATTTTGTTGTATTATTAACTCTGAAACGGATAAATTATGCCAAATTTTATAGTCTACTTATACTATATAGTCCACTTCTAAAATAATCCTGTTGTATTATTAACTCTGAAACGGATAAATTATGCCAAATTTTATAGTCTACTTATACTAATATAGTCCAATTCTAAAATAATTTTGTTGTATTATTAACTCTGAAACGGATAAATTATGCCAAATTTTATAGTCTACTTATACTATATAGTCCACTTCTAAAATAATTTTGTTGTATTATTAACTCTGAAACGGATAAATTATGCCAAATTTTATAGTCTACTTATACTATATAGTCCACTTCTAAAATAATCCTGTTGTATTATTAACTCTGAAACGGATAAATTATGCCAAATTTTATAGTCTACTTATACTAATATAGTCCAATTCTAAAATAATTTTGTTGTATTATTAACTCTGAAACGGATAAATTATGCCAAATTTTATAGTCTACTTATACTATATAGTCCACTTCTAAAATAATTTTGTTGTATTATTAACTCTGAAACGGATAAATTATGCCAAATTTTATAGTCTACTTATACTATATAGTCCACTTCTAAAATAATCCTGTTGTATTATTAACTCTGAAACGGATAAATTATGCCAAATTTTATAGTCTACTTATACTATATAGTCCACTTCTAAAATAATTTTGTTGTATTATTAACTCTGAAACGGATAAATTATGCCAAATTTTATAGTCTACTTATACTATATAGTCCACTTCTAAAATAATCCTGTTGTATTATTAACTCTGAAACGGATAAATTATGCCAAATTTTATAGTCTACTTATACTAATATAGTCCAATTCTAAAATAATTTTGTTGTATTATTAACTCTGAAACGGATAAATTATGCCAAATTTTATAGTCTACTTATACTATATAGTCCACTTCTAAAATAATTTTGTTGTATTATTAACTCTGAAACGGATAAATTATGACAAATTTTATAGTCTACTTATACTATATAGTCCACTTCTAAAATAATTCTGTTGTATTATTAACTCTGAAACGGATAAATTATGCCAAATTTTATAGTCTACTTATACTATATAGTCCACTTCTATAATAATTCTGCAGCTATATTACGGTTGTAGCATAAATAATTCGGCTCGACAGGTTCGGTAGGACCACTTTCTCACAGAATAGTAGCGTGAAAAAACAGCACAATGCTACTGTGGTTTCGTATGGTAAGTGTAGAGAACTGGAAACCCTTTTTACTGGAAACGAGGCATTACATCTCCTTCCTTACGGATGACACCGCATTTGCATTTTGGTCCTTAATTGAGGATAAATGTTTATGGGCCACAGCATCCACTTACCATCAGGTGGACAGTGTCCTTGTTTGTCACGCTTATTCTATAAAAGAAATATTATATAGCACATATGCAAAATAAACGAAAATTAAAAAATGTACTCGATTAACAATACAATCTGAATAAAAAGTTATTTATAATGCCAATTTTCGCGCGTTTATATCAACTGCGAATGCGCGACACTACTGTTTCCCTGTGCGCATGCGTGAATACAGAGTAGTGCACATTTTTAGTTTGGAATAGCTTCTCTAGTACGTAGTACATATAACTCAATGGTTTAATAATATTGCATCTTAAATTATTAAATTTATTTTATATGTAAATTATATTCTACTAGTTTCCTTTTCTACTTAGCAGTCCATCTTACAAATAACCATGTATTTACCTATTTTGGCCGCTAATCAGCAGAGTGTGCACTGCTGCGTTCCGGTCTGAAGGAAATAGAGATGCGGGAAAATTACAGGAAACGACGTGACAACGTATTCAGCAGCCTTCTCTGTGTGAAGTTGGTTGCAGATGTCAGACAATGAGCAGTAGTAGCCACTTACCACCACGTGGACTGTAAGTTCTTTTGTGATTTCAATATAATGTTTAGTAATAGAAAACTGTACGAACTTGTGCTTATTTTATGTAAACTAATGAGTTTATATCAAATCAAATTAAAAAAATTAAAAAAAAATGTTTATTTCTATAACAACGACAGTCGTTTTATTACAATCAAAGGTTGGGGCCAAGCCTTTTAAGTATTATGTACAGTTGTGCCAGGAGGCCCCGCTCCTAAATATCTAAATTTGATCTGTCTAAAATTGGATAAAAATAAAGAAAAAAATATATTATTTAAACTACAAGAATTTCATATACTCGAATACTAGTAGGTACTTTTATAATTACTATTGAAGGATTAAATTTTTCCAAAAATTATTTCTTAGTGGATGCCTTCCCAATAAAAAATTGTCCCAATTTTTGTTTTAATGAATACTAAAATATTTTATCTCCGTAACGGGTAACGGTAACGGGTTATTTGAAATCGCAAAGTACGTATTAATTTATTTTTGAAATACAGTACTCTCAGTAAGTCAATCACCCTGTTATATATTTTTTTTTAATAAAATGATAAAATGTAACACTCTTATTTCACCCTCTTAGGGATCGAATTTTCCAAAATGATTTCATAGTGGATTTCTACGTCATGAAGGTTAAAAAAGTTTAGGTTGAGCTTGTGTACTTTTAGATGTGTTAGTTAGTCGCTCTGTGTAGTTTAGTATCTATGACTCGGTATATAAAGAGTATATTATACGGTAAATTGCATTACTAACTTTACGGCAAATTACATTTTATTCTGTTAGTTTTAACTATGTCCAATATAAATTAAATTTTATAAATGCTATTTGTAAACGACATAAAAAGACTTCGGATATTAAATAAGAATTTTGTCTGATTTTAAGTACCTACTAACTAAGCAAATAAAAACATAAATTAATGCACTTTATTACTTATTACAAATTTTAAACTAAAGAGAACAAATACGTCAGGACGACACTATGGACTCTTCCCAGCTCCAAGAAGTATGAGAATGCCTACAATGATATCTTTTTATATACATTTCATTGAATGCATATACTTAGCCGTGGACCATATTATATTGGCTGTATATTATAATATATAACCCGTTTCTTTGGTTCCGTAATCGGATAAAGCGTGCGTGATAGATCGTGGAAACTATGCCAAATATAAAGCATTCAACGGGGAGGGCTATATTCAGCAGTGAACTTTAAAATGCTGTAACGGTACTTGGATGAAAGAAAGTAACTTATATCTGCTGATCCAATACAATTTGCGTTGCGTCCAATCATAGAAATATAAAAAACAGGAGAAGTAACAAGGGGGCGTGTCTATAAAAATAGCCGACTCTGCGAATTAGTGCGCTTTCAACCGTCATCGTGAAATATTATCAGAATGCCATGTTGTAAAAACTGAAGCCAAAACAAAAACTTTGTTAATCATGGAATCACTTACCATACCTAAGTAAAAGTATTTCATTAAATTTTTCTTTAAAATCATACTAAACAACAAATCGTAAAATATTTCTTGCTCTTACTACGTTATTTTTGTTTTAAATATCACAGCCACTGTAATATTTTTGCAGTAAATACATTGGTCCATAACCACTACCTTAGTATGACGCTAAGTGACTGTACAAGCAATGTGAATATCATAAAATGTGCTTTATTTATGTGGATATATAGCGTAGTACGGCCGTTGTGTTTTGCGATGAGCTAGTGGTGTGCTTGTGCGGATTCACTATCGACAATAATGTGGATTGGCACATTGTCATTATAGTTTATTCTCCAATTTGTCAACCGTTTCATCTCGATAGGAAGACCAATGTGACATAATCTTTTTTACTTATTTTGATTATTTTACAGCAACTACTACGCTGAATGCCTAACCAACGGTCGTAAAGTAAGTTGATTAAATTATAGGTTAATAATTCATGGAGTGTTCTTAGATTTGTATAATCGTATATTATGCCTTATCTTTGAGAGATTTTCATACTTTTTATGGTTTTGGGTTTAACATAATTTACAGTTTTCAAAAGCTACGAATGTATCATAAACACCTAACCGGCATGGTTCGGATAGTATCATACTACGCTGCACTAAAAGTATCGGGAATGGAATATTTCCACTGTTCCTGTCATATTAAAATCTTTTTAATTGAAAACTCCTTGGTTTAAAAATCGAATACCATTTGTTTATTTAAAAAAAAGATTCTCGGTCTTGTCACAAGGTTTTGTCAAACTTGTTTAGTCGTTGATTAAATGGCATTGACTCGAGAAAATTCAAGAGCGATGATTTATTATGACTTTCGAAGTGGTTTAATACAAAAAAGAGTGTGTCGACCGGATGATTTATGCATTTGGTGATGAAACCCCATCCAAAAAACACAATTTATCGCTGGTTTGCTGAATTTCAACGTGGACGTGTCAGTCTATCAAGTCAAGCTCAGTGATGATCCCCGTCAAGGTCGTCCAAAAACTGCAGTCACACAAGAAAACGTTGATGCTGTGCGTAAGCTGATTGAGGAAGATCGACATGTCACATATTGCGAAATTCAGGCAACTTTAGACATTGGCATGAGTCAAATAGAAATAATCTTGCATGAAATGCAATGCAAATGCAAATGCAATTAGGTGTAAAAAAGTTGTTTTCCCGATGGATACCACATTCGCCCTGTGAAGAGAAAAAAGCGGCTCGCGTTACTTGGTGCGTCAGAACTTTCGAAAGATTCCACGCAGGATCCTCAAATGCTGTATACAACATCGTATCAGGTGACGAATCACGAGTTACAGTCACGAGTTTGGGTGTTCGAAAATGAGTCAAAGCCAACAAAAATTGTTCGTTCACGGAGTGTTGCAAAAAAAAATGGTGGCCACGTTTGTCTCCAAAACCGGCCATGTTACGACTATTCCACTTGAGAGACAAAGAAAAGTTAATGCAGAATGGTATGCTAGCATTTGTTTGCCACAGGTCGTTTCTGAACTCCGTAAAGAGAACTGCAACCGCCGCATCATCCTCCATCACGACAATGCGAGTTCTCACACCGCACACAGAACAAAAGAGTTTTTAGAGCAAGAAAACATAGAATTATTAGACCATCCGGCGTACAGCCCCGACCTAAGCCCTAATGATTTCTATACTTTCCCTAAAATAAAGATTAAATTGCGTGGACAGAGATTTTCATCACCTGAAGAAGCTGTGGACGCCTACAAAACGGCCATTTTGGAGACCCCAACTTCCGAATGAAATGGTTGCTTCAATGATTGGTTCCATCGTATGGAAAAATGTGTCAAATTTCGCGGAGAATACTTCTAAAAGCAATAAATACATTTTTAGATAGTAATGTTGTGTCACTTCCTTGATTCCCGAAATTTTCAGTGTCGCCCTCGTAATAGTGACTTTAGCTTAAAATAAGTCAATATATTCTTGCTATTTTTTTTGTTAGGCATGAGTGTGTATTTGTTTTCAAATTTTAACAATATTTTCACTAACGAGGGGTTTTTTATAAAAAAAGCTTGCCAGGCAAAACCTGCTTAGTGCATGGTGAGGTTTAGAAGTAGGTAGCTTAGGATATATGAAAATAATAAATAGGTTATTGTCGTACCTTTCAATTTCCCAAATGATTTTAATTTAAAAAAGGAATGGATGGAAAAAACAGCTTATCTCGCCAATGATAAATTAGTAATTAAAACTAAAAAATTCAAACAGGAACTCATGGCAAAGGCTTTGCCAAATTTAATTTTTTTATATTAAGTTTCACCAATTTGAGCAGTCCCCGATGAGTAATCACATTATATTTCTTATAAAAGCAGTCATGGAAAAATACATTAATTTTAGTTTACACTATTTGACAAAGAATGCCACCCCAAACATATCAAAACTTCAAGTGCTGCACAAATACCTTCACTTCACAGGTCAGTGAGTAAACACCATAGCAGGGTTCCAAAATACCTACTAATTCAATCCGCTATGATAGCCTAAACCAACATAACCGGATTTTTTATTGTTTAAACTTTTTAGTTCAGGTACTCAATAATTGTATTTTTACCTACATATTATTTACTTTTATTACACTATTCTCTGGACATATCGTATTTTATTTATTTTTTATTCATGGCCCAAAAAAATTTTATACAATATTGGTTTAAATGAAAAAATCTTTCAATCAGGCTTTTTTACAGCACAACGATAGTGACTGATATTTTTGTGTGAGTAAGTAGCACGGTGAATGGTAAATGCACGCTGTGTTTTCAGAGATATGGTTTATAATTGATTGTGTAGAGCATTCTGATTTATAAAATGCGAGTGTATGCGCGACTCTGTATCTATTGCTTTTACTGATCTGCATGTGTAGTAGTTGGCGCGTGGTAGGGGCCAACTGGAGACACCGAGACACCGGGTCCCAATACATTTTCAACTACTGGACATATCTCCATCTTTCTTATGTCTATGCGTCCAATACACATTGCGTTGAAAGCAGTGAGCCAAGTAATTATGTACATAAGTGTTGTTCATATCGTACCTCCGATAAAATATGGTTACAACTCAAAAAGCTCATCACAAACTGATCAATAGTAATCATATACCACAGTTCTATGCGCCTTTTTACAAACAATAGTAATTGAATGAATATCAGTTATATTTTGATTACTATGCACCCTATACACTAAACTTAAATTTTATGTGGTTTTGATTTTTATAGAGATGATTATAGTTCCTACTAGTATTTAATATTACTTATTAAGGAGTATCCCTTTACGATTCTCACATTAGATGACCAGAATGTAATTTTTTTAAACTTTGTATTGTTAGAATTGATTTTTTCCCAAGTCTACAACTGTACAAATATTTATTAACTTGAAAAACGTTTAATAAGATAAAAGTACATGTAAAGTTAGTGAAAGAAATAGTTATCAAGAGACCGTTACAATTATAAATTTTCAGGTTGTTTTTCAGGAAATTTAAAAAGCTGATGTCATTTTAATATATTTTTGTAAGATTTTCAATTATATATAAAATGTATCACATAATACCAATATTACAAGAATATAGACTGTATAACTACTCCATGAGTTCAATTTCGCTTTTCCAAAAAAACCAGGTTTTTCAAGTTGTAACCCTATTTTGTCGGAGGTGCGATCTCTCGTTTATAATTAAATCTTATGGTGCTTGAAATTACTTATAGCGTCATCTATATAAAGTTATAGTAGTTAATTTATTATTACAGAAAAATACAAATTATATGATATTTAGAAAAGAACGGGTAGGAATATATAAAAAAAAAACTCAAAACCGGGTAATGTAATTTTTCGCTTTCACGACAATATAGATTTTAAAACTTTTGGAAATGTAAAATGGAAGTATGTGTTCTTCATATACATATTTATTGCCAAGATATATGATCCTTGCCGAAACCAAAGAAATTGTTAATAGGTCCTTTAAAATTTGATTTACCATGCTGTAGGTACTCGTGGTTAAAATAAATTATAAGCACACCTACTTAAAAATTAATGAATAATTTGCATAACACCATGTATCGATGACATTGGTTAACTATTAAACTTTTTTACCTAAGTTATTAGGATTTATATATTTTCTATAAATATTTATTACGTTATTCTTTATTATTTTTGTTTACTGCGTTTAGATACAATTATATCATTATAGAGCGCTATTTTACACTATTTAAGGGCCTATACTACCTCAAATGGATTAGCAAGATCCTCCATTATGCCGAAAATATTACAGCATTAATTTTGAAACAAATATATGGTAAAGTTGAAAATTAATGTATGTATGATAGAACGTTCAGAGTCCTACCAGCAGGACTTTTCGTACTACCGGTAGGACGCAATGTTTTTGGTTATATGAGGCTTACTAGGCTTACGAGCAGGACTTTTAGGATTTACTAACATGCATAGTGCGTCTTTTTCTGATTCAGCGAGTTTTTCAATCGTGTTTCTGCGATCAGTCTGGCCAAAATGGCGGCGAGTATAACACGTGGTGTCCGCGTTCACGTCAAAGCTACATATTTCGATGAAAATGATGGCCAGAACACCTGGAGTCGCAAACATTTTGGTGATAGGTTTTCCCCTAGACAGAAACTATTGAGCGATAAGGAATTATTTTTTTTTGGTATATTATATGCCATGACTCTTCAAGAACTGCCAGACCGAAGATTCTACTGGAATACGATCTCCGATGGAATATTTCCCCCCGAAAATTTTGGACAAAGATTTGTAATGAGTCGTCAAAGGTTTGAGATCATTCTAGTGGCCCTGCGCTTCACACAACCATCAGACCTTGATGATTCTGACAAATCGCGTAACACCAGAACACTAGTAATGATGGTGAATGATAAACTAAAAGATACCATCCGTCCTGGTGCAAAAATAACTGTAGATGAATCCATGTTCGCCTAGTATGGAAGAGGTGCGTACTTCAAAGACGTGATGCCATTAGTTATGAAAATTAAAAAGAAAACCAAAATGAGTGGGTTGTGAAGTAAAAATAGCGTGTGATAGTAATACAAACATTATGATGAGATTGAAAATTAATGAGGGTAAAGAAGCAATGAGTACGAAGAAATGGCAAAGAGAATTTGGCACTGGAACTGCAACTACTTTGAGATTGACAGAGCCGTGGCATGGTTCTGGAAGTGTTATTGTTGGAAACCCATGATTTGCTTCGGTCAAAATAGCTGTGGAGTTATTCAAAGTTGGATTATATTTCATTGGACTGGTAAAGACAGCACACAGTTTCTATCCCGTGTCGGATATGGGTGCAAAGTGTACGACGCACAAGGGGGGCATTTGTTGTAAGTACAGCTGAAAAAGACTCAGTGCGGCTTTTTGCCTGTGCCTGGAAAGACAATAAAACTCATACATTTGTTGCCACGACACGATTTGTTTTGTGAAACGACACTGTCAGGCCTGCCATCACGCAAAAGAAGGTGGGACGATGAAGGAAATTTATTTTTCAGAGAAGTCGCTAGGCCTAAATTAGTCCAGCGGTATTTTGATGATGCTGCAGCTATCGATATTCATAACCACATCAGGCAGGACGGATTGGCGTTAGAGAAAGCTTGGGGCACACATGAATGGGAACATAGAGTTTATGCCTCAGTTCTAGGCATTATAGAAACAAATGTGTATTTGATTTTTAATAATTTCTTCCGCGCCGAACATGACCAGGTGTCTCACACATGGTTTACTACCAACCTGGTATTCGCTCTGACTAAAAATGACGTTAATAACCTACAAGAGAATGAGCCGCCACCACATGAGCACATCCCTCATATGAGAGAACACATTCTTGAAGCCTTGTCAAAATCAGATGACAGAAAGAGAGTTCAACACAAGTGTATAGTTTGTTCGAGAGTCCACAAGAAACAGCAGAAAGCGAGCTACTTTTGCAAGACATGTGGTTTGCGATGTGTTTTATGCTTCCCACAGACAGGAAGAAACTGCTTCACCTACCACATCACGAATGAAATTCCTGCATAACTTTTTTTAATAAATATTTTTTTCAGTAAGTTCCTTTCATATTCTTGTTTATTTTTCTACCCCGTAATACCAAGAAGCGCCCGCGTCTATTCCTAGATAATAATATAATATAGCCTCTTTATTTCCATAATGAATGAACTAGAAAAAGAATAATAATATCTTAAGATTACGATCGCATAATTATGCATGCATATAACAAAATAATACAATTCATAATTATCAGAATTAATAATTTACAATCGAATAATTTCTAAATTTTATATAAATTTCAAAATATTAAACAAAATAAATATTCAGATCAGTTTGCATACAAAATTTATAACATAATCATTACGGATCCCTCAACGGGAGCCTCCTCATTTTTTTCCACTTCTGTCTGTCCTTTGCCTTTGTGATCCAATTTTCACCGGCTTTTCTTATTATTTCATCAACCCATTTTTCTCTCGGTCTCCCTCTATTCCTTTTGTTTGGTGGTCCTTGCCAGTTAGGTACTTTGGACACAAAGCTGTGTCCATTTTTCTTTGTCCATACACGCAATATGACCCGCCCATTTCCATTTTTGTTTTTGGGAATGTTCCAAAGCATCTATTATTTTTGTTGTATTTCTTATGTCTGTGTTTCTTTTTCTGTGTTTTCTTTGTATATTTAGTATACCCCTTTCCATTGCTCTCTGACATACTTGTATTTTGTTTTTAGTCTTATTATTGTATATCCATGTTTGGCAGCCATAAGTAAGGCAGGGTAGTAAACATGTATCCATTATTTTTTTCTTGAGTTTTATAGGGAGTTTTGATTTTAAGGCTTCTTTATTGCTCCAGAATTTATTCCGGCTTATGTTAATTTGTCTTTTAACCTCATCTTCGTGTCTTGTCTTAGAGAAATATACTTGTTGTCCCAGGTAAACATAGCTTTGAACGTATTCTAATATATTGTTATTGACCCTTATTAGTATCTATAATATGGTGGTTCGTCATGACTTTAGTCTTGGTAGCATTTAGTTCTAAGCCAATAGTATTGCTTACATCATTTAGTTCATTAATCATTTTCTGTAATTGAGATGCTGTTTCGGAGAAGAGTATGATGTCATCCGCAAATCGAAGATTACTGAGGAGTTTGCTATTTATATTTATTCCTGTCTTTTCCCAGTTCAGAGTTTTCATTATATTTTGTAGCACAGTTATAAAATTCTAGGTGACAGGGGGGTCACCCTGTATGACGCCTCTACAAATGTTTATTTCAGGGCCATGTCTCTCTAACTTCACACGACTTTTGCTTTTGTAGTCTTTTTTTGTAGTTTTTGTGTCTTTTATAAGATCTATAGTCTCCGATGGTACTTCGCACTCATGTAGAGCTTTTCACATGCTCGTATGTGATATAGAGTCGAAGGCTTTTGCGTAGTCGATAAATGCCTGGTAGACTGGTCTATTGTGCTCTATATATTTCTCTATAATCAAATTTAAAGTGTGAATGTGATGTATTGTTGAGAAGTTTTTCCTGAAACCAGCTTGTTCCGGCGGTTGAAATTTCTCTGTGAACGTTGCTAGGCGATCCTCAAGACATGAAGCAAAGCAAAAAAAAAAGCTATTCCTAGATACCTATACTAAATTACAGAATGTTAATACGTCACCCCTGCCTAATTTTATTACGCATTAAAGTCAAGTACTGCTAGAAGAACAGCGTCTGACATCCATTAAAAATCCACAAAATATTGCGTACTGCTAGCAGGACGCACGTCCCTAGGATTGTCCTTCCGGAAGCTCCTTCCAGCAGGATTAGGGCTTGGACGTTCTATCATTAAGTACTATATTAAACACGATAAAACGCGATTCCCTAAAATTTTCTCGATAGAAAAAATCCAAAGCTACCTCCAAACTAAACAATAAGCCGCTGGTATTCATAAAATACTTTAAATTAGATCACGAAACTTTGCATACTAACTGAACTAACTATAAAGCGGGGCTTATGTTTTTTATTATTTTTAAATTACCATTATTTTCACTGTAAAAAGAAATTACTTAAACTATCGGCGTCTTGAACCTTGTTTCCTACCACCTGATAAGTCTCGCTTCAGATTTCGAACGGGAAAGCTGTGTCCCCTACTTTCAGAATACACATAACGCAACAGGACGACGTAAAATTGAAATGAGAAATAACCGTAATAAAAATAAGAAGCGGCTAGGTTGGCGTAAAGAAACAGGCATAAATATGATAAACCTAATAAAATAAGTATCTAACGACTTATTTACTTACAGTAATAGTGATTACAAAATGTCAAGCAAGACGCGCGGGAAAGTGGGTGCGAAATTAGAATTTGAGCTGAGGTAATATAATAATTACAAAAATGTCCTTGATCACTCAACGTCACCATTTAACAAATTCGTACCTATATTTCGTACCCATACTTCAGATTATTAATCATAACTTTTGATAGGATGAACCGATATTAATGAAACAGAGACTAAATTTAAAACGAAGATATGCTACATAATTTTCCTAACGATTATTTTGATATAAATCAGCACTTTATACACGATACGTTAACAAACAAACAGACAGACAAATCTACAAATGATAGAAATGTATTTAGTTACTTATTTTTAGTCCCTCTCAATTAATTTTGTTACAGAAATATAAAATGCACAGACATCTGCAATTTACATTTTTATTTTATGTATAGAAGATTAGCGACCTCATCTGTTTACTTTGCATTGCACATTTATGGAGGCAATCCATTCTGAATTGCTGAACCGAAATATATCAGACAGGTTTGGGTTTTTCGTTCACCAAACCACTGCATGTACAGTATGGTATATATACACAGCATGTAGAGTATGGTCAAATTTTCCAATTTTTTTTTTAACTTGTAACTGTATATAAATTTTAGCTTTCTGCACTCCTTTTCTATATAAACTTTAACTATGACAAATCTCACATTTCTCCGTGCACGCAAATGATTAAAAATGGGTACAAAGTTTTCCCTTTACATATTAATATGAATATAAGATACTTGCGATTGTTATGACTCTTTCAAAATTTATCTTCATTTTTGTGATTCATATGTGGAAATTTAAAATTTTTTGAAAATTTTTTAAGTTCAAGGTATAGTTTAAGAAGATATAAGTTTTTATTTGTATAATAAACAAATACATACACAAACACACACACACACACACACACATATATATATATATATATATATATATATATATATATATATATATATATATATATATATATATATATATATAATACGCAATAGAGCATGAACCGCACAAATAACTTTGTCGACACCGAATATCGCTAATCGTAGTATATAGTATAACTGCAACTGACTTCAATCAAATGCGCCTACGGATACATTGTCACCTCTAAGAACTAAGCTTTAATGCCTCACTACTAGTAGTTATACCATCTTTACCCCTTATCTTCACCCCTCAGAGCCGAACTCAGTAGTGCTGGCACTGTTGTGTGCCACACCTACACAGCCGGGCTCCCAGGTAGAAAGGAATCCTGCCACCTAATACACGATATTGAACGTTGATTACGTATCTAACGTTGATCTTTTTACTTTCATATTTTCGTTGAGGTAGAGCCACTCTGCAGCTATTTTACGGTTGTAGCACGAATGGGTCGGCTCGACCAAGGAAGGACCACGCTCTCACACAATACAAGTGTAAAATAGCAGCTTAATGCTCTTATGGTGAGGGTAGAGAACCGGAAATCCGTTTTACTGGAATCGAGGCATTCCATCTTAGTCCTCAGGGGTGACAACGCATCTGCATTTTGGTTCTTAATCGAGGTTAAATGTAGATTTCTATGGGCCACAGCATCTACTTACCATCAGGGGGACTGTGTGTATGTTTGTGATCCTTATTCTATAAAAAAAAATCTTTTACTTTTATTTGTCGAGTAATTTAGATTTGCAAGGTTCAAGATAGTTTTTTTATAATTTCTGTCGGTGGCTTAAATTACATTTGGTGATACCCGCTAGTACCCGTGGCACAAAATGAGAAATGGAAATGGATTTACCGCTGCCTATTAATTTCCGAAGTGAAATCTGCTTAAGGCACTTTTGTGATGGGAAGACAGCATTAAACTCACGTGACGGTCACGCTCGGGCAAACATAATATTTACAAGTTTGTAAAGCTACGAAGTTTTCACTTACGACGTGCTGTCCTACGACTGACAGTATGTTTTTTGTCACGGTTCAAATAATATCCATTATTTAACTTACCGGCAACAATCCATTAAATTTTAACGTTGAGTTGTGCGTAACGTAAATTTCAATTTGACATTTATTTGTTTCCTACTTGTGTGCAACTGGATATTTAGCTAGAATGTATATAACACAATCATATAATATATGTTAATGAGCCAATGACAGCATCAGTTAAAGAGAAGCCGTCCGTGTATTTACTCCAATAATAAAACAACAATAATGGTTGCGAACGTAATTGTGAAGTTTTTGTGTAAATTAAATAAACAATCAGTACAGTGAATTAACCGCATAAAAATAAATCAGTAAAGTAATCGTATGATTGACGTCATGATATGATTCCCATGAAATAATTGATATAAGCCAGATAACTTTTACAGTTCTATCAGACGCGTTGTTGATTGTGTAATTGTAACGATGATCATTATGATGATGTCAGTACGTTGTGATTGCCAGGGCTTCTGAAAAGGAAATATGTTTCTTTAATAAAAGAAGAAATCATCTAATATGACTGCCACGTTGGTCTAGTGGCCATAAGTGCAGCTGCTGATAGTGTGGTCCCTGTTTTCAATCCCGGACAGGGTAAAAATCCGTCAGTAGCAGCCCGGTGACATGAAATTAGCAGTGTTTCACCCGTGTACTTCGGAAAGCACGTTAAAACGTGAAACGTTGGTCCTGTGTCTGATCTCTTTCTGGTCATGTGAGATTACAGTCTCATCGGATTATGAGAGTGAGGAAATGGAACTACTATTCTGGATACTATTCTGCGCAGATGGCTAGTCTCCGTCGAGACTGGCTACCGTTATATCAATTCGGTCTGGAAGACAGTGTTATTGTGAAATCATCTAAATACTGTCCGAGTAGGATTAGACTCTTGTGGCTTAATATATGTTTGTCAATTTGAGTGTAAAATAGTGCATATGCAGTGTATGAAAAATACATAGCGCAACGGCGTTAATGTGTAAGTTTCGATAAAAATTAATTAATTCTCTATTTTATTTCAGTTTGTCTTCCTTTTTACCCTTGTGGCAGCAGTCAGTGCCTCGGATTACTCTGGCTTCTCTTATGGTGTTGCTGATCCTTACACCGGTGACTACAAGAGTCAGATTGAAAGCCGCGCCGGTGACAATGTTCTGGGCCAATACTCTCTGCTTGAGGCTGATGGAACCCGCAGGACTGTCGACTACTCCGCTGGTGCTGAGGGCTTCAATGCTAATATCAGGAAAGACCCCGCCCTGATCCCAGCTGCTCCTTTCGCTTACACCGCAGTTCCCTACGGATACGGCTATCCCTATATCTACGGTAACATCGCCGGCTACGGTACCTTCGGTTACGCTGCTCCATACGCCCGAAGACGATTCTATTAGATGAAAACTGATTCGCTGTTTAAAATAAATCAATAAACATAAATATTGGTAATTTAATTTTGATATTTATACAACGCCAAATTTTGACAGAAACGTGAATAAGTAAATAAAAATGGAAGAAAAAACAATTAAGTCCATCATATTATGTAAAAGCTCTTACTCAGTATAATGTATTTAAATATAAAACAGCTTTTGTGTTTTAGTAAAATTAATAACCTAAATGTGGCCCACTACCTAATACTGGTCTCTCGATATTTCTGAGAAAATATTTGAGCAGAGTGAAAGAGAAAAGAGGAAGAGTATATCTATATAAATCTATTCCAGAATAAAATCATGTATTATTACCCCTAAAGACGGTTACTACTGCGGTTCTAATTACTCATTGTCGTCGTCTGCTTGAGATTCTTTTACCCAGCAGTTCTCGGGCCTCGGGGGGTCCCCCTTCACCCGGGTTCTCCTCACGGTCCCGTACTGTGGATAAGTCGAGGGGCCGTAAAAACGGCGTTGTTGACTTTTTCAGCGTATTTAGCCCACTAGGGAAACATCTACCTAAGGGTCGGTTACCTCAAAGCCTTAAGGAGACTGATCTCAACGTAGGGCCGAGTAAGTCGTGCCGACAGTTGTGCGCACCCACATAACGAAAAGAGAGTAAATGGGCTGAGATTTTCTGTTATTATATGCTTGCTTATAAGCTACTCCCCTGTGACACAACATTCTTTTCCAAGGATGGTCCTCATGATGTTTCATTCAAAAGCCCAGCAGCTGGTAGTACCAGTACTTAGAAGTAGGTAGTAGTACTTTATACTAAGGAGGATCCTTAAACATAAAACTTTATGCTACCTTTTTATTCTTAAGAATCCGCCCTTTTATGTTTAAGGGTTCCCCTATTATTTGCTAAATGATAATGAAATCAGGCATTACTTACTTGGCGAAAATCAATTATATTAAAGTTGTCAAAATTAATTACCACTATACTAGAAAATACTCAATTATCGTGGTGTAGTGGTTGTAGCGGCGCTGTCGTCGCCGCCACGAGCGAAAAAACACACCGAAGCCTAAATCGCGCTATCAACATTCCGAATCATAAACAGTATATATAGAACATCTCCGAATTATCACATGGAGTGTCGGCCGCTCCCCAGGCAGAACACCTTGCCTGGCGGGAGATCTCCCCTTTTTCCTACCCTCATTGAATACCCCACCCATTCGCTCCCAAGCAGATATCGTCTGCAGTCTTCATATCCTGCAAGCCATCTAGCTTCACAAGGTTCATCGCAGCACTGGAATAATAATGCTTCCTGTTCCTTCAAGCTACTCTCTGCGCCATACAGTGTTCGGCACGGCTCTGAGCCTTACTGCTCGCCTCTGCTTCACGGCACTCTCGCAGATTACTTGCCTTCTTCTCGACTCACCGCAGACTACAAGGCAATCTCCTGGCACTTGCACATTCGTCGACAACTCGACTGCACTATCGACCTCCAGTCTGAGCAGGGGGGTGATGTAGCGGCGCTGTCGTCGCCGCCACGAGCGAAAAACACACCGAAGCCTAAATCGCGCTATCAACATTCCGAATCATAAACAGTATATATAGAACATCTCCGAATTATCACATGGAGTGTCGGCCGCTCCCCAGGCAGAACACCTTGCCTGGCGGGAGATCTCCCCTTTTCCTTCCACGGCTACATGGTGTTAAGTGGTAACGGGGACAATGTATGCTATTGAGGCAGGGCGGGAGACGCTCTCCAAACTAGGTAAAACAAATAATTTTCATATTTTACGCGGCTCTTAGCCAATTTAATAGGTGAGATAATGAGTGTCATTCGTTTATTTGAAAAAATCTCATCAAAATGTTGTGTAAACTGTGGCCTACGTCTAGTTTTTGATAAAAATTTCGATATTTGTCAAGAGCAAAACTTTAAAAATATTTCAAAAATAATACGCGAAGTCTGCCAATCATGCATTGCGCGGTGCACTTCCTTAACCTACACAAACCTGCTCAAAAAATGATTTAGATATAAATTTATTACATAACATACAATTGAGGGAGGTTTAAAGATTATGAAAATTGAACTTTCTTTAAACTGGAACACACGAGGTGGGAGGCCCTAACGTAATGAAATACGTGGAATAAATTAATGTAGAAGATTAGTTTGTTATAACTGTACGATGTTTGGAACAAGTTAAAATACTTTTGAAACTTTTTGAAAACTGGTATGATTACTAAAAAGGTGAAACCCGAAAAGTCCACACGACTAACTTCCCAGAGGAAAAAATAAAAAATATCATATGTTTTAATATTTTATACAATTTTTCATTCGGCACAAAAAACTTGACCGATTTTGCTCAAAATTTAATAAGGTCTAAGTTACATAATCATGCGTTAAATGAAACTGGTCTCAAGTCAATATCACTCTTTGTTCTCGAGATACACGAGGCGAAAATTGAATCCGAACATACATACATACATAGGTACGTAAACGTGTGCACGTTTACGTACACACGGACATCAAACTACACTAATCGCCTCTAAAGACTCCAAACTCTTAAAATTTCCAATTTGCAAAATCGGACCCATTACAATAGCTTCCCACTGGGAAGTTAAAAAGTATTGTTGTGTGTTAAGTAGCATCTTAAGTAAGTAAGTACTGCAGATCATTACGCTAGGGCCTTAAATTTTACAGTGCGTGACCAACCCCGGCTGGTTGCCCTCAGGGAACAATAAAATTTTTAATTAAAATTTTTATTTCTGATTTGACACGTTCTCGTCGGTGAAGGAAATTAAACATCATAAGCAAACCTGCACGTCGGAGAAATAAATGATTCCATGGACACGTGATGAAGTCTGGTTATAGCTATGGCTGCCACATACGTGATATTATTTGTAAACAGTTGCTACTTGTAGGAGCATGTCCGTTCGGGTATGGTAAAATGGTGAAATTTTGAAGGTTTTCTTTTTTAAGTACATCATTGAACTTGCCTCAGATACAGGTAGTTCTATTATTGATTTCGATAGTATCTAACTTGGCACTCTTTTATCAAATTTAACCCTTAATCCCCCCCCCTTTGTTAAAATCCCACTAATAACCATCGTGAGTCCAAGGACTATATTTTGATTTTTTGAAATAAACACTCGTTAACTTTTATATTAATCCTAATTATTTGTTTAACAATTCACTGATGGCATATTTATAATACACAAGATAGTTTTCTTTTGGGATAAAGTTAACTTAAAACGCCCTTTTTTGGTCTATTAGACTGCTAAGGTCTCCAAAAATTGAGTCATTTTTTGGGACCACGTTTACCACAAGGGTTGTGTTTATAAACACAAAAAAAAAAAATATAAAAAAAAACAAAAAAAATAAATAAAAAACCAAAAAAAAAAACCACCACACAAAACCAAAATACAACATGTATTTCATTAAGAGGTAGGCTCTTATTCGTATACAATATTATTTATTTTTAAAATAACTGGTTTATGAGAAGTTTTACCGAAATAACGACTGTCATTGCTTTTGTGGATGTTATACAAATTAATTCAAACGAATTGCAATAATAAACCGATGTCCGGCTGTACACAACTTAATGGCACAGAAAAACATTTGATTGCGTGAGCACGCAACTTGCTAAGTGAATGCGATAACGGCGTAGGAGTATGTTCTTCATTTAATGGATTCCTATCTGTGTAATAGGATAAAAAATTAATTAAGGAGCTACCTCGTTAGGATGTGTAGTAAAAATAGACGTAAAACAGGGATCCAGTCCTAGTTTATAGTGATAGCACACGCAATTGAGGGAGGTATAAAGATTATGAATAAAGGAAATGTATACGAGCTCTATGTAACGTCGGGCCCCTGGAATCATGTAGACCTTTATTTTAAAATAATAATTTGCTAACGCTGACTGCAATGTATATATTAGAGGTGTGTATATTTGTCAAAAAAATCAGTGTTTATTTTTTAGCGCTCGCGACAATTCTATTATAGGTAAAAGGGACCTATCTAGATTGTTAATGCCTGTCTGCAGGACAGTTTTGTTCCACAAAAATTGTTACGTAATGTGTATAAAAGTTTTTAATCAGATACCTAAAGCAATAAGAGAGTTACCAGCAGTGAGAATGAAAACTCACCTAAAAATCATCAGCAATCTTTTTATACAAATAAAGACTTCTTTACCCATAAGTAGGCGATATTTTTGAGTCTGACACAATATTTAAATTATGGTATTTTTATAAATTGAAAATTTGGTTTATTTAATAAGTAAATTTGATAAAATTGAAATGAATTAATGACAATTGGACATGTAACATTTATAATTGACATTATTAGTAATTGATATAAGAATATTAATATTTGACATTGAGCTATAACTCGACGACTCTCGACGACGGGGGGAGCGCACCGCCGACCATCCCGCGGTGTTAATGCTCCATGCCGGATGTGCGATTCATACAGCACTCGCTTCGCAAAGCAATCCTCTCCCTGGACATCCACAAGTCGAGTGGGCCTGACGGAATCCCCCAATTGTGCTGATGATGTCTGCTCCAAGGTTGGCACCGGTTCTAACGCGTCTTTTCCGGTGCTCTTACTCCCTAGGCGTAATCCTAAAATCACAGAAGCCCACCCGCACTACTGTGTATTACTACTGTACACCGGCCGTGCCAGTATTTCTCGGGAAAACGTCTCCGAGTACCGGGACAAACTTGTGTCTGAAGTCTTGTCTTTGCTGAACAAAGTCTCGGATTGGGGGCGACTAAATCTAGTCCAGTTTAACCCTCGTATCTCCTCAGTTTCAAGGCACTCCCCTTGTTGCCTCAGCCAGTATCGGAATCCTCGTTGTCGACATATCGAGTGACGTGCAGTTTCATAGTCACTTGGAACAGAAGGCGAAATTGACCTCTAAAAAGCTTGGCGTGCTCAGCAGAGCGGGACAGTATTTCATGCCGGCACACGGCCTGCAACTTTACAAGGCGCAGGTTCGGCTTCACATGGAATACAGTTCCCATCTCTGGGCTGAGGCTCCCCAGTGCCAGCCAGGCTCGAATTGTCGACGACCGAGTGCTTTCCGATCGGCTCGATTCACTGGCGCTGCGGAGGAGATGTTGCATCTCTTTGCATTTTCTTTCGCATATACCACGAGGAGTGCTCTGAGGAATTGTACGGATTAAGCCTAGCCGCCAAATTTCATGAACGCAATACGTGGTAAACCTCCCGATACCATCCACACCATCTGGATGCTTGCCGGTCCACCACTGTACGTTTCACTAGGAGTTTATTTCCGCGTACGACCTCTCTGTGGAATATTTTACCACCGACGATTTTTCTGGACCGATACGACCTAGGGACCTTTAAGAAGAGCTTACTCCTTTCGAAAAGGCCGGCAACGCACCTGCGATTCCCCTGTGTCTGCAGTGTTGCATTTGTCCATGGGCGGCGGTAGTCACTTAACATCAGGTGAACAGTGTGCTCGTTTGCCCCCTCTCCTATAAGCATCTTTTGTCTGACACTGTTACATATTTAATTAATTATCAAATAAACTGGGTAATGTTAAATAATTTGTGTTGTTAAAAATTCGATAAGTATTGTTTTATAGGTTACTTGATCATTAATATTTGCACACCACTGAGATAGTATATGTAAAAGGGATTATACTTAAATATCATTGTACAGCCATATTCTAGCAAATAAAGATTAGATTATATTATTATGAAAATTCAATTTTCTTTGAACAAGACACGACACATTTTTGATTTCAATATCTATATATACATATAAATACAATCGAAGTGCTTTTAGTTGAATGCCATTAAGACATAAATAACTATTTTTAAAATTTTTGTCAATCTTGTCTGTCATCCGGCAAATATTTTAAATAGCTGAATAGATTATAATGTAACTTTTCGAACAGATAGACCAATACCAGGAGTAATCTTGGCTATATTTTTTTCAAAAATTGGAGATTAAAAAAATGAAGAATTAATAAAATAAATGGTCGCTGATTATCTGAAATCTAAACGCTACATTAATAGCTCTTACCCAGGCGAAAGCAGGGTCGCTAGTCTTTAATGTAACGGATTTCCGTAAATAACGCCTGTTTTTATTAATTATTGCTCAACTTAGTAGTGGCAACCCATAGTCTCAATTGAGACCAGACATCTGCACAGGACAGGATTATACTACAAGTACAGATGCAACGTCTATTCTCACACTCTTATAGTCTGATGGGCCTGCAATATGACACGGAGAGAGAGAGAGAGAGAGAGAGAGAAATTATTTCATTTAGGATAACAACAACCTTACATTATTGTAACAAATAAATTGCGCAAAAACTACGGCTTCTCGTGCTTTCCGAAGCAAAAAAACCGAATAACAAATTTTTGTTCGACCCAGAATTCGAACAGGGTCCACATGATCACCAGTCACGCATACGCCAACCAAACCAAACAGGTTAGTTGAAGTTGTTTTTACCAGACTGCGCAAAGGAGGGTTACGTGTTTATCAACCTTAATATGTATGTTTGGTCTCTAGAGCGCCATAAAGGAACAACCATACATATGTATGTCTTTGTGGCGCTCTAGAGACCAAATGCGTGGCCGATTTTAATGATTCTTACGCCAATCGATTTGTCTTCATCTTGTGTCACTAAAGACATAACTGTTAACAAATTTCAATATGACGACAACCAGACGCTTTTAACCAAAAAAATTAAGTGAATTTTTAGCGTTTGGAGTCGTGCAATCTGGCACCCTTCTGAAGTGAAGTGCTGGACGCGAAGGTAAAGGTACCCTTTGACACGTAATTTGCAAATGTGAGTTTAGATCGAGTGGTGAGTCCTGGAGACTCACGGTGTTGTTTTATGTTACAAAAATTACTTTGATTACTTTTTATTTATCTGTTTTTATTTAATTTAAGTTGTGCCATCTAAACGTCGAAAAATGGAATCAATAAACCATGCAGAGGTATCTGTCCCAGACATTATCAAAATAACTAGCCTGAAGCGATGAACAGAGCGAAGATAAAGACCTACTGGCAATTCAACAGACTTTGTTCCTGAGCCACATTCTAACGACGATTATTGTAAGTGATAACGACACCGAGTACGAAAGTTCTGACAGTGAAGACCAGCGTAGAAACAAATCAGCCTCACTTGTGTCAGTAAAATATGCCAAAAATGTGTAGCAGTTTGGTATGTTTGCTTGTTGAACGTTTTAAAATTTTATATTGTGCCATTGTTAGTATTTTTTTTATATGTAATGTTATTTTTAAAAACAATTACTATCATTTTTAGTTTTAGAAGAGTGATGTTTATTTAGACAAAACGTAATAAAACAGTTAAAATTTAGTATTCGTTTCTAAATAAACATCACTCTTCTAAAACACAAAAAAGTACATTTTAAGTTAAGTTTATCTCAAAATACTACTTTGTGTATCAGTGAATTGTAAAACAAATAATTAATATAAATAAAAAATATAACTGTTTATGATGGTGATTACTGGAATTTTAATAGAGGTAGTGGATTAAGGGTTAATTTTGAATATTAGAGTGGCAAAGTAGTTACAATCGAAAACCACCTACCTGTATCTCAGGCACATTCTATGATGTACTCAAAAAAACGTTAAAAGTTTGAGCATTGCGAACCAGAATGGACCAGCTCTTACAAGCAGCACCTGTTTATATGACGTATGTGACAGCCACAGCTGTAACCAGAACGTTACGTGTCCTTGAAGTTATTTATTTCTCAGACGCGCAGACTTGCTTATAATGTTTAATTTACTTCACCGACGAGAACGTAAATCAGCAATTAAAGTTTTTATTGTTCCCTGCAGGGAAAGGGCCGCGGTTGGTCATGTAAAATTTAAGACACTAGCGCAATGATCTTCAGTACTTACTTATTAAAGATGCTACTTAATATACAGCAAAACTTTTTAGTAATCATACAAGTTATCAAAAAGTTTTAAAAGTATTAAATTAACTTGTTTCAAACATCGTACAGTTATAACAAACTAATCTTTTACGTTTATAAATTTATTCCACGTATTATGTTACGTTAGAGCCTTGAAACGTTGTCACAGATGTTTTGTTGGGACCAACTTCAAAATTTATGTAAATACAAAGCCGTTAGAAGTGAAAATATGATTAAATATAGACAAAGCTGATCCCGTAGGTACAATATGAACAAATTTTATGTCTATAACTTTGGACATTTTAGAAAAATATTATTAGGGTATAGAAAAGCGTCAGATTATATAATAAGACAATATTATAAAACACAAAAAGCGATCAAGTGCACGTTACAAACAATTAGTTTTCTGTAACTATATCGGCGCATACTTCAATCGCGACTGTCACGGATCTTATCTACTTAACTGCTTCGTTGGTCTAGTGGTCTTAAATGCGATTGTTAATCATGCGGTCCAAAGTACGAATCGCTGGTCAGACCAGATCAAAACTAGTTATTGGGTTTTTCAGTCGAGAAATTCTCAGTAGCAGACAGGAGTCAGGAAGTGGGCGGTGTTTTACCACGAGCCTCGGTAAAGCACGTATAGCCGCAGCAGCAGCGCAGGACCAACGGCTATACGTGCTTTTTATTGTACCTATCTGTAAAGGCTGTAACTTTACAATTTAATGTTTGTATTAAATATAGTAGTAGGCTTTGTAAATTACATATATACAATATGCGTATATATACATAACACTACCGATCAACCCTGGCTTCGCACTGGTGATTTCTGGATCTCAATAATAATGCCACCTACCAGGTCCAGTTGTGAACCTAAGCCATGCAGGGACACACTTAAACACACATAAAAAGTTCAGTTCATACGGAGAGAAGAATTATATAAAAAAAAATGTGCATATTAATTACAATTACATTAATTCATCAATCGTTCATTACAGCCCTTCACAAGTCCACTGATAACTTCCAACATGTCTTACCACTTGTCAATCAAGTGAGATACCACCCGCGCCCTAAACTTCACTTTACCGGCACGAGGCTGCCATTCGAAAATCTTTCTTCCCTATCGGTTGCCGGTTCTTTGAGCTACACTGCCAGACTATTCCACCAGCTTACTGATCTTGGACTGCCCGTTACTACGAAAAAAAAAAAAAAATATATATAAAATATATATATATATATATATATATATATATATATATATATATATATATATATATATATATATATATATATATATATATATATATATATATATATAATAGGAATCTCGGAAACGGCTCCAACGATTTTCATAAAATTTTGTGTGCAGTTTCGGGGGCAATAAATCGATCTAGCTAGGATTTATTTTTAGAAAATGTCTTTTTGTCCGTGTTTTTAGGCAATGATAAACTGCTACAATATCGTTAGAATAAGAAGGTAAATTTTGACAGTTTATTAATGATTAAAAATAGCTTAATTGCTATATTGGGCGGTCACAAAATCGTAATACCATGGTTCGAGCCCAGACCGACCGACTTTTTTTAATTTTTTTTTCAAGTTCATTTCTTTTTTGAGAAGATCTATTTTTTTCGTGCCCTTTTTTTTAGTATTTTTAAAAAACACGAATTACTAATTGCACTCATGATTTTTATACAAATAACCATTTCAGTTTTATCTATTATGTCGCTACGATCAAAAAATATTATTCGTATTTCACCAGTATGTAATTTGTATCTAAATATAATTTCCAAAACACACGAATTAAAAAAAAACCGAGCGAAAAATACCGAGCAAAGCTCGGTCAACCGGGTACTTATAATTCTATATAACTAAGACAGTGCTGAAATCAAATAACTAATTACTTATCACTCTTGCAATTAGGTACGATAGTAATTCTAGAGCTAGCATTTAATTCGAACTGGCAAATGTCAGTCATACTAAACGTACTAATTTATTTAGGCATGTTTCATGTTTCCTTAAGCTATCACTGCCGACCATAGATCTTATTTAATGCTAAAAGCTAAAAGTGCTCCATTGGGGTTGGTCTTAGATTTATATATGAGGGTAAGCTTCAAATCGAGCATCCCATTTATCTTTAATTCGTTTTGGCAAGGGGGTTGCCTTTTGCAGTATTTTTTATCATTTTTATTGTTATCAGGTAAATGCAATTGCCCATCTCTTATTTCACATCCTTCTGTCGCCTCTTATGAGACCGTAGGCTTTTAAATAAAATAAAACAAACTATCAGTGGTTTGTAATTCCCTTTTTTTGCAAAAATCGCTTTAGATACCATTCGATTCTTCTTCTTCTTTATAAGCATGAAATACTCTATTTCCACTATGGGAAGCATCTACCATATCTTCACATTTAGCAGGTGGATAAGAGCCAGTACTTACAGACGTGTAGCATCTTTGATTTCGCTCCCTGTCGCCGTTACAGGCATTACGTGTGTCATGTACGAGACGTGTGAGCGTGGTCATACCGCGATCGAGTTTACCAATTTGTGCTGAAGCTATAATGCAGCTGAAACGTGGTTCTACCTGTGTTCGTACGACAAGGTCTCGTATAAAATAAAAATTTCTTAGTCCTCAAGGGTGACAATACATTGATCAATGCAATGATTCTTAATTAAAAATTGGTGTAGATGTCAATAAGCCACAGCATCCACTTACTATCAGGTGGACTGTATGCCCGTTTATCATCCTTTTTCTATAAAAATATGTATGTAGTGATGTCATGCATCATCATCATCATGATCAATCTTTAACACCTAAGTACGGAATACCAGTGTAAGATGTTAATAATATTATATATTGAAATAATACTAGTTTTTACGGAATTTATCGCGTATATTTAACGTTTTAATGCTAATAATATAATTTATAATTAATGCTAATAATCTTAATTTATAATTAATGCTAATAATCTTAATTTATAATTAATGCTAATAATCTTTAATAATAAAAATTCTATACACAGTATGGCTCAAGGTGTTATCAGGATTCCGAATTACTAACACATCTAGAAAATCTAATGAATTGTTTGCCTCTAACTCCATTGTGAACTAAATTTTTGAATTAATAGAGTTAAGATGGTCTAAAAATGCAGTTACTTTATCTAAAGGTAGAATTTGAGTGTCGTCTACGTACCGCTTGTAGAATCTTGGATTTATGGGAGAACTAAGCAGGGCTTTCTCCTCAAAGTCTTCCATGAATATGTCGGCGACAATGGGAGATACAGGTGAGCCCATCGCCACGCCATCTACTTGCTTGTAGAACTCCTCCTTCCACAATAGGTAGCCAGATGTGTATAGAAAAAAGACCCATACAGATAGATATTTAAACGGTGATTCTCACCACCATCCTTCACAGTTAGCTACCTGAATCGAGAGCACGAGGGATCTGTGACAGTAAACACCTGGCTGCCGAGCTCCACCATGTCAAGGAAGTTTTGCATGACAACAAGCTTCGAGTCCCGCGCCTACGTCACAGTGAACGAGTGAAGCCGGCCACAGTCGAGCGTGTACCTGCTGTACTGCCATATGTTAGAGGAGTCACTGACAAGATTGGCTACATCTTGAAGCGCGCTTCCATCAAAACATACTTCAAGCCGCTGAAGAAGATTGGTCAATTTTTACCATCAGTCAAGTGTAATAATGTCCCTCTGCAAGATGCAGGAGTGTACAAGCTTGAATGTGAATGTAGTCTCTCCTACATAGGACAAACTAAAAGATCAATAAAAACCCGCATTAAAGAACGTATAGCTGATGTGAAGAATCGACGCTCCGGGAAGTCTGCAGTCTGTGAACACGTACAGGATCGCCCCCGTCACTACATCAGGTTTGATAGACCGCAAATCCTCGCTAAAGAACACCGATTCCTTCCAAGGATGATTCGCGAGGCTATTGAAATCAAAAAACATCCTAATTTCAATAGAGAAGATGGCTGGGTGCTACCATCCGCTTGGGATCCTATAATAAATAAAATTAAATCCCAACCCAAGCATACGACTGCAAGACTTCAACATACCATAAGTTCATACTGCATAGATCGGAACAAAAGTTAAATTTTAATCTATGGTAACCGCGGTTAACTATGACATATGGACGTTGAACATCTCAGTCCCGCCAGTGACCATGAGTGCTGTAAAGCGTTCGAAACGTCGGGTATTTAAAAAGTTAAATATACGCGATAAATTCCGTAAAAACTAGTATTATTTCAATGTGTAGTGTTCGCGTAAATATAAGAAATCAATATTATATAACTAACATTAATAATAGTAACGCATTATTTCAAAGAGTTACAGTACGAACGGATCGGCTCGACCGGGGAAGAGCTTGCACGAATACCGGCATCAAATACTGGCAAAATGTTGCTGTAATTTTCCACTTTAGTTCTTAAGGCTGATAATGCATTTGCTTTTTCAATTTGATCGAAGATAGATGAAGGTTCCATGGCTTAAAGCATTAATTTAAAAAAAGTAACTAACACTGAACATTAAACAATGCGGTCGACAGTTTCTGTAGATAAAAGCTCGATGTTAACATCAAACAGAAACACCAACTAATTAAATTACGACCTCTATGGGTTGGGCGCGACGCCCTCATAGATTTGCCTGGTCGATTGAATTTTGGTTTTATTTGATATCCTAACTTGGATAAGAAATATCTGTGATATTGAAATGCCTTGTTTCTATTAAGCTCGGTGGCTCATTTGCTTGACGTAATAATATGATGACATAAATAACCATTTTTATTTAAAAAAATTCTGTCCGGGCTAATCTTTGGAATGACTGAAGCGATTGTAATAAAAAAATTATTTAACTGGTTTTACGGCTCTGGGTTCTAGCCCTTCTGAGCCGATCATTTATTTAGAAATATTTCATTCATTTTTATATATTTTTTCTTCACAATATGCTGATGCGTCACATTGCAAAGTTTTTGGGAGATTTTGATGACAGCTCAACCCAGTGGACAGTTGATGACGACAGCCACTCAAGTTCATAAGGCACCCAAGCGATCAAAATAACTTGAGGTTTATATCAATAACAAAGCACTTGTTTCGTCATTTTCTCTAACAGTTCACACGCGCAGATATTTGATTCACAAAATCGCATCACTTTTACGAATTAAAATCCACTTGAAATCAAGCGACAAAACAGGAACGACAATCCGTAGAGGGCCAAGTTCCCGCCAAAACTCATTGTAATAAAACATTACGATCTAATACAGAGTAATAACAGAAGGGATCTAGGTGATGTTTGATTCGAAAAAATTTAATTTTTTAAACACATTTTTCAAATAAATTGTTTTATTATCTTAAATCTTAATATAAGCAGATTAATAGATCCTATCTAGGTAAAGCCGGGACGGACCGCTAGATTATTATGCAACAGAAATGTTGAAAGTGACTGACACATCTATCAATGCATAGCCCATACCGCTTGACCATAGTAAAAACAAAATAGTAGGCTATATTCTAAGAAATATACCGAATGCCGCTAATGTGTACGTGCTTGGCACGTGGCAGTACGGACTCGTAGGAACGAGCCACAGCACGCACACAACGACACTTGCAAGTCGGAAAGATCTGGCCGAGTCGGGAACGCTGCCCGCCGCGCCCCGCAAACACCTTTGTTTGAGGCTTTTAATAATATTTTGCAATCAGTCTTTTGTTCGTTTTATTTTCTCTATTTGTAAAATAAATTAAGATATGCGTTTGTTTTAGTAAATTAGCTTTTTATACATAGCTTATATTATTATATATATACATAGATACATACCTCATAAGTACATTAATTATCATATTACATCAGATCAAATTAATTATAAAAAAATTATAAACATTAAATCCGAGCTGACACATCAGTGTTAATATCGCATTATTTTTGCCTTTGTTTTAATTTAAAACTGGAATTTTTATTTGACAAACATTGTTTCTTTTAGAGGTAACTAAAGAAATTGTTAACAAATATGATGCATAGGTACGGATACGTACGTATTATGTTTGTAAATATCCTAACTACTTATAAAAAAATGAGACTTAGCTGTTAAACAAAAAGACAGTGACAACCTTGCAACAGTAGGCATTTGTCTTGCGCAGCGTGGGAGTTACCTACTATTCTGTTTTTACTATGGCTTGAGGTAGAAATATAAAATTTGGTTAGTAGCTGCCTTTTATGACGTATGCATACATTAAAGAAAGGATTTTGAAAGATCCAAACCCTAAGTGAGTGAAATAGGATGTTACAGTTTGTATGACCTGTTTATTTTACGGGGCGATTAAAAAGAAACTTACTTTGTTAAAAAAATAATTATAACCCCTATTTGTCCGAAGGAAAATAATTACTTCTTTCTTTTTTCGAAAATAGTGTGTTCATAAAATTCATTGAATAATTTGTTTTTAAGCGTTGTGTAAGCAGTAACAGTTTTCACATATTGCGTAATTGCGTTATAACACAGTGAGTAACGTCTCAATCTGTAACTGAGACTTTAACCAATGATCAAATGGCGTTCAGTAACGCAATGGAAGCATTATGCTCCATATATCAGCGTCGTGGCTGTCCAACAATACTGAGATGACAGACTGACTGACGTGTGTAATATAATTAGACAGGGAACAGGGAACGACGTGTTTTACGTTCCCTGTTTTGGAAACGGAAGGGAACGAAAAACACACGTATGTAATTAATTACTCTATTGAAAAACAAAACGTAACTGACGGACAAGAAAAATTTGTATAAGAAACATTAATTGGACTAAATATTAATATTTTGTTTCTTTTTGAACGCGATAAAACCATATAAACGATCTGGTTTTGTCAGGTTTTCTAGGAATCAGGGTTTTCTAAAATCAGCAATTTAAAAATCGATGATTAGTAACTATAATATATTTTTTTTCTTACGAAGTAGTCGACCAAGTCAACGTTATATTTTTATCGTGCGTGGATATCACTTTTATTATTCATCCATACCATTAATTTTGTATTTGAAAGAGCAGGACTATGTTTTAAGTTTATATTACGATTTTGTTGTACTACCCACCTGGGTCTGGACTCCTATCGAATTGATAGCATAATCAATTTGAGTCCAGAGGAAATTAACGAATTCAATTAGGTTCAGTGCTACAATTGGAAGGTATGACCCTATTGCCATTAAGTGGGTAAATTAAAGGCAGGGAAAAGCTTTAATTTTCGTCTACTAATATAATTATATGGATATTTCTAGACAAACTAAAGCCGTCACGGCCCTGGGTAGATAATTACGTATTATTGTTTATACACTGTCATATTCTTCTTTGTCATTACCTTTATAAATCTTGAATAATCATCCTTTCAACACCCTCTTATTTTTTGCCTTTGGTTGTATTGTGATTGTTATGGTGTTCCTAAAAGTTAGAAACTTCCATATTTTTCTGCGTACATAGCGTTGTATGGGGAATAAATAGACAAAGACAAGTAACTGCCTTTGTGTACACAAAACACCATGTGGTAATACATTAATACCTGCGATGTTAGTTTTCAAAAGTATGCAGTAGCTTCTGATTGATCGACCAACACTCTATATCGGCAAGGATAACATTCACCACTGCTATGTGTTATGCTTAACTCGGCGAATTAACACTTTCTCTTGCAGTATTTGCAATCAAAATCGGTTGTTAAATTTGGTCAATTGGGAAAATAGAAAATATAATATGTTCCTTTTTTTCTTTAAGAGGGGGCAAATGAGCATACGGTGCACCTGATGTTAAGTGACTACCGCCACCCATGAACATACGCAACACCAGGGGAATTGCAGGTGCATTGCTGGCCCTTTAGAAAGGAGTAAGCTCTTTTCTTGAACGTCTACATGTCGTATCGATCCAGAAAAATCGCCGCTGGTAAACTATTCCACAGAGAGGTCGTACGCGGAAAAAAACTCTCCTAGTAAAACGAACAGTGATGGATCGCCAAGCATCCAGTTGGTCTGGAGGTATGCCGCGTAGTGTGTTCATGAAATTGGCGGCTGGGATTAATCCAAACGATTCCACAGAGCACTCCCCGTGATAAATGAGATAAAATACGCAAAGAGATGCAACATATCTTCGCAGCGCCAGTGAATCGACCCGATCAGAAAGCACTCGGTCGTCGACATTTCAAGCCACTCTGCGCTGGATGCGGTCAAATGGAAGAAGCTGGCACTGGGGAGCCCCAGCTCAGAGATAGGAACAGTATTCCATTTGTGTCCGAACCTGCGCCGGCATGAAATACTGTCCCACTCTGCTGAGCACGCAAAGCCTTTTAGAGGCCTATTTGGCCTTGTATTTCAACTGACCATGAAACTGAACGTCACTCGATATGTCGACGCCGAGGATTCTGATACTAGCTGAGACAACAAGGGGAGTGCCTTGAAACTGAGGAGATACGACAAAGGGGTTCCTTTTAGCGATAATCGCGCAAACTTGTGTCTTCTGAGGGTTAAACTGGAGTCGCCCCCAATCCAAAACTTTGTTCAGCAAAGACTCGACTTCAGACACAAGTTTGTCCTACTCGGAGGCGTTTTCCCGAGAAATATTGGCACGGCCGGTGTACAGAGCATCACCAGTGCTGTCATCTGCATAGCAATGAATGTTGCCGGTTTGCAACATATCATTGATATGCAACAAAAAACGAAAAAACAGCGTGGGTGAAAGCACGCAACCTTGTGGAACACCAGCATTTATAGGCTTGTGATCGGAGCTTGCACCGTCTACAACGAACTTGATGCTCCGATCTCCAAGAAAGCTGGTGATCCAATTGCACAATTATTTTACACATTATTTTATATTTATTATTTTATATTTATTATTTTATATTTAGTAATCGCGTTCGGGAGATTTTTATCAGGAGTAAAAACAAATAGGTAAGTGTTCTAATTTTCTCATATTGTGATCGTCAATCTATAAATCAACAAAGTTAAATATTTCAAATTAAATCCACCGCACGAGAGTTTTTTTTAAATGTAATGTTGGACGTAGGTCCTGCTTAGAATAAGCCAGCTGAAAAGCCTTTAATTTATAATTTTTTAAATTTTACACTTACACTGCAACTACATTATGATTGGAATACGAATGAGCGGGCTCGACCGCGGAAGGAACACTCTCTCACAGAATAAAAGCGCGAAATAGCAGCTTAATGCTGTTGCTACTAGTAGTTTCTTATGGTGAGTGTAAAGTATCAGAAATCCTTTTAACTAATAATGACGAGTTTTATCTAAGATCTCAGTGGTGACAACACATCTACATTTTGATTCTTAAAAGAGGATTTTATGTAGGTCACAGCCACACCATTCACTCACTATCAGGTAGAATGTGTGCTCATTTGTTGTCCTTAAAAATACCATTTTTAGGGTTCCTAACACAAAGAACGGGACCCTATTACTAAGCCTCCACTGTCCGTCCGTCCGTCCGTCTGTCTGAAATCTTCACAAAATGTGCGTATTTGTATCCGCTATATCAAAAAATAATAAATATAAATTTAAAAATTGAAAGGGCTACTCTACCAGAAACATGTTTTTACGATAGTACGGAACCCTTCATGCGCGCGTCTGACTTGCCCTTTGCCGATTTTTAAATATAATAAGGGTTTTCTACGCATCAACAGTTTCTGAAAATATCGATCCAGTGCTTAAGATGGATTCCCCCTCATCAGTCAGTCGCCAGAGCTTCACTCGTTTATGACAAATCATTATTATCACCATCATGTAATCATCATGATCATAGTTACTACTAACCCGTAAAGGTCTACTGCTGGAACTGGGCCCTTTTTATTGTAGGAAGGTTTTGCCATAATCGTTTTACTTGGCATATACTAGATGCTGAACCCGAATCCATCAATCCACATCATCATCCACAATGATAGGGACCAGTAAAGATTACCATTGCGAAGTTATAAAATTCCTCATCGTTGCTGCTAATTAAAATATCTTTATTATAAATAATATAAACAATAATAAATAATTCTAAAATGGATTTAGACCTGGAAGAGGATGCACGGATCAAATGTTTTCTCTCCGCATGATCACGGAGAAGCTTCTGAGTGTTAACCAGAGGACTTTCTGTGCTTTTGTGAAGAAAGCATTTGATAAGGTTATAAGGAAGAAAATGTGGGAACTGTTGCCGGGATATGGTGTGGATGGTCGATTGTTAAGGGCTGTGCAGTCACTTTACTATGACTGTAAAGCCTGTGTGCGGGTAGGGCATGACCTGTCACCCATGCTTAGCGTCCAAGCGGGCATAAAACAGGGTTGCGTCATGTCTTCCTGGCTTTTCATACTGTATCTCGACAGCTGTTTACAGAAGCTGAAAAATAGCTGTTTGGGTGTGAAATTGGGTGACATAAAAGTTAATTGTCTGCTGTATGCTGATGATGCAGTGCTTATTGCGCCATCAGAAGCAGAACTGCAGGCATTAGTCACGTGTATGAAAGAGGAATGTGAAATTAAAGGTCTCCGTTTGAATGCTAATAAAACTAAGGTTCTGGTATTTGAAAAGGACGAAGAGAGAACGAAATGTGAAATATGGATAAATCAGGAATGTCTAGAACAGGTAAATGAAATTGTATACTTGGGGAGTGCTTTCAGCCGGGATGGAAGATGTGATTTAGATGTGGATAGGCGTGTCGCTGCCGGAAACAAAGTCAATGGTGCCCTGAATGCATTAGTAAAAAGGCAAGGCATGGTGAAGAGTGCACGCCTTGCAATACATAACGCAGTGTTGGTACCGACTTTGTTATATGGCAGCGAAACCTGGGTATGCCAGAAGAAGCATAAAAGCAAGTTGAATGCAGTGGAGATGCGATCTCTTCGTAAAGTGTGTGGCGTTACCATAGCCGACCGAAAGCGAAACAAAGAGATTCGCAATGTGGCAGGATTGAAAGATGATCTTAACACAAAAATTGATAGGGGCGTACTCCAATGGTTTGGGCACGTTGAACGAATGAGTGAAGACCGAATGGTGAAGAAAATATATAGAGCGAAAGTAAATATTAAAAGGTGTCGAGGTAGACCGAGAATAACTTTCGAAGACCATGTGAGCAAATTGCTCGAAGAGGGGAGGGTCAAGAGTACTCAGATACCTAGACGTGCATGTATGAAGAAGTTAATGAACCTGAAAGAAGCGAAAGAGGTATGTAAAGATCGTGACACTTGGCGATCTGTTCTCTCTGGCTACCCCGTTAGGGATTGTGCGTGAAGATAAGTAAGTAAGTAAGTAAGGATTTGAAGAGGCGAGAGAGAGATTTAGAGAATGTTAAAATATAACGGGTATCTATTAAGATTGTAAAATTACTTAATCAAAAAACGTGTATTATCGATTCCCCGCAGTATAGTCACATAACGGTGAATGTATTTCCTTTTATCATTTCATCACGAAAATAACCAGCCCAGTGTTACAAGTAGCGGCTACAGGTTCCTGATTTTCTCACATGAAAGTCCGTGAAATCCAAACTCGTCGACGATGCTACCACAAAGGCACTGATAATTAAAATAGTTACTCAACATATAAGGATGCTATAATTTTATATCGATTTGTATGAGTCTCTTTTCTATACACAGTGTGACCTATGGTGTTGTAAGGATTTCGGACGACTAACACATCTAGGAAAACTAAGGAATTATTTGCCTCTAACCCCATAGTAAATTAAATTTTGGAGTTTATGAAATTAATATGTTCTAAAAATATAGTTACTTTATCTGATGGTAAAATTTTGAAAGTATCGTCTACGTACCGCTTGTAGAACCTTGGAGTTACAGGTGCAGTAAGGAGGGCTTTCTCTACAAAGACTTCCATGAATATATCGGCGACAATGTGAGATACAGGGGAGTCCATCGCAACGCCATCTAATTTGTAAAACTTTTCCTTCAATAATAGATTGCCAGATGTAAGGCAATGTTTGAGTAGTACTGCATATTCTGCTGGCATGTTATTTCACTCTAGTTTCCTAGTTATAAATGAGATGCATTCTTCAACAGGTAGGCATGTAAATAGAGACTGAACATCAAAACTCACCATAGTTTCATTGTCAGAAAGACGTAGGTCTTTTATATCACTGACAAAATGGTATGAATCCTTAGTGTGTACTCTTTGTGTGTCCTGTGAGGGGTGATAATATTTTAGCAAAGTGTTGAACCAATCTGTATGTTGGCGAATCAATCTGACTCACTATTAGACGTAATGGAGCGTTCGATTTATGTATTTTTGGTAACCCATACAATTTCGGTGGTTTGGCACATGCAGATATTATCGAATTAACGTTTAGATTCAATTTCTCGAAGCATTTCTTACTTAGCTCGCTAGTTGTTTTAAGCGTATTAGTTGTAGGGTCTGTTTTGACCTTTCGGTATGTTCTTTCATCCGACAAAAGTTGTTGTATTTTAAAATTGTAATCTGACGTATTCATTATAGCCGTAGCAATTACTTTTATCTGCGCGGAGAATCGAAAGCTCTGGTCTGTTGCGTAAGTTTTTTAAAGCGTTAAATTCATTTTTGGGAAGATTTAATTTCGGCGCTGAACTTCGACGTAACATAGACGAAATGTCTTGACGTATGGCCTCTAAATCTTCATTACCAATATTATTTGTATACAGAAAATCCTCAACACTACATATAATGTCCTCGTATGGTATTCTTTGCGGTATTATGGCGTAATTTAAATATTTTCTTAAATAAGAAAAGGTTTAAATTACGCCATTACACCGCGTTCCGGGAAGTTTGCAGTTTGTGATCATACCCTAGACGACCCAAAACATTACATCAGTTTTGATAGACCACAAATCCTCGCGTAAAAACATCGATTCCTACCAAGAATGATACGTGAGGCCATTGAAATTAAAAAACATCCTAATTTCAATAGAGAAGGAGGCTGGGTACTACCACCTGCTTGGGACCCTGTAATTAATAAAATTAAAACTAAACCAAGCATACCACTGCAAGATTTCAAGACAGACTAAGTTCATTCTGCATAAATCGGACCATAAACAATAATTAAAGAGCTAAAGGTACTCCGGGTTAACGTTGACTTTTAGGACGTCAGTCACCTCAGTCCCGAGAATTAATTAAAAATAATTTAAAATTAAACGCGATAAAATCCGTAAAAGTAGTTTTAATCAATGTGTAGTGTTTGCGTAAATATAATAAATCATTATACTTCATGAAAATTCATCATGAAATTGGTTTTTAATTTTTATTAGAATTTTATTTTGAGCCTCCCAACGTTTCATATAAAGAAAACCTTAAGAACCTGATTTCTAAGGTAATAAATTGACAGAAGTCTTGACTTTTTTATTTAATATTAAGCTGATTAAGCTAGAAAAAGAAGATTTATATGAAATAAATCATATGAATAAGTACTAGGCTAACAAAACCATCGCGTTCATCTATCAAATTAACGAAGGTGCGAATTTTTGTAACACTCATTCGACAGATTGGGGTGGTTGCGAACAAGACGGAGAAATTTAATTATCTACTAACAATCGTGAAATTCTATCCAATCAGTGGAATTAAAGATTTATTTATCATTGCCTTATATATTACTTATACGAATAAATATATAAATATTCGATATCATTCTAGTACGATCTGTCACTCAATCTTCTGCGTGCGAAAAGATACGTAATGATTTTCAAAAGCAGCACGCAAACGCGGCTCAGGAAGAAATCAGTATATATAGTTCTTCGAGAGAGAGTTGTCGTTTTTCTTGAATACCACCGTACTTCTGCTCCATGCCTTCGGAGTAGTGCCACCATGGAAGATGGTATTGATGAACGTCTGAAGGACTTCAAGTACTGGTTTACCAACCGCTTTTAGAAGCTCCGCTGTAATTCCACCCTGGTACGGAGCCTTGTCGTGTTAAGGTGCTCTTGGATTGTTACTTACACTTGCGTGTAGCTTCGACGTTGACGTGTACTGCTGCCTGTAGAACTTCTCAAATCTCATTAAAAATTACAGGTGTCCCAGAAATAATGCTACTACATTAGATCTTCAGCTCCAACAGTTTGCTCTATTCTGGAGCCTTGGTTCCTTGAATAGGAGCTGTATTGAAGTTGCGTAAGTCTGACAGCATGTATATCGAGACGGATGGATGGATGTTTGACTGTAGTTTAATTTCCCGTCTAATAACTATGATTTTTTCTTCAGCCTTAGATACATTTGTTCAGCAGCAGACTTTGTGGGCTGATAAAGAGAAGATTAATACAAATAAATTATATTAAAAATTTATATTAGGTGAATAATCGGTATGCAATTATTTGTAATATCACATGACGATTAAATTAGTCTCCAAAATTATTCGACATTAAAACAATATTAAGTAATAAATGACAATAACATAATATGCCTCTCTAACCTACCAAGTTTTTGGGTTTTCTACCTTTTCTACCTACAGAAATCTGATGATTTTTCCGAAATCTATCGACCTAAATAGCTTTTCATTTTTATATTAATTATTCTTCTAACAGCATTATAATATCAGTTATGCTGTTGACCGAACAGAATAATAATTATTGTTTTATCCTTTCTAAATCTGTAGGTTCGACCGTTATCGAACAATATATACTTTTATTCTCTATTTGACGAATAATTAAAAATCGACTATGAAATCTGTATTTTAAAACTAAAGCATTAATTTCGTCAAAATCACCGTTTCCGTTTCCGTTCTGTTATCAGTGGAGCATACTTGTATTAAAAGGAATGTAGTGTTGTCGTGCCCAATACTAGTAAATGTAATAAAACAGGCGAAATAACTCGAATGATAAACAATTATCTAAGTAATATACTAAAATACAAATAGACGAGCACGTAATATTTCACTTCCATTATTTGCTTTAATTCGAAAAATGTATTTGAACATTGTTTGCCTTTTATACTGTACTGTTTCTTTGGGTTAGTGGTTGTGAGCAGACTGTTAATCGAATTTTTTCTGTCGTTGAATTCTCAGTAGCAGCCCGGAGTCGTAAAGTTGGCGATGTAGCCCCGTTCCGTCAGTGTTCCCGGTCGTGTCGGATTACCGTCCGGACTATCATCATCATCATCATCATCATTACAGCCCTTCACAAGTCCACTGCTGAATATAGGCCTTCCCCAAGGTATGCCACAAAGCACGGTCCTGAGCCACCTGCATCCATCGACTTCCTGCATGTCTTACCAGGTCGTCACTCCATCGAGTGGGGGGTCGCCCTACACTTCGCCTACCGGTACGAGGCTGCCAAACGAGAACCTTTTTTCCACAACGGTTGTCGGTTCTTCGAGCTATATGGCCAGCCCTTTGTCACTTCAGCTTACTAATCCGTTGGGCTATGTCGGTCACTCTGGTTTCACTGCGGATATCCTCATTTCTTAGTCTATCACGCAGAGAAACTCCAAGCATAGCCCTCTCCATAGCTCGCTGAGCGAATTAGGGTATACCTGATGAGAAGTGTCGTAATTTCCCGAAAGCTGCCCAGCCGAGTTGAATCCGTCAATTGACCTCTCGATCGAAGTTGGACTTACCTAATCAGACTATTTGTCCCAAGTAAACGTACTCGTCAACAACTTCGAGTGTGACATGGACATTAAACTTGATCTTTGTTTTGTCCATGTTCATCTTAAGACCTATCCGTTGGGAGGCAATATTGAGGTCATTGAGCATAGTGCTTAAGTCCTCCAGCGATTCTGCCATAAGGATTATATCGTCGGCAAATCGAAGGTGAGTGATGTACTCGCCATTAATGTTAATACCTTATCCTTTCCAGTCCAGTAGCTTGAAAACGTCTTGAAATGCAGCGGTGAAGAGTTTCGGGGAAATAACGTCACCTTGTCTTACACCTCTCTGCAGTTGGATAGGTTTCGTACTCTGGTTCTGTACTCGGATAGCCATCGTAGCCCTACTGTATAAACACTTCAGCACTTCGATATACCGACAGTCAACTTGGCACCGCTGAAGAGACTGTAGCACCGCCCAAATTTCGACGGAATCAAAGGCCTTCTCATAGTCCACATACGCCAGGCAAAGTGGCAGATTGTAATCTTTGGACTTCTGTACAATTTGCCGAAGGGTATGTATGTGGTCTATAGTACTAAAGCCTTTTCGGAAACAGGCTTGTTCGGGAGGCTGAAAGTAGTCGAGTCTGCGTGCGAAACGGTTCGTAATAACTCTCGAAAACAGCACGTAGACGCGGCTCAGAAGGGTTTGCTCAAACCAAAAAACGCCCAACTTGATATCCCTTATATCGGTCTGTCGTTCTTCAAAAGGGCGTTGTCACCTTTCTTGAAGAATAAGACCACTGCACTTCTGCTCCACGCCTCGGGAATAGTGCCTCCATGGAGGACGGAATTAAAGAGCTTCTGAAGGACTTCAAGTACCGGTTTTCCACCTACTTTCAGAAGCTCCGCTGTAATTTCATCCTCGCTCGCTCTTTTAAGGTGCTGGAGAGCCATTTTAATCTCGCTCAGACTGACGTTCGGGATATCATCGGAATAGTATCGGATAAGACTTGCTCTTGGATCGTTACTACTTTCGTGTGGCTCCAATGATGATGTGTACAGCTGCCCATAGAACCTTTCAATCTCACTCAGAACCTCAGGTGTCCCGTAAACGATGCTGCCACACTCAGACCTCAGCATTGACAGTTGGCTATTACTGGCAGACAGATCTCTGGCAAAGACTTTGGAGCCCTGGTTCCGCTCAATCGCTTCTTCAAAACGAGTTGTATTGAAGTTGCGTAAGTCCTACCGCATGCATTTGGAGATCTGTCTGTTCAGTTTCCTGTATGCTGTTAAATCTGCTGGAAACTGCACCTTCATCACCCGTCTAACATCCATGAGATTAAGAGTGTGATCGGTGAGTTTTTGTGTTCTTCTACGGCGGGTCTTGCAGAACTTAGCTCCGACCGCATGGACAGTTTCCATGAGCTTGTCATTCACAACGTCCACTGTATTGCAGTCTTCTAGGCACTGAAAATGGTTTTGTAATTCGAGCTAAAAGTTTTCGGGACCCTGGATTAGCGCACGAGGGGGCGGAGCATTGACTTCACTAGACGAGACCTCTCCAACTTAACGTTTAAGTTCAGTGTGCCTCTAACCATTCGATGATCGCTGCCAGTTTTCACCCTCGCGATGACTGAGACATCACTGAACAGTTGGCGTCTGGTCGTCATAATGAAGTCAATTTCATTTTCTGTCGAACCGTCCGGACTATGAGAATGAGGAAATAGAGAATGCTTGCACATAAACTCGTGCGCTGTAATGCTGTCGTGCATAGATAGCTAGCCTCCGTCTCGTCTACAGGATATTATTATTTATAAGATTTATTTTGGTATACAACCAAGGAAGTCAACGCTGCAAGGGCTGTTTAATCACCGATGTCTACGAAAAATGGTTAAGCAATAGTTTTATGACCGTACATTCTAAGATGAAGACGACGACTTAATTAGGAATACTTTGTGGTTTTAAATTTTCACAAATCATAAATTTCACAAGAACGTCTTCTACAATAACGAAATTCAGGTGACGGTCACCAGGTGGCAGAACTCTTGTACTGCCTTGAAGTCCGTCTGGGTAGGTATATAAAACTTGCGTCAATCAGCAGGGCTAGCGCTGCTTTAATCTGGTTTGAAGAGTATACAGAACTAGTATGCAGCAGGCTGTGAGATATTCCATCTTAACCCACAGAGGTGACGTACCTAGTATATGCAATAAACAAACTAATATGTCCATTTAACAATTGATTACCTTACTTACATTTACTCATTTCTGCTTACTTAAGTAATAGGTTTATCTATACCGTCTCTTTCATTCATTATAATTCAGACGAAAGAGAGCAATTTGAATCATTTCTTGATTTGATGTCAATTTTTATGATTTCATATGAAGCTTTTATTAAAGATATTTCATTAGCTCCGCCTCTCTTTTAGAATTGGAATAGAGCCAAATCCCGTTACTGAAAATGTACAAGCAGGCCCTACAAGATAACTGAGCTATCACGACCAGTTACCAGCTGTTTTGAATTACCGTATAACATGACCGTGTAGTGGCGGTGCAATAATATCCACTACTCCATTTCGTCCTGTGGGTGCCGTAGGAGGTGACAGAGGAAACAAGTGATTGGCAGCAGTGTCTTCCTGATAACAACTTAAAATGATAAAAAAACTGCGGTTGACAACCCGCTCGCCGAGCGAGCCAACTATGGAAAAATCCCCCCAATGAAGCAATCTATGGGGGAGGCCTATTTTCAGCAGTGGACTTTTATAGGCTGTAATGGATGGATGGAATGGATGCATTTAATCACATTTTATATTATATTTTTATCGATGTGATGATTTAGAATTTCTCGACGGAAAAACTCAATAGAACCCAGGTCCTCATGATCAGCAGTTGCACTACTGCAACCACTACACCAACGAGGCAGTCTATATATATATATATATATATATATATATATATATATATATATATATATATATAAATTAGGCTCAGTCATCATACTCACACTAATCAAAATATAATAAATAAAAAAGTTTGAATGTTTCTTTGTTCTTCAATCACGCCAAAAGTATCAGACCAGTTTGAATGTAGTAATTAGACACACAAATAGTTTATAACCTGAATTAACATATAGGATACTTTTTATCCCGATTTAGAGGTCCCGATGAATAGAATGAGAAATTTCGTAATAATCGAATTCCACGAGAGAAACATAAATGAAAACAACACACTCACTAAACTATATCAGTTGTCATAGACTGTCACAAAACATGGCGCCCAGCCGCAGCGGAAAAATTCTTGCCATATTCGGTAATGATAAAACTACTGTTGTCCTTTTTTGCACACGAATAAACTCATAAGCTAAAAATAGACGCCGACATTTCGTTACATTCCTACTACTAAGGATCTTTATGTCATGTCCTTTCTTTTTTCTCTAGTCAAAGCATTCCACCGTTGGTTTCGCTTTTTGCGTGAATGTGTGCTCTCCAGTGTATTATTTTAGCTTGAATGTGCTCCCTAACGTTTTTATCCGCCTCCGCGTGTTTTTGAAGTCGAATGGTTATAGCTATAAATTATGTTTATAATTTGAACTAATTATAAACGTTAATATTGTGGTGTTTTAATGAGTGTAAGATCGAGCGAAGCGAGCTCGGGACTTAGGGCACCCCGACTCGGACAGGTTAGGTTAGAAGGGGATGGCGGGGTCGAGTGAGCGAGCGAAGCGACGTTCTCTCGTGCTTCTTCGTGGTTATTTTTTTATAAACCACTCAGAAGTATGAGACCCGCAAAGCGGGCCTTCGTCGACCAGGCTTCCCCCGCCTGCGCTATATTGAGTGGCAAGGTGCTTCTCTCCCCCATAAATCAGGTTTATAGTCAAAAACATTACGAAAACATAACCTCAAAATGAGATTTTTAAAAATTTATAAAAAAAAAACTAAGCACGTCCGGCAGTGGCTTGAATTGGGGGCGACTCTAAAAATTCCTCATCCTCACCACCTTTCACACCCCTAATTGATTTCGAGTTATCATTTTGAGGTAAGGTCTATGGGATTTTCTTTTTGATTTTTCTCAAGAATGGAGTTTTATCTTTTAATGGGAGTGGTGTCGGGGGTAAAGGGACGCTCACCCCCTATCCCTCCCCTCATCCCCTGCAACCCCCCTCCTGCCAAACGATTACAAATTTCAACCTATGGTGTTATGTCCGTATGAGTGTACATATTCCTTCACGTAATTTCTAGGTGGAAGGATTCTTTTTCGAACTTGAACGAACTTATCTATATGGTAATATGTGATGGATTCGTGTTATATGATTTTTTTAAATAACATATTTTATCGACCGTATATTCCTTGATTTTGAAAAATTTCAGTTAAAATAATCTTACGATCACCAAAAGTAGTTTATTGGATGTCGAGAAAGTTTTTGAATGATTAATTAGCAGTGTTTGTTACGAATGAGAAGTTTCGTGATCCATTTAAGCCTAACCATATATTCACTCAGCTTTCATCACTCAACAAGCCATAAGCGCCGTAATAAAACAACTTGCAAGAAGCTTTAGGCAACCTATTTCACCGATCTTTATTTTTTGTTATACTCAATTTTGTGGTCGCGACAGATTGGCGAATATTATATGAATGACATTGATGTAAAGAGCTTTTAGCCATGTCTTCGTCTACGAAGAGATAAAATGTATACTCATTACAAAAAATCTTAATTATTTAAAGCATTAATTTTATAATGGATGCTTAATAAAGTATGCTTAATTTTATAATGTAAAATGTGCGTTTCACATTGTACATTTTTGAAGTTTTTATTATTACAGAATACTGTTTAGTTACAGTAATGTGTTGGTGTAGTTTACAATTACACTTCACAGTATTATGTGATATCGCTTGATATGCCTGTCACTATTATCTTAAAATTGCGTTAAATTGCAAAAAACCTTAACTTCATTGATTTTGTACATTTTGATTAATAAAAATGTTGAAATAACTTTAATATTTATTAGTATTTGTAATTGATTATAGGGTGTATCTATGTTTGTACATACTGACCATGTTATTTGTTTGATAAAATAAATAAATGTATATATTAAGTATTTTTAATAAACCTTGAATTATATACTATTTATAAGGTAAATTGTTGTTATCGACTCTTCATATTCCTTAATATAAGTCCATAAAAGTTTATTTCTGGACAAGATGCTCTCCTGTTGCAAGGTTGAATTGCCACAAACGCCACGCTTGGCAGTCAGATTTGTGATCGCATACACCTTCGCTATTCCCTTCACGGATCTAAGTTATATTACGTCTGGCGGTTATACCGCCATATATCGAAAGCCATTTCTTTCTGGCGGTTTTCATAGTCGTCTCTTACGAAATCCACGAGGCGAAATGCGGTGACAACACATTGACGCTTAAGCACATGATCTTAAACAATATAACGTACATAATTTGAACCGGTTTTTGTTTAATTTTATGATAACAATTTTTCTTTATTGTGGTTCAGATTTGGACTTGACATTTAGACGTTTCCTGGCTCAACTAAACTGGAAAAGAAAGTAGAAGATTTTAATGATATAAATACTCGTGTAAACTTGAACGAGCATCAAAACAACAGATGCCTTCCACATAGTCACAACTATCCTATCTTATTCTACTATCATAATGGTTGCAAAAGTAAGTCAAATGTTATATTTACCATTTAATATTTCTGTAGTAGTAAATCACATCTTTCTTTTTCTTCGTCATCATCTGCCCGTAACAGTCTACGTTGGCCTTTCTTATTGGAATTCTTGTTACCCCGAGTGTTTTTCATCTGGATTATAGTGCCATAAATGTTCCTAGCATCACATAGTTGCCTCTTGTGACACTGACTGGATGAAATTTGTATTTAAAATAAAACAGAATATCATAAAATTACCAGATGTAAGACTCAAATTCTGCTTTTGAGTCCGTCTGGGTAGATATGATTTTCATACCTATTTCTGTCACCAAGCAGTCGTGTGCTGCTGTGTTCCTGCCTTAAGTGTGTAGAGAACCCATATAGTTGCAGCTTGTTTCAACAGCAACTTACCAACAAGTGGACTGTAACTTAAATTTTATAAAAATAGAAACGTAACAGCACTTAAAGTCTTTTTAAATAATTTTTTTACCTTTATAGATTATGAAATATAACTTTTTGTTTTAGTTTGTCTTCCTTTTCGCCCTTGTGGCAGCAGTCAGTGCCTCGGATTACTCTGGCTTCTCTTATGGTGTAGCTGATCCTTACACCGGTGACTACAAGAGTCAGATTGAAAGTCGCGCCGGTGACAATGTTCTGGGCCAATACTCTCTGCTTGAGGCTGATGGAACCCGCAGAACTGTCGACTATGCCGCTGGTGCTCAGGGCTTCAATGCTAATGTCAGGAAAGACCCTGCTCTGATCCCGGCTGCTCCTTTCGCCTACGCCGCTCTCCCCTACGGATACAGCTTACCTTACAGCTACGGTAACATACGGCTATGGTAGCTTCGGATACGCTGCACCTTACGCCTTCAGACGGTTCTACTAAACTGAATTTAATCGATTTAAATTGTAAATATTGGTTTTGTTAATAAAATGTAAACCTTTATCACATTCCGTGTCATTTTATTTTATAATGTAATTTATACTTTTACTTACATAGATGGGGTTAACCGAGGAATGAAGAATCGATTCATTCATTTATTCATTACGGTACATCAAAATTTCACTGATAAATATAGGCCTCACATATAGATTGCCTCATATTGATTGCGTGCCATAGATGCCACGCTTTTCAGGCGGGTGGGTTACCAAAGATTTTTATTATAATTTAGTTGTTATCAGAAAAATACTGATGCCCATAAGCTTCTTAGGCTTTCCTTTGTTGTTGTGTTTTGTGATAACTTAAAATACTCTCGGGTTGACAACGCTAATACACTTTGTTTCTTAATCAATGAGTGTAAGTGTCTATGAGCAACAGCGTCTGTTAACCATCAAGTGGAATGTGTACCCGTTTGTCAACCAACTTCATAAAAAAAATTCTGCATAACTGTTAAATTAAATTATAAACCTATTTATTATGTATATTAATATAATAATGGTAAAAATGTACATGAATCTCATTATTATCAAATTGAAATCAATTTCCCTCTTCTTTGTCAGTCCGTTGAAGTTCATTATTGGACATGAGCCTTCTTGCTGTAGGGAGGACTTGCCCTAATCACCACGCTTAGTTGGTCTACACCATTGCATGGTGTTGATCTTCGGTCTGGGTACTTAATAATGTCCTCCATACCGAATTTCAGTCAGGGCGGCTTGCCTCAACCGAGACTAGCTATCGGTGCAGGACAGGATTGTAGTGGTCATGTGCATAGGCAAGGACAGATGCATTCTTTGTTCCCTGACTCTCATAATCCGATGGAAAGGTAAACCGACACGACCGGAGAGAAATCGGGTGCAAGACCAACGGCTATACGTTTTTTTCTAGGTACAGGGGTGAGACACCGCCAACTACCTGACTCCGGGCAGCTACTGAGAATTTCTTGACGGAAAAACTTAATAATTAATTTTTCTACCGACCCGGGATAACTGCAATTACTAGACCAACGAGGCAGTCTGTATACTTAATATCTATAGAATATGAGACGGCCAGAACTTTATCATCACATCAATAGCTCTTTCTGGCTATTCCCATGAACGAACCTTACGACAAATATGGGATGAAATGGTAATTGATTCTCTTATTCTGCAACTCCGCAGTAAAATTAATGTGAAAATGACCATATGTTACTTCATACATGATAATATATACTATATATACTCCACTTGACTTATGAAACTTAAGAAGTAAAGTAATCTAAAAGCATTTACAACTTTTCCATTTAGACCACTTTGTGTCACTGGTACTTTAGTCTGGTTGTCACATCTACAAAATTAAGAAATCCTCCGTAGTATTTTTAATTCTGTCTAATAAACTTAATTAACTCAATGTTATTTTTTTAATTTAATAATAAGGGTGACAAATGAACACAGTCCACGCGATGGTAAGTGGCTACCGTGGCCCGTAGTCATGTACATATATACTTGGCTAAGAATCAAAATGCAGATACGCTGTTACCTCTGAGGAATAATATAGAATGCCACGTTTCCAGTAAACAGGGTTGCCGGTTCTCTATACTTACATATTGTATTTTATGGGAGTGTAGTCCTTACCCGGTCAAGCCGACCCGTTCGTGCCACAACGTTGTAATAGCGTGGCTCTACGACGTAAAAAACCGAAGTTACGAGTATTTAATCTATTGGCGAACATGCCAGAAAAAGTTCATAGCTGGCATTCTCCTTTAGCCACATTTCCTTACATATTTTTAATATCGAGCATACAGCAAAATCTGGTACTAGTAAATCAGCGCTTCGAATCAAAATCGTAAAAAATAATTTTAATGATGCCGTTTACCTGTTATGGAAAGAAACAGCTTTTGTCGTCATAAAATTTCAGAAATTAAATTTAGAGTGCTCGGATACAGATAAGCAAAGTTTATTTTTAAATTATAATATAATATTTTTTAAATTTAATATTTTCTCAAAGCGACAGTAGCCTAATGGCATGGTGCGGACCGCGAACTCAAATGATAGTGGGTTCGAATCCGCCATTCGACTACTGTAGTGAACCACTTCTAACACAAGCATTTTAAGCTTACCAGGAGTGGTTTAGGGGAATATTAGTAATGTTTATAGCATCGCTAGTATTGTTTACTAGTACCTACAAAGTAAGCAGATTGCGTTCACATACTCGTATCTCTATAAATATAAAAATCAATTGCTGTACGTTAGTCAGGTTATAAATGTCAAAAACGGTTCGACCGATTTTAATAATTTTTATGTGTGTTTGAATGGGCCCTGTATGGTTTAGATTCACATTTGGACCCAGTAAGTGGTGCTGTTGTCGAGATAAAGAAATCATCCGTGCGAAAACGGGGCGCATCGCTAGTCTTAGTTTATAAAAACCCTTTTCACAATGTTCGTTCACGCTAATCTACGAAACCACTCGACCGATTTTAATGCAATTTTGTAAATGTGCTTGTATTGAATTACAGCGGAGCTTCTGAAAGCGGGTGGAACACCGGTACTTGAAGTCCTTCAGAAGCTCTTCAATTCCGTCCTCCATGGTGGCACTACTCCAGAGGCGTGGAGCAGAAGTGCGGTGGTCTTGTTCTTTAAGAAAGGCGACAACGCTCTCTTAAAGAACTACAGACCGATTTCCCTTCTGAGCCGCGTCTACGTGCTGTTTTCGAGAGTCATTACGAATCGTCTCGCACGCAGACTTGACGACTTCCAGCCTCCCGAACAAGCCGGTTTCCGAAAAGGCTTCAGTACCATAGACCACATACATACCCTGCGGCAGATTGTACAGAAGACTGAAGAGTACAATCTGCCACTTTGCCTGGCGTATGTGGACTATGAGAAAGCCTTTGATTCCGTCGAAATTTGGGCGGTGCTACAGTCCCTTCAGCGGTGCCAAGTTGACTGTCGGTATATCGAAGTGCTGAAGTGTTTGTACAGTAGGGCTACGATGGCTATCCGAGTACAGAACCAGAGCTCGAAACCTATCCAACTGCAGAGAGGTGTAAGACAGGGTGACGTTATATCCCCGAAACTCTTCACCGCTGCATTGGAAGACGTTTTCAAGCTACTGGACTGGAAAGGATACGGTATTGACATCAATGGCGAGTATATCACTCACCTTCGATTTGCCGACGATATAGTCCTTATGGCAGAATCGCTGGAGGACTTAAGCACTATGCTCAATGACCTCAATAGTGCCTCCCAACGGATAGGTCTTAAGATGAACATGGACAAAACAAAGATCATGTTCAATGTCCATGTCACACCTATGCCGGTAGTTGTTGGGAGCACTATGCTCGAAGTTGTTGACGAATACGTTTACCTGGGACAAATAGTCCGACTAGGTAAGTCCAACTTCGACCGAGAGGTCAATCGACGGATTCAACTCGGCTGGGCAGCGTTCGGGAAATTACGGCATATCTTTTCGTCAGGTATACCTCAATCTCTAAAAACTAGATTATACAACCAGTGCGTGTTGCCAGTGATGACTTACGGATCTGAGACGTGGTCCTTCACTGCTGGCCGTATGAGGACGCTTAAGGTCGCTCAGCGAGCTATGGAGAGGGCTATGCTCGGAGTTTCTCTGCGTGATAGACTCAGAAATGAGGATATCCGCAGTAAAACCAGAGTGACCGACATAGCCCAACGGATTAGTAAGCTGAAGTGGCAATGGGCCGGCCATATAGCTCGAAGAACCGATAACCGATGGGGAAGAAAGGTTCTCGAGTGGCAGCCTCGTACCGGTAGGCGTAGTGTAGGGCGACCCCCCACTAGATGGAGTGACGACCTGGTAAGACATGCAGGAAGTCGATGGATGCAGGTGGCTCAGGACCGTGCTTTGTGGCATTACTTGGGGGAGGCCTATGTTCAGCAGTGGACTTGTGAAGGGCTGTAATGATGAATGATGATGATGAAATGTGCTTGCGCCAGCTTGAGAGATACGATAGTTTTTATCCCAATAGATTGAATTGCAAATTTAAGCATTTATTAAATGACAAAGGGCCGTCGGAAAGTGCAGAACAACGTCTGCCTGGCTAGTGAGTTATGCAATATATAAGCCATTGCTCGCTATTTTGCCGCAGAGTTTGCATAGGAAAGGGAGATGTAAAACCAAATAATTAAGACCTAGGGTCTCTATATCGTTTACTTTATGTAGCGTATTACAAACTGCGTGCTGACAACAAACTTAAAGCATTATCTTCTTATATATAAAAATCTTATATATCATCTTATATATCTTATATATAAACTCGAAAACGGTTCGAACTATTTTATGATCTTTTTGTGCATTTGAGTGGGTCTCTGGATGGTTTAAAAACTGAGTTGGACCCGGTATATGGTGCTGTTGAAGAAATCCAGAAATCCCCCGAGCGAAGCCGGGGTCGTCGCTAGTTTTATTAAAACAAACACGTAATCTGAGGTGGTTCTTGAGTTTTAAGCACACTTATGGACAAACAGAGTTTGTGTTTTGCAATATTATGTATATCGAATTACTGGCATTTATTAAACTTGGTGTACTTAGAAGATAGAGCCGGTGTTTCATGCCTGCTCTACTCTTGCAGCATTTCAAAGCGCAGGTTCGACCTTATGGAATGATGTTTTCATCTCTGAGACACCCCAATATCAGTTCCTATAACTCGAATGTGTTCGACGGGGAGATTCACCATCATTCCAGTAAAAATTCCCCTGGTGTTGCAGATGTTCATGGGCAACGTTGACCACTTATCATCAGGTGAGCAGTATACTCGTTTGCCCCCAATTCCATATACAATGTGTATATGCTCTCTTTTCACTGGTGGTTCCACACAAAAATAAAACATTAACATAACATAACATGTACATTTATGGAATAGGAAATTTCATAACATTCATAATATGTACAAAATACACAGTAGTTACAGTCCCACTGCTGGGCACACGCCTTCTCGCATTTCAGAGAAAATTATGAGTAATTAGTCAGCTGCGCTACTACATATTATTCAGATATGCACGTTTCCTCACGATTTTTCCTTCATCACCAAGAACATTCTAAATAAGCGTATAAAAATTAACAAGAGTAGAAAAATTAAAATGTTAACCTTTTTAAATACTATTTCTAAAGAAGATTTATGTAAGATGTGAAAAACGTTGAACTGTACGCGAAGCACATGAATTTTCAATCACACTCTATTTGTAGTGTCTGTACTTTATACTAGACAGTTTATTTTATTTTTGCAACATGGAACTGACGATCGGATGAATAACAATCTGCTATTTTTCTGTTGATTAGTTTTTTATACTGTATATACAACATAATTAACGCACTTTGAAAAATAGTTTGTTCAGAATCGTCTACTGAATCGATTCCTATCATTTTTAATATAGGTAATTTTTTATCCCAAAAATAATTAAAACTACGTAAATTACGGTCACACTAAATCTGTACAATCAAAACAAATTGAAATAGACCGTAACTTAAGGCAATAAGACTTTTAAGAGTGCACTTTTATTTGTATTATTACTAATTCTGTCATTCAATAAAAATAAAGTAAAATAAACTTTATTTCAAGCACGTTAAAGTCTTTGCGTTCGTGGATTTGTACTGTGACCACAACATTCTTCCGAAAATAGTATAACAAATTTGATAAATAATCAGTGCATAAAAAATTTAACTAAAAATCCAATGTATGTATTTTTTTTTTGCGCCCGAAGCAATTAAAGGGCTACCCTATACGTAGGGAGGCGGAAAATGCATTACGCATACCACGATAGCCGGTCTATCGTGGTTATGAAGAGGGCTCACTGTCCTACCGGGGACCCTAAGTGATACCCTCTAAAATCCGCCTTTGGGGACAGGCAACCGGCTGATTAAGCTCTATTGTGCCTTATCATGAGCGACCCTCTTTTGGGAAAAGAGGGCGCAGGCGGCTAAGAGCCGCTGAGGGAGTGCCTACGAAGGCAAATTAATGTTGGTTAATACAATAATTTAGTTTAATTAGAGTTGGCCTGAGCCGCCAGGAGACAGTTCAGGTCGTTTGACAGTTTATTAGGCGGGTCCGAGAGAGAGTTTCTCGGCCTGCGGACACGATAGCGAGAGGGCGGTGGGGCTGCATAAGAAGCTGCCTCACGAATTAATTGATTTGGGTGCGACTCTGAGACTTTGAAGAAGTTCTCAGAGAGTTTTTTAAGGAATTGTTGAATTGTTGGGAGCTCTAAGTCCCGATGAAGGTCGGCATTACGGACGTACCAAGGTGCGTTCGCAGCTCGACGGCAGAAGAGGTTCTGAACTATTTGGAGTTCATTTATAATGTTAGGGTTTGCGTGGGCAAAGACGGGACCCGCGTAGGACATGACTGGTCGTATACAGACCTTGTAAAGGGTACGCTTGTTTCGAAGGGACATTTTACTGTGTCGGCCCAACATACTGTTGAGCCTACTCAGATAAAACCGTGCGTGACGGGTTACTCTTTTGACGTGGGGCCTGAAAGTGAGCCCTGTGTCTAGAGTGACACCTAAATATTTGGCGGACGTATGCCAGGGGACAGGGGTACCTAGCATACGTATTAGTGGAGTGTTTTTGAGACGGCGTCGTTTATAATCGAAGTGAACGGCGGAGCTCTTCTCCGGGTTCACATCGATGCGCCATTTTTTGAACCAAGCTCCTAGGTCATCAACTGACTTTTGGATTTTGTTCCGTATGAAGGCTAGTGAGACACCTTTGCAGTAGATGGCAGTGTCATCTGCGAAGAGGGAGAGTTGAACACCTTTCGACGGGATGGGAATGTCGTTGGTGAACAGGATGTACAGCAGAGGAGCAAGTACTGAGCCCTGAGGGACACCAGCCTTGATTGTTCGCTGTGAAGAAAGTGTGCCTTCGTGTCTAAAACGAAAGGTACGATGTTTTAAATAGGAGGCCACGAGACGAACTAGACGATCGGGGAGACCTATTTTGTATAGCTTGTAGATGAGACCTGTGTGCCAGACTCTATCGAAAGCTTTAGCTATGTCGAAAAAGACCGCGATGGTCTTATGACGACGAGGATAGAAACCGCTGAGGATATATTCCACAATGCGGTGTACTTGTTGGGGACACAGTGTATGTATTATGATTATAACATAATATACTAATTGGGGTGTCTGAGGGTGTGCGTTAATTACGTTACATATTGTATAATAAATAAAATTGATGTTTCTGTTTCTAATGTTGAAATTTCAGCTTTTTACTAAATGTTGCTTCTTAAAAATAATTTTCAAAAATCTGTCTGTCTGTTTGACTGGTTTGGCTATTTATTCCTCGAAATAGCTGAACCAATTTTGATAGAACTTTCTCTTCCAAATAGTTGATGATATACGGAGCAACTTAGGGATTAATAAAGCAAATATTAATATATGTTACGGATTCCGTCATATTTTACCAGAAAACATGCAAAAATACTGTTTTTTAATCAATCTATGTAAATTTTTCATTCGCATCACATTACAGTAGATTAACAATTATGTCCATTCAAATTACAGTGTAATAAGTCAATTGGTACATTTTTAAATAAAAGTATTATTTAATTATTATAAGCCGTCATCAAATTAACTACGTTATTAATAAAAAAAAAACTATTTACAAATAAATATCTATGCAATAAACGTACAAATTTTATTTTATAACATTATATAACATTATGTCCATTAAAATTAATTTATACTAGAGTACACTTTGTCTGCTAAAAGGTTTTGTAGGCTTATCTTAAATAACGATGTGTTAAGATCTGTCCAACACTTGAGTAATTTATTGTATCTAGTCAGCCCCAAACAGTACTGGCACTGGCAGGCACTGTTGCGTAATATTGCTGCTTTTCCTCTAGGAAAACTCTACTTGTCGCGTCTGTTTCTGCTAGCCACTTGAAGCGGGGGACAAGGACTACTAGGCACTTGAAGCGGTTCTGGTATTACTTTACAAATACCGATATTCCTATTATAGGCTATTTCTTAATATAATTTCTAAAACAAGCTACTTTTATTTCAGAAAACAAATAAGGTTTCGCGCAAAAAATTAAAACCCATTAAATATATGTATATAGTAACTAATGTAAATTTTGGTTTAAAAATTTTATCTCTAATTTTTGACAGTTTCTATTACAATTACAACATATAAGTTGTTCATTATTCATTTTACGATTGTTATATCATCGTGTAAACATCGCGAACCGTTCGCGATATTTTACACCCTACCGTATCTAAGATTTCATTTATGATATTTTATTGATGATTTATTTATTTATATTTTATTATATCATTTATATACATGTATATATATATATATATATATATATATATATATATATATATATATATAAATGTGTGTGTGTGTGTGTGTGTGTGTATAAATGATCCAATATCACGTTGTGTACTAAAATTAATACAGACTCCTAATCGCGCCTAGACCCCGGTTGACACAAGTTAAAAATGGTTAACAGCTAAGCAAAAATATCATTTGGTGGCGGCGTAAGAGAGAAGGAGGCGGCGACGTTGTGTGTGTGTGTGTGTGTGTGTATGGTTTTTCCACACACACAACGTCGCCGCCTTCCTTATTTCCGCCGTTTTTTAAAATCTATTCATCAAGTTTTGTACATAAACGTAATATAATAAATCTGACTAATTATTTTTATTACAGGTAATTTCCAGTTCCTGTTAGCTCTAGTTACGGATAACAGGTAGTTATTTTCTTATCCATATTGTATTCCATATCAAAATAAAAGGGTCAGAGCTAATAAGAATTTCAAAAATTCATCAACGATTGCATCGCTATTAACAAACAGGCAAGATTGTAGTCAAGCACTACCATTGGTTAAAATTGTATTTTTAGTATTATCTCATTATTCATTTTAAATAATACCTTTAATATTTTCCTAATGAATATAACTACAGGTTCGTGAACTATTGCAAAAAAACTAGTAAACATATCCTCCCATATATTATGTCATTTCTTTTGTCAAAGGCGTGCGGCGGAACAGTTTTTAATTGCCACACGAAATACCACCAGTTTCCATTATTCTAGACTAGTATTTTTAAAATGAACCTCCACTTTGCAATATACTACCATTACATTAACGAGTTGCTTATTGCTCTAAACGTGTGCTTCTTAAATGGACTTCATAAATAACAAATAAATATAGTATCATAGTTTAGTAACTAATGCGATATGAGATGGTATTTCGTACTTTTTATTTTGCATATAATATATGCTATGATGTATGAAAACATTGATTAAACTCTAGCTAATAATAAACAACGGGGTTTGAATCGAGAAAAATATATAAAAAATGTTTAAGTAATGTTGTGCATAAATAGTTCTTAACTAGAAGTGGCAGTTGTAATATTTTTATCTGCGCAATTACTGTTATTTTGAGTACTCGTAGAAAGAGTGAATTATTACAGGAAACTTCAGAGTTACGCTCTGCAAAAGTAATTTGAGTTGAAGAATGGACTTCTGTTGTAATGATTTTGAAAAAAGTCAAAATTATTGAATAAATACACTTTATTGAGGCGTAAGAGGAAACTCTTTTATCAAATACAAACTTGTATTTGGCAATAATAAAGAAGGTCAAATAAGCGATGCATGGAGGACAATTATTCACCAAAACGCTGAAACCAATCTCTCTCTCCCTCTCTCTTTCTTTTTTTTTGCTGTGTGTGAAAAGCTGTCATGCTCAATGCATGTTTACCGAAACCTAATACGTTTTCTTACCGCTGAACGAGTAGTAAATCAACACTTAATCTTGCGATCCACAACTTGAGTAGTACCGACTCGATCTAACTCGCGTTGCTAACATTCTATGAAATTAAGGTCAGTGCCTAGCCACCATACGAAACACAGCAGTATTGAACTGCTATTTTACACTGGTATTCTGTGAGAGCGTGGTTCTTCCCCGTTCGAGCTCATTCGTGCTACAACTATATTAAAACTACAGCGTGGTTCTACCATTAAGTAGGTAGATTGAGATGAGGATCGGTATCTACTCAGCGTTGTGAATTAGGAGATATCTATATTCAGCAGCAGACTGCAACATTTGTTAAGTATAAAGTTCTGATGGGGTTTTGAGTGTAGGTAAATAAAAAATATTTTGTTTTTTAAGTTCATTTATTTTATTGTACTTATAATTAATGAATTCTTAATAAAATTTCATCTAAGAAGGGGGCAGGCCGGGTAATACCCTCATGGCGAGCATGGCTCATAACATGTGAGTAGCATCCCACTGCTCTTAAACCCACAATGCAGCACAGCACAGTACAGCAATAACTTCTGATTGCGTCTCGCCCAATCATATTTGTTTCTGCAACTATAAATACAAAGTTTTGGTGGAAAAATGGCGGTACTTAATTTTAGTATGAAGCAAGCTTGGGTTTATTCTCTCTAAACCATCTATTCTCTCTCGGGATACTTCTAGTGTATATATTGCATGAAAGCGGAAATTATTATATTGCGTGAATAAGTTGTAGAGGAAAAGGGCCCCTTGTTGTTAGTAGAACCCACCTCAAGAGTGTCCCAGGATTAGCAACATTTAAGAGTAATGCCCTTTGCATGGTAAGCGTTAACCGTATACCGTTGTGGGGAAACTGAACGGAAATCCAAAATTATTTATATATATTATCGCTCAAAACAATGTATAAGACTTCTAGCAAATATTTCATATAATACAAGATTTTTAACAGTTACATCTTTATACATACTCGTATTAGAATCATCTAAATTAGCACTGTCTAGTTTGAGATACTATGGGTACATATTAGAGATAATTTAAAATTAATTTTCTAAAATAAAATGTAAATACATACAAACACAAAACACAGAACAAACATCTATGTCCATCACACAAATGTTTGTCTTTGGTGAGAATAAAACTCACAACCTTCAGCGCAGAAGCCATATTTAAGTAGTTTAAGGTAATCATGGTCATACGATATTCCATGCAAGAAAGCCACTTCAAACACACCACTTATACCAAAGAAAGTTTTCTCTGAAGAGCAATAGTTTATTACACTGTTTCTTGCCTTTGTAAACCTCTAAAATAAGTGGTAATATTCACTATATCTAAGTTAGGTGATACACTTTTCGATGTTATACCGCTACACAAACTGTCTGAAGACCACTCAACAATATACGCCTAATCATTTTATAGTATTTCATCTTCTATGTTTCTATTAAAATTATTATTTCATCATAGTCCTTAAGTCTGTAAAAAGAAAACATTGTTGTAAACTTGGTAAACAAGCATAATTTTGACAAAAATATATTTGTAAATAGTAAACAAACTAACCTCTGAATTAACTGTTCTTTCAAACCACTTAATTTTGCACCTCTTTTTCTTAGCTCCGCTTTTAAAGCACTAACATTCATTGGCCCGTAACTCACATTGGCCATAATTAATCTCAGGAATTGCAATATATTCACAATATTATTCTAAAAGAAATAAACACGCGTAGCCCTCCAACTACTAACAGTGACATTTGACATATCGGAGACCTCACTCAACACTAGCAATAGCGCCTCTAGCGGCGTATTCATATGCGATATCACTCATTGTGTTTAGTTAATGCTTATATTACATTTTTTTTATTAAATCTTTAAATTGATATTATTAACTAATCCCAAGTTCTAAAAATATAAAACTTACATGAAAATTAATGGCTTAGTTGCCTTAATATCTGATATTAATTCTATAACAAAACAACTAAAAAAGTATGCCGTACTAAATCTGCCGTTCCCAATATCCTCTCCATATTTATTTATATTATTTAAATATTTTAAAAAGACAAAGGGTCATCGCAAAAGGCAGAACAAAGTATATTTGATCAGCTAGTTATCTTACATACACAAATATTTTGTGCACCTTCTTAAGCATATTGCACGCACAAAGTATTTTTGTGCGTGCAATATATATATATATATATATATAATCATCATTCTCTAGACCATTTCCCATTATCTGGGGTCGGCGCAGTAAATCTTCTTGTTCCATTCCTCTCTATCAGCCGTCATTTCCATACTTACACCTTTCATTCTCATATCACTCTATCACTCTTCACACAATCGATCCATCTTTTATACGGCCTTCCTCTGCCCGTGTGTCCCTCCACATTCATATTCAACATTCGTTTTGTGACATGACTTTCATCCCTCCGCATCACATGCCCAAACCATGCCAATCTGCTTCCTCTCACCTTTTCTACCACTGGCGCTAATTTCAGGCTTCCCTCTTATATACTCATTCCTTATCTTATCCATCCTTGTCACACCACACATCCATCGTAACATTCTCATTTCATTCGCATGCAATCCATTTTCATCCTTCTTCTTGACGGCCCAGCATTCACTTCCATACATGACGACAGGTCGGATGATCGATTTGTAAATTTTCCCCTTCAGCCTTATTGGCATTCGGGGATCGCACGTTGTGGCTGTGACCTGTCGCCATTTTATCCACCCTACGTTAATCCTATGCTGCACAGCTCTATCTATTTCGCCGTCGCCTTGAATGAGGGAACCGAGGTACTTGAAATCTGAGCAGGTAAGCAGTATAGCGCCATCCAACGACATGGGTACAGGACTGGAAAGACTGCCGAAATCACAGCACAGATATTCGGTTTTGGATCTGCTGATCTTCAAGCCAACACTTTCCAGCCTCTGTTGCCACCCCGTCAGTCTGCTCTGTACCTCGATGCCTTCTTCCCCGACAAGCACGATGTCATCGGCAAAGAGCATGCACCAGGGTGCCTCACCTGCCTGTCCGACGTCAAAGCATCCATAATCAGTAGGAAGAGGTAAGGGCTCAATGCCGACCCTTGGTGCAGCCCTACAGCCACATCGATACTGCCCGTAGTTCCCTCCTTACTCCTTACTCCGTACTCCTTCCATCGCTTCTTTATACTTTCATCGTCAGTCAAAATCCTTCCAGAATCATCTTTTATACATTTTACATGTGAAACATCTCTTCCATTTCTTTCTCTCGCTCTTGCAATTTGAAAAAAGTCGTTTTTGACCTTCGGGGCTTTCAAGGGACCGATATAATTTATCTTGCGCCTCTGCCCTACAAATAGCAACTTCCTTCTTCGCTCTCTTCTTACATTCTTTATACGCCCCTCTCTTACTTTCTTTTATGGATTCATTCTGGTCTTCTACGCTCTGCCATTCTTTAAAGGCATTTTTCTTTTCTCTCAAAACTTCTCTAATACTTTCACTCCACCACCACCCATCCTTATCTATCATACGCTTCCCTTTTGTTTCTCCTAACACCTTCCTTGCCACACTTCGGATACAATCAGCCATTTCCTTCCAGCACTCATTCACACTCATTCCTTCCATATCACCCATCTCTATCATCTTGTTTACAACTAGCTCTCTAAATTCACTTGCATACTCCTCCTTATGCAACAAATGCCACTTTATTTTGGGTGGGGGACGATCCTTATGTTTGTTGAGGCGAACAGTTAAGCAGATGTCAGCCAGCAGAATTCGGTGCTGGGATACTAAGTCTTCACCTGGAAGCACTTTGCAGTTTTTTACACTCTTGATTTAGTTCCGTCTTATCAGAAAATAGTCGATCTGTGTCGCGTGGTGGCCACTTTTATAAGTAACAAGATGCTGATCTCGTTTTTGGAACCACGTGTTTACTACAGCCAGGTCGAAAGCACATGCTGCTTGCAGAAGAACTTCCCCCCTCACGGTTCCGCACTCCGTACCCCCATCCACCGTGTACTCTTTCATACCCGTCATTCACTCTCCCTACATGTCCATTAAAATCTCCTCCCATATAAACATCCTCACTCTCAGGTATTCCCATCATCATACAATCAAATTCCTCCCAAAACTTCTCTTTCACACTCTCTTCACAGCCTGTTTGCGGAGCATACACACTTACAACATTCACTACTTTGTTTTCAATCATTAATTTAACAACTATCATTCTGTCATTTACTCTTTTCACATCTGTCACTCGTTCTTTCATTCCACTATCTAACACAATTCCTACTCCATTTCGCTTCCCATCGCTTCCACAATAATAAAACTTGTATCCTTCCCCAATCTCTCTTGCTTTATTGCCCTTCCATTTTGTTTCCTGCAAACAGGCAACATTCACTCTTCGTCGTTTCAAAACATCTGCTAACTCTCTTCCTCTTCCAGTCATCGTACCTACATTCCAGCTTGCAAACCTCACTCTGACATTCTTCTCTCTCCGGGCTCGCCTCTTACGTCGCACCCGCTCTGTAAGGTGCGACAACCCTTGCCCACTTCCCACAAGAGCCGGGTGCTGCCCCTGCGCGTCACCTGCGGGGTACGCCCTAGCCCTGTCATATATCCCACAACTCGTACTATTCATAGGTTTACTGCATGGGATTTGGCAAAAGTTTTACAGTTGGCCGCCTGCCTGACACCAACCCTCTTTGGGTATGCTATTGTTGGTAGAGGGAGCTACCATTTTGGGAAAAGGAAAAAGAAGGTTGGGGGTAGGAGCGTAGGTGTAAGGATACTGTTATCTCGGCAGGAAAGGTATGAGAATAACAGTAGCTCGGGGAGCCTGGGTCGGGTACCCGTGTTCCATAACTGGATCACCGGATAGGTAGACCAGCATGAAAACCCCTGACTTAATATATATATATATATATGTATATAATAATATAGAGTGAGATTTGGCATAGTTAAAATATATATGGAGAGGAAGTGCAGAAAGCAAAAATTTATATATAACATTTGCAACATATACATGAAATAAAATGAAAGCAATGCCAATGTCCCATAGTAAATACTCAGAACAAGAACGCACTAGCGGCAGAGCAGTGTTCGATTTTTACATGAAACGAGATGATATGCATATAAACAACATGATGTTGATGTCCATCATGTCTGATATTTCTAGAAGCACTGATGATTGCGCCGGACCGTAATAGAACCGAGACGCAACGGTTAGCCAGTATATACAGCATACCGCATCACAGTCAGCCTCTAGTGGCTGTTTGTAGACGTGGAGGTAAGGATTTCAAATGTTCCTTTTACAATTGTGTGCGAGTATCTAGGCGAAACGTTTACTTTACATTCTATGTTATATTTTATATTTCTGTGTGGTTGAAAGTGAAACGCAGCTTATTTAATATACAAACCTAATAATTTAATGATTCACGGTCGAATTTCAACCACTAAGCTGGTTTTAAATAAAGCAAAACACGCCATTTGACATAAGTTAAAAACATAAAATATAATGCTTATTAATTATAAATAAACTTCTGTTGATCAAAGTATTTATATGTAACACGAAATTAAGTTTTACATATTGGTTCATCGCTGCGCCGCTAATTCCGAAATTGACTTATTGAGGTTGAAGTGGAGTTATTTTCGAGTTTATTGGTCCATTAAAGTAAACACAGTTCGCCATAAAATGAAATGATTATAACGTTTGATTCTAAAATCTTTATTACATTTCTAAGCTAAGTACTCGTTGAAGTTAGGAGAATGAAAAGTGTTTGCAAAGTTTATTCAGTTTATAAGTCGAGTGCTGAACCCACTAAGCAAAGTAAACGAATAATATAATTTGGTTGTTGGCTCTTACAGCAGATAATCTACATTTTCTTTCTCAATTGTTTTCTTATTGTGTTTGGGTAGGTACTATTCTCTTATTTAGTTGTGCTTGCAATGCTGCGTCATGGTTTGATGGATACAGAGAGCCAGTATGATTACAGCCTGTGAAACCAACCTCAGCAGTGACCCCGCATCTGCAGCTATATATGCTGACAGCAGCAGAACCTGCAGTGGCCACTTGCCATCAGGTAGGCTGGAATATTGTTTATCATTTCAGTTTTATAAAAAAGTCTTTATATTATATGCTCATCATATATTGAAATCCATGACGTAGTTTTAATATTATTGGTGTAATACTATTGTGTACCTTTTAGTTGGGGGTCCTTAATAAATAAATAAATAAATACTTTATCGACTTTTGTTCAAAATGTGTTTTCCATTAGTTATATATTTAATATAGCAGGGTTCAGTCAATAAACTTTCGAGTGTTTAAACAGCCTAACTATTTATTGTATGGTATGATATATCGACGATGGTATGGAATGTCTCCCATACCACCGCCGCGCAGATGATACGATGTAGTAGTGTTAGAAGCAACGGTGTTGGCATTAATGGTTACGGTGATAGAACATGCGATTGAGGGAGGCGGGGGTTTATATCATTTAGTGTACTAGGATACACAGCCTATGGAATGGTGAGAATTTTACGTAGGTGTAATAATGGACATAAAAGGAGAAACAAAAGAAGAGAAAATATTATTCGGGCTTCCTGAACGAATACCGTAATAAAGTATTCGACCGGGAAGTAAGTAGTGTATGTTCAGAGTATTTATTCTCTGAAGCTGGTATTTTCTACGAGAGCAGAAAGTGCTGCCAGAAAATGCAGAAAAATTAGACTTATAATTCAAGGGCAGACACTTTTTTGATAGATTTTTGTCAATTTTTAGTATTACCAAATATTCGGGGCAAGCCCAATTCGAGTAATGTACAATCTACACTAAACATTATCTTTCAACTAAACCGGTTGCACTCTTAAAATGGAAATGTTTTCAAAAAAAGCTTAACGTTCCCTCCACCTCTTCCGAGCATAACAAATTTAGAAAGGAAAATGAAGATCACCCTCGTAATTTGTCAAACTTTTTGACAGAAATGAAAAAAGCATTTTAAAATTTAAATTTTATCTGTTTGAGAAATTAGAGGAAGCCTTTGCTTAAAAGTAGCTTGACGTATATACATTGTAACTTTAGAGCCTGTGCATTTAGAGAACAGATTTTAAAACGATTTTGAATTATTGAAGATTTAACGTACATATCATCAAATATTTTTAATGGAAAACATAACTGCTATTACATAAACAAAAATATTATGTAAATAGGTGAAAATTTTTCTTGCCATTCTCTCCCCGTCCAAATCAAACTGGTGCAGAAATAAGATGAGGCATAAATAGCAAGTGAAAGAAACAAACGTTTTATTTAACAAGGTCGCTTCGTAGCATAAATAATATTCAGATTTATCGTATTCTTATGTTCCAGTGGGAAAATTTATCGCTTTCAGCCGTGTTAACTTAAAAAACAACAAAATTAGAACTTTGGTATAAATATAAGTGTATAAGTGTAAAAAGGTTTAAACAACTGTAAATGGATGAAATGATTATAAATCATTTATTCCTACCAAATGACGACCACTGATGAACTTAAATACGAACTTTATTACGTAATAGAGCCATGTTACAGCTATATTATAGTTGTAGCACGAATAGGTCGACTCGACCGAGGCAGGACCACGCTCTCAAAGAATACCAGCGTGAAATAGCAGCGTAATGCAGCTGTGTTTCGTATGATGAGTGTAGAGAACCGTTGACCCTTTATACTGGAATCGAGGCATTTTATCTTAGTCCTCAGGGGTGACAACGCATTTGCATTTTAATCCTTAGTTGAAGATAAATGTGCATGTCTATGGAGCACAGCATTCACTTACCATCAGGTGGATTGTGTGCTCGTTTTTCACCCAATGCTATAAAAAAAACTTGGATCTTTTTACATATTCTATAGAATAAGGGTGATAAACGACATACCATAACAAACCCGCCTAATGGTAAGTAAATTCTGTGGCCCATATATATCTACATTTACTCTCGATAAAGATTTTTGTCACTATTGAGGACTAAGGTGGAAAGCCTTGTTTCCAGTGAAAAGTGTTTACGCTTCTCTACCTCATCATATGACACAGCAGCATTAAGCTGCTATTTTACGCTGGTATTCTGTGAAGTACCTGCCCCACATATTACATTTCATGGGAATTTTTTTTACAGTTATAGTAAAAACTGCTTTTTTTATTATTTGCAGATAAAAATGCTGCTGCACTTCCACTATTTAAGCTTTATTTTGTCGTTTCCTACGATAACCATGGGATGATTATATGCAGTCGTGGATATTTTTACTTTTACCTCAACACTACAAACAGCGTTTAAAAATATTTTGAAATGGATTTTCCATATCTGTAACTGGTATTTTCTATACATTAGGCACAAATTAATTGTAACTCCTTTATAAAAGAAATTAAAATCATCTTAGCTTTTACTCATCATATTTTTTTGTTCTTGTGATCTTCGAATACTATCAATGTTTTTTTGGTTGATTTAAGGTTGAGAGTAAGGAAGCAAGCCGTTTAAGTTGTTCTTAATATTTTTGACTTATTATCAAACTTATGATGAGCTCGAATACACCATTCCACTACTACCGTAAGCTACTTCCAATACAAATATTTTCAGCTAGAATAATTATAATGTTAATACTTTTATGAGAATTCTTTAAAAAAGAAATCTTTTGGTTAAGGACATAAGCTGATTAAAATATTACTTAGGTTGGTCTCGCGCTTTATAGTAAAAATATTATTAAAGTACAAGCCAATGGGAAAACCCACTTAGGCTACTGCAAAAACCGCCCCACGACGTGACTAGAAAACTAAACCAGACACGTTGCCAACGACTTAATATGTTTCGTTTTAAAAAATAAACAATATTTTAAAACTAGCGATCTATCCAGGCGCATCCGGGGATCTGTTATTGTGACATTATTTAGATTTAAGATAGTAAATGACTACTTATTACTTAAACTTTCGTATTTTCGAAAAAAGAAAAATCCTTTAAGTTAAAATATAACTTAGGTCTCTCCTGGCATTGCTCTCTATCTGTTCGTAAAGTTTCATCACAAGTTCAGCCATTCGGAAGATAAACTCGGAAAGACAGGCAGACAGAAAGACAGAGAAACAAAGATTTTAAAGAACTGTTATTCATGACTTGATATCATGCAAATAACACCTGAGCTTGATACAAGCCAGTTGTTTCAATGTTACAGACAGACATTTCAATTTTATTTGTATGTAAGGACATAAATATCGAGGTATGGTTTTAGTTTATATTGACTTTGATGTTCACTTTTATGGTTAGTTTTTGCTTAACAAAAATACAGAATAGTCAGTAATAAAGGTTGAAATAATTTTCCAAACTCTTTATCGCCTTCTGTTTCTTTTTATATCAGTATCATCAACTTGTTTGTAATCTACGGTAGCCCCTCTCAAAATGGAGAAATTTGTTTTGAGCTCCACGTATAGCATCAGTTTCGTACTAGCGTTACCGGTTTTATTGCATCTTTAACAACTTTCTGGATTTACATCTAGTGGGGGAGGGGGGGTGCTATACATTGCAAACCGGTACGAGGCTGCGACCCGAGAATCTTTCTTAACCATGGGTTATCGGTTCTTTATGCATTAAAGTCGTAATTTCCACTTCAGATTACTGATTCGTGGGGCTATGTCGGTTACTCTGGTTCTACTGCGGATATCCTCATTACAAAGTCTATCACGCAGAGGAACTCCAAGCCCTCATGTTCCTCATGTTTATGTAAGCCTCTAGATATTTTTGGTCCAATATATATAGCTTATAAATAAGCGATTCATTTTATCATCATCATTACCTGCAGACTTTAATCAATATTTGCTGCAATACGGCCTCTCGAGAAAAAAACCTTACGCTCATTTGTATGACATTATTGACATAATTCGCTAATCGAATAGACCTAATTTACGGATTTTATTGCGTTCAAATTCAAGATGGCTAGACGCCATTTGCTTGATATTATATAATTACATGTTGTAAAATTGAATCAAAACCCAAGCATTCTATTGCAAGACCTCAAGATACTGTGGGCTTCTGCGTAGATCCGCCCAAAAGTTAATATTTAGAGGTTTAGGTAGCCTTTGTTAACGATGACATCATATCGTCAAACAGCTCGGCTCCCCCGTGAGGACTCATGTTCTGTTAAACGTCCGCAACGTCAGAATTTAAAAAAAAGTTGTAATTTAACGCGATAAAATCGGTAAAAATGGTTTTATTCCATATAGGTATAGTATACACGGAAATAAGTAAATATACGTGATAAAATCCGTAAAAACTAGTTTTATTTAAATATAAGAAATTATTAGAAAATCTTGCTTAAATAATATCATATTTAAAAAATCTTTTATCGATCGTATAGTGAAGTATATTGTCTCCAGAGTCGCTGATATTAAAACACGTTGCACATTATTAAGACAAGATCAAATAAAAATTACAAAACCTAAAGTTTTTCCAAGAAATATTAAGCACAAATTAATCTTTAAACTGGGAAAACTACACATAAAAATAGAGCGCAGCTGCCGCCGTAATAAAGGCGAAAAGTTATTAAGTGATGGTAATGGAAAGTAAATCAAAAGTATCCTCATGACCAACAGATGTGTCAGCGATAAACTGAAATTACCTAACTATATAGTCGTAATAACATGAATTTAGTCCGTAATTATAGAAAAAGAACATAATTAAATATTATATCATTTATCAGGTGACGCCTGAAAACTAAAATAGGTTAGGTGTTCTATATACCGCATATTTTATTCATGCCGGGAATTCATCAATATCATTCAGCTTACGGGAACCAATCCTGAATATTGGTGACCGCTCAGTTCAATTACGCATTTTTATTTGGGCTATACCCCTACTAAAATTATTTAGGGTATAATATTGAAATATAACTATATTTGGTAGGTAGGTTGTAAATAGTAAACGATGCTCTTCCTATCCCACCACACACACAGCATCACCTTATTGCGTGTTAATCCGTGTTTCGCTACAGTATGTGAAGCTTGACTACCATTTGACCATAATCTTTTCCACACTTTTTGTCGTAGGTGATCCATTTTTCATGTAAAGTTAATGTAAAGTTACAGCCTATATACGTCCCACATGCCTCCGCTCATTTCTGAGAGGGCTTTAGGGCCTCTAGTGCTTGTTTTAGGATCAACGGAGTCTACTCGAACTGGTATGGCATCCATAAAGCTGTTGGATAAGGCTGTGCGGCTTCTCCGTGGCTGTTCAACCTATTTATGGATATTTGTTTGGAGAATTTGAAAGTTGAAGAATGCAAAATAAGAATGTGTGAATTAACCGTCAAATGCCTTTTGTACGCCGGTGATCAACTTATGTTTCCGTCGTCAGTGGCCGAGTTGCAAATGATGGTATCATTAACAAACAGCCATTAAAAGAAAATGGTATGAAAGTGAACGCAATTAAGATGAAAGTTATGGTTTTTGAAAGAGAAGAAAGTAAAACGATATGTGATATAAAAATAGAAGGGGAGTTTATCGAGGAAGTAGATGAGTTGGTATATTTAGTATGCATATTTAGCAGGAATGGGAGGTATGATAAAGTTATAGATCAACGAGTGAATACAGGAAATTGGGTAAATGGGGCTCTACACTCTATTGTGGAAAGTCAGAATGTGTCATAATAGGCACGTATGGCAATTCACAATGCTGTGTTAGTACCTACTTTAATATATGGTTGTGAGAGTTGAGTGTGGCAGAAGAAGCACGAGAGTAGAATAAACGCAACGCGTAGAAATGCGGTCATTTAGAAGTATGTTAGGGCTGAATCTGAGAGACAGGGTGAGAAATTATGTGATAAGAGAAGATTTTGGTTTACAAGATGATGTTTTGACTAGGATTAAGAAAGGAATGCTTAGGTGGTTTGGTCATGTAGACAAAAATGAAGGAGGAAATAGTGACAAAGCAAATTTATATTGCAGAAAAGAACGGCAAAGTCGGAAAGGGATGTCCTAGGCGAAATTTTATCGACTAAATTGGCAATATATTGAAAGAGTGCCAAGAGAGAAAAGAGTACTCTTAACCGATGAGTATGTATGCGTAGGTATATGGATGTGGAGGTAGCGAGAGAGATGTGTCAGGATCGTGCCAATTGGCAGTCTATAGTCTCTGCCTACCGCTCTGGGTGACAGGCGTGAGTATACATTGTGTATATTTCTATATACATTGTGATGAACTTTTTAAACGAAAAATGTAGTGAGAGCCTTTCAGTTCCGTGTCATTTTATGGACAGTAGCTTCGATTTTGTTTCAGATCTCGTTGCAGTTATTGACATTGTATTTATAGTGCATTTTCATAATAACCCCAACTAAACCCCATAAGATACATGGTACACCTATATTATTATACAATTAGGTGTTTATCACGCCTATTGGATTAATAAAAAAACGAGATGATGTTTTATAAATTTCGCCCTTTTATAAACCAAACTTTTTGAAATAATAATTAATTGGCATATCTAATATAGAAAATTAACAAGAAACTTTACAATATTTGTTTTATCCGTGTCGTGAAAGTTATAACAAGAAAAATTATTCACTTATTTATTTACTTATTGATAAGGGGCAACTGAATAAAATCTTTCTCGAATTTTATCACTACCTTTTATAAAGAATCTATTAATTTATGAGAATAAATGTCATTGTAAAGTGACAAAACAATTACAAGGGATTTAACAATGACTGGAAAAAATAATTCGTTTTTAAAATCATGAGATGCTGCTGCCCATCTCCTTTTTGTGTCTAAGCTACATTCTGTCAACTCTTGGCGATACTCACGAAACGGCGTGTAGTTCAGATTTTACAATATCCAATACAGATTATCTGAACTACACGCCACCAAATATCACCGAAAATTAGAATATATTACGATTAAATTATTATACACACCTCTCTCGCCGCTTCCACATCCATATACCTACGCATACATGCTCGGCGGTTAAGGGTACTCTTAGACAGAGAGAGAGAGAAAATTATTATTATTTATTATAATCGAAAAATAAACAGTAAAAAAGAATGGTCGCTTTTTCCATTCGAGACTTAAATTTGGTCGTCCCAACTTTAACAAACACAACGATGCTCTGTAAACAAAGCCTGATTACAATTTGATCCTTGAACCTGAATTCTGCAGGGAAAATAATTATTCTGTTTGGTGTCCAGATTTCTCATCTGTTTGTGGTGTTAACACTCTTGATTGAGTTTTTGATAAAAAATTAACTTTTCTCTTCTGCTTCATTTTATTTGCATGGTGCAAAAAAACTCTATAAAATTAATTAAAATTATAAATAATATATTAATTGAAAAAATTTGTATCGATTTTGTGCCCTACAAGCACATTTGTGTGCCGGGTTGGTGGAGAATAAAACACTGACACTTTTTTCTTTCTTCTATATTTGATGTTTTTCTTGAGAGAGCTGGCCGCCGACTGTGTCGAACGACTTTTTTTTTTTTTTTTTGCGCCCGAAGCAATTAAAGGGCTACCCTGTACGTAGGGAGGCGGAAAATGCATTACGCATACCACGATAGCCGGTCTATCGTGGTTATGGGGGACTCACTGTCCTACCGGGGACCCTAAGTGATACCCCCTAAAAACCGCCTTTAGCGACAGACAACCGGCTGATTAAGCTCTATTTTGCCTTATCATGAGCGACCCTCTTTTGGGAAAAGAGGGCGCAGGCGGCTAAGTGCCGCTGAGGGAGTGCCTACGAAGGCAAATTAATGTCAGATATTACAATAATTTTATTTAATTAGAGTTGGCCTGAGCTGCCAGGAGACAGTTCAGGTCGTTTGAAAGTTTATTAGGCGGGTCCGAGAGAGAGTTTCTCGGCCTGCGGACACGATAGCGAGAGGGGGGTGGGGCTGCATAAGAAGCTGCCTCACGAATTAAGTGGTTTGGGTGCGACTCTGAGGCTTTGAAGAAGTTCTCAGAGAGTTTTTTAAGAAATTGTTGAATTGTTGGGAGCTCTAAGTCCCGATGAAGGTCGGCATTGCGGACGTACCACGGTGCGTTCGCAGCTCGACGACAGAATAGGTTCTGAACTATTTGGAGTTCATTTAAAATGTTAGGGTTTGCGTGGGCAAAGACGGGGCCCGCGTAGGACATGACTGGTCGTATACATACCTTATAGAGTGTACGCTTGTTTCGAAGACATTACGGTCGGCCCCTACTGTAGCCTACTCAGATAAAAACTCGTACGGGTTCTCTTTACGTGGGGCTTGAAAGTGAGCCCTGTGTCAGTGACACCCGGACGTATGCCAGGGGACAGGGTCCCTGTACTATTTAGTTTTGAGACGCGTCGTTTATAATCGAAGTGAACCGGAGCTCTTCTCCGGGTTCACATCATCCCATATTTTGAACCAAGCTCCTAGGTCATCAACTGACTTTTATCTTGTTCCGTATGAAGGGTGTGTGTCGAACGACGAAAATCGCCCCTCTTTTATACTACCTGGGCCGGGTCGAGTAGTACGGCGTGCGTACCGTGTGACGGCGTCGACCAATCAGCGCGAGGCGCTACAGAGCTGAGTTACATTGTTTACCTTAAGCTAGTTATATTATTATACAAAGTGAATTACTAATTCTAATACATGAATATAAGCTTTACACTATTATTTTTCTTAATATAAAATGCTTATATCTTCTCTTATGTGTAACTTTAAACTATAATCACAACATAAACGCTTATATCCTATTTTATGTGTAACTTTAAACTATGGTCTTTATTAACACAATATAAACGCTTATATCCTATTTAAGTACAAACTCTAAACTACTATAATATAAAAATGTTCGTCTTATTTAGGTATAAGTCTATTTATTTTCACTTGTCCCGCACATCACTCCCGCCGTGCGACCGCGTCGCATCAGCTTCCGGTGCGGGCTCGACGTCCGTAGATAGAGGCAGGATCACCAGCTTCCTTATTGGCCGGCGTAGGACTCCTCCCTTGGTCAGCACGTCCACTGTCCGCACGATGTTGTCAGGACCCGGATATGTAGCGATGACTCTTCCTCGTATCCACACGTTGCGGGGTAGGTTCGGATCGACGATCTGTACGAGGTCGTCGACGCGTACTGCTTGGCCTCGTCCGTGGGGCTCCCGCCGGTGTTGGAGCTCAGGGAGGTACTCCTTCACCCAGCGTAGCCAGAAGATGTCGGCTAGTCTCTGCGCAGCTCGCCAACTTGACCGTAAGAGGGTGTCTCGTTCGGTGAAAGTGCCTGGCTGTGGTACTCGTCCCGGTCCTCCCAACAAGAAGTGGTTAGGAGTAAGAGCTTCAGGATCCTCTGGACTGACTGAGACGTGAGTCAGCGGGCGGCTGTTGACTGTGTATTCTACTTCTACTAGTAGTGTTGTGAGGACTTCCTCTGTCGGATGACGTTCGTGCAACGTCGCGATGAGAGCGGTCTTGACAGAGCGAACCATTCGCTCCCAGGCTCCGCCCATAAATGGAGCTCCAGGCGGGATGTAGCGCCAGGAGATAGTCCTCTTCGCTGCTTCTTCTGAGGTCGCTGCGTCGACCGTCCGTCGTAGTTCCTTATCGGCTGCCTTCAGGTTGGTGCCGTTGTCTGACCATATTTCTGTCGGGCAGCCTCGCCTCGCGATCATTCGCCTTATGGCCATTACCGCGGAGTCAGCGCTGAGTGAGCCGGCGACTTCTAGATGTATGGCTCGCGTAGTGAGACATGTAAAAATGGCCACATATCCTCTTTTGTCGAGTTCGTCCGACAGTCACCGAAAGGGGTCCGAAATAGTTCACCCCGGTGTAGGTGAAGGGGCGCTTGTGGTGAGCTAAGCGACATGTTGGCAGGTCTCCGGTTCTCGGATGCGGCGGTACTTGCGTCTTCATTCTGCAGAATAGGCATCTTCGTATTATTGCGCGTACGGTAGGACGCAGTCTCAGTACCCAATACTGCTGCCGACACTCGTTGACTGTGGCCTCTACACCGGCATGATGGAGTTGCCGATGTATAGCCTGTACCCAGAGTTTGACCGTGTGATGATCACCGTCGATTATCATCGGGTTCTTGAACTTTTCTTCCATGTCGCAGACCGCTCGAATACGACTTCTAAGTCGTAGTGTGCCGTTTATGGACTCTACGCTGAGCTGGTGAAGGCGGCTCTCTTTGTTGATCGGCTTCCCGCTGTTTAGACTGTCTATTTCTTCCGTAAAGGATTCTTCTTGAGAGGATCGCATCAGGAGTTCTTCAGCTGTTTTAAGAAGCTCGGCTGAGACCATTAGTGGCTTTATGTCTTCTGGTGACCGCTTTTTTGTCGTCGTGCGCGCCTGACATTTTACGGTAGCTTTGTTCTTTTTCCAAGTGGGATCAGCCTCTTTATTCTTCTTTGTTCGTTTGTAGTTGACTCTCTGTTTGGTGTTTCTGCAGAGTTGAATGAACTGTAGAACACGTGCGGTTGAGTATCGGAGTCGGTCCCAGTTGGAGAACTTCGCTGGATCAGGTAGACCTTCTGCAAGCTTCAGTCTTCCTTTGTTGCTCACGTGATGTGTTCTTTCTTCGTCGGAAGGTTCTTCCGCTATTGCTCTTGTGGTTTCCGTCGGCCAGAAGTCTTCTGTTAGATATAAGAAGTCAGGTCCTTTGAACCATCGATGGTCTTTATTAAATGCTGCTGGCACGTCTCGTGTGGCATCGTCCGCCACGTTCAGCTTTGTTGGCACCCAGCGCCAGTCGTTAACTTTGGAACTTTCTTCTATTGCTGCTAGACGATGAGCCACGTAGGGCTTATATGAACGTGACCCTGTCCTTATCCAGGTTAGTACTGTCTTGCTGTCCGTCCAGAATACTTTGCGGTCAGGTTTCCTCTCGTGTTCTTCGACTACTGTTTCTGCGAGCCTGGTGCCCATGACTGCAGCCTGTAGTTCCAATCTTGGGATGGACGTCAATTTTAACGGTGCCACCTTTGCTTTCGCCATAATGAGGGATAGGTGGGCCTCGCCTACTGTTGTTACAGTTCTCCAAAAGAGAACCGCAGAGTAGGCTGACTCGCTGGCATCGCTGAAGACGTGAAGTTCTAGGGAGGCCGCGTCGCTGTAGTGAAGATATTGCCGCGGGATTGCTACTTCGCGGAGGCCTTTCAGATGCTCCATCCACATTTCCCACTGCTCCGCCAGGTCCTCGTCGATCTTGTCGTCCCATGCTGTTCCTCTACGCCAGACTTCCTGGAGTAGTTGTTTTGCCCTGATGGTGATAGGTGAGGCGAGCCCGAGCGGGTCGAAGAGCGACATCACTATTCTCAGTGCTTCCCTTTTCGTCGGCTGCTTCCCTTCTAGGAGTGTTGAGGATATTCTGGCTAAGTTAAGGTTGAAGGTGAGTTCGTCTGAGTTGATCTTCCAGACAACACCCAGAACTCGTTCCATTTTTTCTTCTGTTTTGTAGAGTTCCATGTCTTCTGTCTGATTGTTTTCTCCGAGTGTTTCTAGGAGTGACGCTGAGTTCGATTTCCACTGTTTCAACTCGAAGCTGGCTTTCATGTGCACGGCTCGTACACTCTTCGTGATGCGTTTGGCATCTTCGAGGGTTCTGAAGCTGTCCAGGTAGTCGTCGACGTAGTGCTTCTTTATGATGGCAGCTGCGGCTTCTGGGTGAGTTTCCCCGTGCTGTTTGGCGTTCAGGTTCTTGACGTATATTGCTGTCGAAGGCGAACTCGATGCTCCGAAGATTAACGATGTCATTCTGTATTCTTCCGGAGGTTGGTTGTCTCGTCGATCCCCACGCCACAGGTAACGCAGTGCGTCCCTGTCTTGTTCTCGCAACTTGACTTGCATGAACATCTCCTTGATGTCCGCCGTAACCGCGATCATGTGTTGTCGGAAGCGCATGACGACACCCGGTAGCGATTGTAGTAGGTCAGGCCCTTTGAGTAGCATGTCATTAAGTGCCACCCCTTTGGTCTTGGCTGCGGCATCGTGTACCACCCGCAATTTCTCCGGTTTCATTGGGTTGACTACTGCAAAGTGAGGTAGGTACCAAGTCTTGTCAGCTGTCTTCTGTTTTGGGGCAGGTTCGGCGTAGCCCTTTGCGACGGGAGCGTCCATTTGTTCCACGTATTTCTTCTTTAAAGTAGGATCACGATCTATCTTCTTCTCTATATTGAAGAGCCTCTTCAGCGAGTTTTCATAGTTGTCTGGTAATTTGACATCGTCTTTGCGCCAGAGAAGACCGGTCTGGAATCTTCCTTCTTCTATCTTTGTTGTGGTCTTTTCCAAGATACGAAGTGCTTGTTCTTCTGGATCAGTTTTCGGTCTCTTGGGTTTTATGCAGAGTGCGTCCATCTCGAAGTATCGCTTCACAAGGTCCTCTAGATTCTCGTCTGGATCCTCTGCGATGTGTGACACGAAATCGATGTTCCGTCCGAAGCTTCGTGTCTGACTTCCGTGGAGTACCCAACCTAGTGGCGTGAGAGATGCCACTGGGTGGTTCTTGTCTCCTCTTCTTACTTCTGATGTCAGCAGAAGATGCCAGTTATCTTGACCGATCAGTACTCGTGGCTTTGCGTTTGTATATGTGAGATGTCCTTGGATATCAGAGAGGTGTTGACACTCCTCCACTAGTTCCTGTGGGACCCGTTGAGATGAGACTTGCAGGTTCTTCACTGTGCGCGCTTGTATTTGTTCTTCATGATCGTTGAGCCCCTTTAGTTTGATGGTGACTCTTCTTGATGCTGACTCCGATACTTTCTTGTCGTTGATGGTTTCTATCTTCAGTGGGTCTATGGGGCCCGTTGCTCCGACGCTTGTTACTATGCTATCGTCGACGAGCGTGACTGTTGAGCCGTCGTCCATCAACGCGAAGGTATTGACAGCTCCTTTTGGTCCTTTAACCTGGATCGGTAGGATTTTTAAATACGATTGCTTCTTGACGGTCCACGTTGAGTTGATGACCTCTGATTGATCTGATGCCCCTTGATTTTCTTTTGCTTCTGTGTCTACCGACTTCTTTTCGTAGTGCAGCATCTTGTGGTGGGAGTACTTGCAACTGTTGACATTACATGACTTGGGTCGGCAGTGGTGTGTCCTGTTCCTATAACGAAGACACCTGAAGCAGAGGCGCTTGGACTTGGCCATGTCCCATCTTGCATTTGCATCTAACTTCTTGAATTGTTCACATTCTGTGGCGTTGGTGTGCCCCGTATCTTCACATACAACGCACCTTGGTATGTATGTCTTCTCAGTCACGTTGTTGATCCTTTGAGTCTTCCTTTGTGGTGCGGCTGTAGTAGGCGGTGTCATCTGTTCGGGCAGCGCGTAGGGTCCACACAATTCTGCTTCCCTTTTGAAAAACTTCTCTATCTTGACGAGACAAGGGTCTTCACGTGGCTGCATGGCTGAGAAGTCGTAGTATCTATACGCAGAGTTGGCGTCAGTTTGTCTACTATTGTCTTCGCGAGTTCAGGATTGTACATGTAGTTAAAACAACCCAAAGTCTTCAGAGTCGCCACTACGTTGGAGACCTTGGTGGCGAATATGCATATATCTCTTGGTGACTCAGTAAGGCGCGGCAGACCTCTAAGCGTCTCCATCTCCAGCATGGCTATTGACTCTGGTCTTCCAAATCTTGACTCCAAAGTCTTCATTACTTCAGCCGGGTGTGCGTTGGTCATAAGTAGGCCTTCAACTGCTTCCTTGGCCTTCCCTTTCAAGTTTCTTCTGAGTCGATTCGTATTTTCAACTGCGCTAAATGTTGCTTCTGTCTCGTAGTAGGCGGCGCGAAAGGGTAGCCATTCCTGATGAGACCCACTGAAGAATGGTAACTCGACGAACTTAGGTCGTTGGGCGGCGCTGACAGCCCGAGTGATGGCTTCAGCTAGGAGGGCTACGTCAGTCTGACCTCCCGCCGGTGACTGATGTGTTTCTTCATGCTTTTTCTGACTTGGTTCTTCTGCGTGGGCGGTTGTTGGTTCTTCTATGGCATGGTGAGGTTCGTTGGTGATTGCTAACACCGGGCGATTCACTTGATTTTCCAACCAGTCGTCCACTCTTGCATTGACTTCTGAGTAGAGGGAGGCGTCATCTTCTTCTTCCTCCTCTTCTGAGTCTTCCCTTTCCAAGGCAGCAAGACGTGCTGCGGCTAATTCCACTTGAAGGCGTAGCAAATCTTCTTTCGCCTTTGCAAGCTTGAGCTGCTTCGTTCTACTGTGTGTAGATCCCCCCCCTCCTCCCTTCTTGCTGGGCAGGCGGGGTTCCTGTAATGCGGTTTGCTTCGATGGACCGGCGGTGCTTCTTATGGCTCGCTTCACTGTATCAGTTTCTGTTTCTCGGCGAGTTGCTCTGGTGACAGTAGCGGGCGGCTTCATCAGCTGTTTGGCCTTCGCACCCGCAGTTAGCGTCGTCGCCGCGGATGGAGTTACGGAAGGAGCGACGGTGCTGGCGGGGTGCGCGGCGGGGGTGGCGGTTGCGGCTGAGGTGGCGGCGGACGAAGTGGTTGCTGCGGTGGCGGAAGTCACGGTGGATGGATCAGTTGCCGCGGAGGTGTCTGTATACTCCGAAGTCTCCGTGGCGGTCGTCCCTGTAGCTGTCGATTCCGTACTGGCTTCCGCACTGTTGGTACCGGTCGCCGAGGTGGTAGCCTTGGACGACGGCGGCTTGCTGCCCCTTCCCTCGGAACGCGTAACGGCCATACTGTTAGCTGACTTTTTCATCGAATAACGATTTCCGAGAAGTCTTCTTAACTCGATGTATCACTATTTGAAGTCTTCAGGTAATTATTTTCCACAATATTCGGCTGGCGAAGGACCATTAAATGTGCCCTACAAGCACATTTGTGTGCTGGGTTGGTGGAGAATAAAACACTGACACTTTTTTCTTTCTTCTATATTTGATGTTTTTCTTGAGAGAGCTGGCCGCCGACTGTGTCGAACGACGAAAATCGCCCCTCTTTTATACTACCTCGGCCGGGTCGAGTAGTACGGCGTGCGTACCGTGTGACGGCGTCGACCAATCAGCGCGAGGCGCTACAGAGCTGAGTTACATTGTTTACCTTAAGCTAGTTATATTATTATACAAAGTGAATTACTAATTCTAATACATGAATATAAGCTTTACACTATTATTTTTCTTAATATAAAATGCTTATATCTTCTATTATGTGTAACTTTAAACTATAATCACAACATAAACGCTTATATCCTATTTTATGTGTAACTTTAAACTATAGTCTTTATTAACACAATATAAACGCTTATATCCTATTTAAGTACAAACTCTAAACTACTATAATATAAAAATGTTCGTCTTATTTAGGTATAAGTCTATTTATTTTCACTTGTCCCGCACAGATTTTACGAAACGATTTTTTATATTTTTAACACCAAAAAAAAAAATAACTTATGAAATGACATTTTATTGCGTTTAATGTTATCTTATTTTTAATTCTCCCTGTGTTGTGTTAAGTTAATATTAAAAGCGATAGAATTCATAACCTTGTTTGGGAAGTATTTAATTTATAAAATGATCATCATCATCGTACTTGAAAGCCTTTCAAAGTCCACTGCTGTACACGGGACTTTCTTATAGATTATTTCACCTGATGGTAAGTGAATGTCATAAAACACGTTCCGGACGGTTGCAACATTCATATTCCTGCATGTCTTACCTTTTTACTTCAGATTTCATAGCTTGCTGATCGACCTTGGGCTTTCAGATACGGCCAGCTATGGAGGAGTCTCAGATCCATATGTCTTCACTGGCAACAGGCACTGATCGTCCACTCTTGTTTTCAAGTTAAAACACGAGATGAGAAAATGTGTTGCATCTGCCAAACGTTACCCAGTCGGGTCAGGTTGATCTCTTGGTCGATGTTGAATTTACCTAATCGGAAAATTTGTCCAAGGTACAAATACTCGTCCACATCTTTGAGGACTACCCCAACAACTACCAACACATGTGTGACATGGACCTTATACAATAATTTTTGTCTTGTTTATGTTCATTTTAAGACTCATCCATTTGGAGTCACTTTTGAGATCAATAAGCGTAACGCTCAAAGTTGCTCAGCGAGCCATGGAGGGCTATGCTCGGGGTTCTCTGCGTGATAAACTTAGAAATGAGGATATCCGCAATGGAACCAGAATGACCGACATAGCCCAACGGATTAGTAAGCTGAAGTGGCATTGGGCCAGCCATATAGCTCGAGGAACCGACAACCGTTGGGGAAAAAGGTTCTCGAGGCAGCCTCGTACCGGTAGGCGGAGTGTAGGGCGACCCCCCACTACATGGAATAATGACCTGGTAAGACGTATGTCTTGAAGGAATCAGCATGTCAGGAAGTCGATGGATGCAGGTGGCTCAGGACCGTGCTTTGTGGCATACCTTGGGGGAGGCCTATATTCAGCATTGGACTTGGTGAAGGGCTGTAAATGATGATGATGATGAATGCTAGATCCACCAGAGATTCCGTCAAAATAACTATATCGTCAGCAAATCGAAGGTGACTGCTGAATGCTTTATGCTGATTTATTTCCAGTCCAGTACCTTGAAAACGTTTTCCAATGCATCGGAGAATAATGTCACCCTGTCTTTACACCCCTCCACAATTTGATAATTTTTCTACTCTGGTTCTGGTTCTGGTTCTACTTTGGTCCCGTGGATGTCGTAAGAGGGCACAGAGAACAAATAATAAGATGAGCAGCAGCGCATGCCTGCCACGCGTGACAACTGAGGCGAAAATCCCCTTATGAGTGAATCTATGAAGAATATCATGATTATTAGAGGATTTTTATAAGTTGCATTGAATGAATTAATAATTAAATGTATATTTTTAATATTTGATTTAGTCTAATGAATGAATTTAGAATTTCTTATTGCGTATCAATAACAATCACTTAATTTTTATCAGACTATGGCGGAGTCTAATATAATATTTTTACCCGACTGTCCCAAAGAGAAAGTAATGTTTTTCAAGTTTATGTACTATTTATGTCAATGTCTTTGACACGCTCTGTAGCGTAAGCATCGTAATGAATTTTAAGTTATGGTGTGCCGTTAGATTCATCTAAGTTGTGGAAGAGAATTAAGGTCTAAAATTTGTTTTCAATTTACTGAAAAGACAAACATTTTAGATTGTTTGTTACTCGTATCCTTGTATGTGCGTATGTGTGTCCATTTTGTGTGCTCGTACGTTCTAAACTCACCGTCGGATTTTGACAAATTATATTGAAATATTGGTTTGGATGGATCTCTTACGCATCACTCCTTACCCAGTTTATATGTTAGTATTCCTTGTGAACGTGATTTATTCCTGATCGAAGATTTCAGAAATTTCAATAAAAACTTTAATCCATTGTTTACATTCAAAACGCAAAGAAAATTCATTTGAATTCAAACAATATTCGCAGTTCGAGGAAGTTTTTTCATTATTGACCTAGAAAGGTAAAGCGAGACATGGAGACTCATTAGGAATAGCCCTCAGGCGAATTAGGCAAATAGTAGTGGAATGCCAAAATACAGAAGAATGTAATGATTTCTTATCATGTACAGAATATCATGTACAGAAATTTTAATTTAAAATTTTTTTAAATTAATCATGTATAGAAGAATGATTATACATCGCAGCGTAATTATTGAGCTTGTTTCATTTTAATCACAATAAATTAATATTATTTATAGGAATTATAATAACGTTTACGGGAATGAAACACAAACACTAGAAATTTAATTAAACTTTTTTCCCGAATTTTATCTTATTTAATTTACTTATATTATTGCATATATCAGACAAAAAAACTAATAACTTGAAACTGCATGTTGCCGTGTCTAACTATGACATTGGGACTTCTAATACTTCAGTCCCATTCAGGCCTGTGATTGGTTACAAGTTAATTAAACGCGAAAAAATCCGTAAAATCTAGTTTTAATTAATGTTTATGTAAAGTTCCTTTCTTACAAGCGAATATTTATTTTATTTTAAATGTGAATCACTAAATAGAAAGTTATGTCTGTCATTCAAATTTTCATTGAAACTTTGTTTTGAATGAGGGTAAAAAAAGAAAATACAATAAAGGGATACTGATGATGATGATAACGCAATGTGGGTAGAACTGGAAACTCCCAGCTGTAGTAAAGTACGTACGACGCAGGCAACTAGCTTGAATCAGTTATTCTACAAGTCTTTGTCGGTGTCGTGATCTGGGCATGGAATCTTAGTACAACAGTAATTGAAAAACGCAATTATTATCATATTAAATTTAGATTAACCAAAAGAACATTTAAAGTCTATCAAACGTATAGCTTTTCGATTTTGTCGTATTATGATGTACTAGTTCCAGCCGATGGTACTAGTTCTCGCCTCTGTTGATATAAGAAGATAAAATTAAAACGCTATGTGATTTTAAGATTCGACCAGCTATTTGACAACATTTTTAAAATGATCGCGTAATCCAGTGCAACCTTGATCAATTTTTCTGAATAATTATGATTAATGTTAAATGGATTTGACGCCATTGGCCGCCATTAGCATTTTTTTCGTTCATTGCTTGTGCATTTCTTTCTACAATCTATTGTGATAAATTCCGTGGAAGACAAAAGCGTTTTCATTGTTAGTGCAAACATGAAACAGACTTAAATTTTTAATGTTGATTTAGAGATAGAGACTTTTTCATCTCTTCATCCCTTCAACATGTGAGATGTGAAGTGTTAATCTCCACTACATAAAAAGTGTTGCTACAACCTTTTTTAGTCAAGTGTACGTCTCATTACATAATAATATCATAGCAAATTTCGTTTTGTAGAAATAGAAAACTTATAATCTTTGGGTCCCCACCTAAAGATACCACCATATCCACAATATCCATGGCTCTTTTCAAAATTGGGCCTTTAAATTTTCATCCTCGATTTTGCCTTGATTCGCGTAGGAATCAACGTCAAATGAGATGGCCAAAATGTGCCCCAAGCTGTACAAAAATAAAACTATTGTGTGTGTGACTTTGAAACAATTCTTGATGTAAAAATAGTTGATATTCAAGTGAAAGCTGCTCCATATATAAAAGTAGCATTATGTTAGTGGATACTTTGCTAGATGCGCTTAAAATGTTTTTAAAAATTGTAGTGGAATGTACTGCTAACATTAACGCCCTACAAGAAAATGAAATTAGTAAATATGCAGGTAAAACGGTGGTTTTGCTCTGCCACTGAGACTCTTATAGTGTGTGTATCTGCAGTGCTAGATAACAAACACAATATTAACAGTTTTCGGTTAAAGAATTTTTTAGATAGAAATGACGTAAAAAATTAATAAAAACCGCGAATTTTTCATGTAGATTTTGACTTTTGAAATGTACATAAAAATATACATAAAATTTAAATAATGAATTGTTTCATACACAATTATGTAAAAAATATAAATAAAATACTCAGTAATAAAAGAACGATTTTTCAACGAAAACCAAAAAACATTTCCACAAATGTAAAAAAGAAGTTTTATTCAATAAATGACTTAACATACCGAAATGAGTTTTTATTTTTACATGAAAATCTATAATACTTATTGTAAGAAATTGTACAATTAAATGAGTTCTTACAATAAGTAAAACTAAAAAAATGTAAAGAAACTAATTTAGTATAAAGAAGGCGATATAGTAGCTATATATATACTACGTATGTGGTATAGCTATATGATAAATATTAATAGTTCCATCTGACACCACCAGGGGCAGCACATTCTACAACTCGGTTTTGGGCTTGAGATTCGTCTCTATTTCAGGTATACAAAAAGTACTCTGTGGTCGTGATTGCGTCTATTGTATACGGAGCAGCTGCTCTGCTCTTGGCTTGCATACTTCATATGTTTTGGTGCTATCTGTTATTTACTTCTTAACTTTTTATTTTGTTCTATCATGTTTTATAACGCAATTTTTTTTAGTAAGCAATATCCCTTTTCTTAATTACAATATAATAATATATAATGCCTAGGTATATTCAAAACGATGGTCATACTACATTAAAAATAAACAACACTTTACGCACGATCAATTTACAACAATTATAAAAACAAAATATTTCTTCATCTAGCCGCTAAAATATTTTGGAAATATCAGCGGATGTTGGAAATAACCACTTATGATGGAAATAACATAGAATGTTGGAAATAACGGTAGATGTTGTAAATAGGAAAATAACAGAGGATTTTGGGAATGAACCCCTGCTGATGTGTGATTTACCTTAATCGCCACACTTAGCAGGTGATTGACTTCTCCAGACGTACCTTGAGTTAATTTCATCCAAATCGAATTTCGGTCGCGGCAACAAGTCTTAACGGAGACTAGTCATTTACGCATGACAGAATTATATTGCATGAGTGTGTGCATTAGGTGCACTTTCTATTCCTCTCACATTTATAGTCCAATGGGACAGCAATCCGACACAACCGGAGAGAGATCGGGCACAGCGCCAACGTCTTTACGTGCTTCGCCTCGGGCACGGGGGTGAAACACCGCCAATTTCCTGCTCCGAGTTACAAAGACAACAACCAAATGCCGTTTTTTGATATTTCGTGGTAGAGTCACACTGCAGCTATATTATGGTTGTAGCACGAATGGGTCAGCTCGACCTCTCATAGAAAATAAGCGTAATATAGCAGCTTAATGCTGCTGTGTTTTGTATGGTGAGTGTAGAAAACCGGATACCCATTTTACTGGAAACCAGACATTCCATCGTAGTCCTACAACACATTTGCATTTTGATTATTAATGAAAGATAAACGTAGATGTCTATAGGTCACAGCATGTGCTTACCATCCGGTAGACGGCTTCCTTTGTCACCTCTATTCTATATTTACAAAATTCCCATGGCCTCCTCTTACGAAATCGACGACACGAAATTAGTGGGTGGGTTTTCTTAATCGCCGAGGCGTCATTACACTAATTCCTCAAATCAAAATCATGAAATTACTAGATAATATTAGAATTACGCGCGGTGATGCTACAAAATTTGTGCTGTCTCGTTGAGAACCCACCTTTACGTCTCCACCAATAACAGAACAGCTATAATACTAAACAAATAAATAAAACTGAAGTGTCTATTTGTAATGTAAATAACAATTTTTTACTAAATGAATTTGAAAGTATGTACTCATAACTCATAACTATCTTTATTTCAACAAAAGTTTCAATCAAATGGTGTGACATTGCGCAGATGTAAATCAACGAATTGAATACATGGTAAAAGAAAAAAAAATCATTTTCAGTTTTTATTGTTATCAAACCTTGTCAGCTTTGAGATACAAATATTGCCGAAGAAAATATGTAAATTGGCCTATTTGAATAAGATAATATGAAATTATTTGTCATATCACATGACGATTAAATTAGTCTCCAAAATTATTCGACATTAAAACAATATTAAGTAATAAACGACAATAACATAATATGCCTCTCTAACGTACCAAGTTTTTGGGTTTTCTACCTTTTCTACCTACAGAAATCTGATGATTTTTCCGAAATCTATCGACCTAAATAGCTTTTCATTTTTATATTAATTATTCTTCTAACAGCATTATAATATCAGTTATGCTGTTGACCGAACAGAATAATAATTATTGTTTTATCCTTTCTAAATCTGTAGGTTCGAATCGAACAATATATACTTTTATTCTCTTTCTCATTCTTTAGTAATGAATTTAAATCCGGGTTTTTCTGTCAAGGAATCCTCAGTAGCAACTCGGAGTCATAAAGTTGGCGATGTAGCCCCGTGCCGTCAGTATTCCCGATCGAGTCGGAACCGTCCGGACTATGAGAGTGAGGGAATAGAGAATGCTTGCACATACACTCGTACGCTGTAATGTTGTCGTGCATAGATAGCTAGCCTCTGTCTCGTCCGCTAGGATATTATTATTTATAAGAATTATTTAACCAAGGTAGTCAACGCTGTAACGGCTGTTTTATCACAGATGTCTAGGAAAAACGGTTAAGTAATAGTTTTATGATCGTACATTCTAAGAAGACGACGACAACGTAATTAGGAATGCTTTGTGTTTTCAAATTTTCACAGATCAGAACATTTCACGTGAATGTTCTTCTAAGATAACGAAATTCCGGTGACGGTCACTAGGTAGCAGGACTGCTGTACTGCCTTGAAGTCCGTCTATGTATGTAGGTACATATTACTTGCGCTAAACAGCAGTATTAGCGCTTCTGAACTAAAGAGTATACAGAACCAGTATGCAGCAGGCTGTGAGACATTACATCTTATTCTGCAGAGGTGACGTACCTAGTATATGCAATATACAAACTAATATGTATGTATAAATGTGGTATGCAAGATGATGTTGTGACAAGGATTAAGAAAGGAATGCTTCGGTGGTTTGGTCATGTAGAAAGAATGAATGAGGAAAGAGTGACAAAGCAAATTTATATGGCAGATGTGAACGGCAGAGTCGGGACGGGACGCCCTAGAAAAAAGTTTATCGACCAAATTGGCGATATTTTGAAAATGGGCCACGTTAGAAGTACCCTTAACCGATGAGCATGTATGCGTAGATATATGGATGTAAAGGAGGCGAAAGAGGTATGTCAGGATCGTGCCAAATGGAAGTCCGTAGTCTCTGCCTACCCCTCTGGGTGACAGGCGTGAGTGTTTATGTCATATTTTATGTTATGTCTATTTAACAATTGATTACCTTACTTACGTTCGCTCATTACTGCTTACTTAAGTAATAGGTTTGTCTATACCGTCTCTTTCATTCATTATAATTCAGTGAAAAGAGAGCAATTTGAATCATTTCTTGATTTGATGTCAATTTTTATGATTTCATATGAAGCTTTTATTGAAGATATTTCATTAGCTCCGCCTCTCTTTTAGAATTGGAATAGAGCCAAATCCCGTAACTGAAAATGTACAAGCAGGCCCTACAAGATAACTGAGCTATCATGACCAGTTACCAGCTGTTTTGAATTACCGTATAACATGACCGTGTAGTGGCGATGTAATAATATTTACTACTCCATTTCGTCCCGTGGGTGCCGTAGGAGGTGACAGAGGAAACAGGTGATGGGCAGCGGTGTCTTCCTGATAACAACTTAAAATGATAAAAAAACTGCGGTTGACAACCCGCTCGCCGAGCGTGTCAACTATGGAAAAATCCTCCCCTATGAGGCAATCTGTTGGGGAGGTCTTTGTTCAGTAGTGGACTTTTATGGGCTGTAATAAATGGATAGAATTGATGCATTCTATCACATTTTATATTATATTTTCATCTATGGAAACACTGACTACGGGACAGTTGCCGAGTTTACGGGAGAATTGGTATCCAATTAAGTTTGAAAGAAAAATTACGATATAACGAATTATTGCGTTGTGAATGTCTTTCCCAGCAGGCAGCTTCCAAATTAAGCGATGTTGATATTGTGGCATTCAACGGCACCAAAACGCAAGCGGGTAATTTAAGAACCTGCTCACGTAAGCTATACTTTCTACAAAGTGTCTTTGTAGTATCTTTATTTAGAATTTTCTCGAACCTCAACTATTGGCAGAGTTTATTGAGTCCAATGCCAAAGCAGCTGCAAATAAGTTAGGTTTTGCTACACGCGCTTTACTTTTACATTTTCCTTTAAATCGCGAGTACGTTTCTTATATTTACGCAAATACCAGACATTGAACAAAACTAATGCCCCGTCGTGTAAGATCCGTAAAATAAGTTTTATTTAATTGAGTAAGTACTCCAGCTTAATTATGCTTCCCTCTTCGTGACATCTTTAGACTACTAGACACTACTTAAGTCTTGACACTCTTGTCAATACACAAATACTAATTAGAATTAAATGGTTCCGTTGTTCTTTATGCACACAGTAGAGGAGAGTAAAAATTCTCCTTCCAACTACAACGCGCTTTTATAAAATAGAGAATAAGAGTGAATGGAATTACGTAAAGCTTAACATTTGAAATAGATTTTCAATTATGATAAAATTTATACGATCTTCTAAGCTGGACTGTCTTATCTATAATGAAATTCGCAAACTATGTAAACAGATATTTGATTAAATTAGAAGAATTTATTATATTTAGAAGGAATGTTCTTTCCTTAAATACTTTAAATCAAAATTTCTATAACTTTTTGATTCTTGTGATTTCAAACTTTGAGTATCGCCATCACTTTTCTATGCTAATATTCCATCATATTAAATTATATATGTTGTATATTGCGCTAAGTGTACCTACTGTATCTTTACTAATTATATGATATGACTTTCCCGTTGTTAAGATTCTTTGCCATGACTGCCACGCTTGGCAACCGGATTGGTTTTCGCATTATTAGACTATAAGGTCAACATACTATATATATGTAAATAAAATAATTCGTATAAGCAACTTTGTATGTCCAATTAAGAATTACAGTTTTCCAAATATAAAGTTAAATTTCAATAAATCGTTAACGCCGTGTATAAACTAGATTAGAACCAATTAAATGTTGTCTGAATATTTTTCTTGGACATACATTTTAAATGTCTTGACAAACAAGATGAAAACTGTTAACAAAGACATATAGTTTTAGGAGAAAGCCAGATTTATTCGTTTTTTTACTGTAGATAGAATTATATTAGCCAATGTATTTTGTAATACATCAAATTTTAGCTCTCCGAATTCAATCTCAATCAAGCTAACATAAAAAATCTCGAGCTTAAGTTAATAAAGAAACGAAATCAAACAGGATCAACGAAACAATAAAACTGAGAAGGCAAAGAAGTTCCACTGATTGTAAATCGATAACCCAGGAAGAAATTTAATTTACTTTGTTATACTTAATCAAACCTGCGCGAATCTGCTGCTTTTTTATTTAAATGTTATATAAATGTAAAGATTGTTATACAAATGTTGTATGAATGTAAATAAGACAAATTTTATTAAAAAAAACTGCGATTTACTCCGACTTTGCACGGGTAATTTCGAGATCTTAATAACAGCGCCACCTATCGGGTCCAATTGTGAATGTATACAATCCAGGATCCCACCAATTAGGAGGAGTTTGGTGGCAAAACACTTACAATAAATTATGCATTTAGATATACATAATTTTTTAATTTTAAGTATTAAGTAGTAGTAGATTAAGTAGTATTCGTAGTAAAGTGTAAGTAGCAAAGAACACGTTCAAGGTCTTTTGCATAATTATTATATAAAAATCGTATTTTAATAAAATAAAACAAAAATATAATAAGGTGGTTTTCTGTTAACTGTAACTACCGGTTCTTCTTCTAGGCAATAATAGCTTCACTTGTTTTTTGTTAAATTATCGGTTTAATGCAGACTTGACATTTTAACGTTTCCTACTGATATTAACACATAATGGAGTGGAGTTGGAATAATTTATTATGACTAAAATAGCGAGCCAAGTCAACAATTTTTTTTTAATTTATTTATGTACACGCAACAAGATACGGAAACAGTCTTATAGTGAGATCGAACAAAGGTTCTACTTATTCCATAATTTATGTATATCTTTCAGTATAACCATAAAGGAAAATATATTAAATAAGCATACATTACTACTACTTAACTTTTTTATTAAAGCTTATTTAGATAATTTTACTAGTGGTTAATATTTTAATAATAATAATAATTGAATTCGTGGTAGAGCTATGACGTTACGTAACATAGATGCTGTAGTCATAGCAAGAATAGGTCGGCTTGATCAGGCAAGCACCATTTCCTCACAGAATTCTAGCGTAAAATAGCAGCTTTATGCTGTTGTATTTCCTGTGGCGAGTGTAGTGATCCGGAGAACCTATTTATTGGAAACAAGGTATTCCATTTTAGTCCTGCGGTGTGACAATTAATCTGTATTTTGATTCCATTACATTCCATCAGTTGGATTATGTGCTCGTTTGTCATCCTTACTATATTTAAAAAACACAGCATCCACTTATTATCGGTAAAAAAATTAAAGGCGTTTGCGCTTATGTCCGTATGAGTGTACATATTCCTACACGTAATTTCTAGGTGGAAGGATTCTTTTTCGAACTTGAACGAACTAAATATTCGATGGAGTCGTGTTATATGATATTTTTAAATATGTTATTTTTTCAACCGTACATTTCTTGATTTTGAAAAATTTCAGATAAAATAATCTCTTGATCACCAAAAGCAGTTTATTGGATGGCGAGAAAGTTTTTGAATGATTAATTAACAGTATTTGTTACGGATGAGTAGCTTCGTGATCCATTTGAGCCTAATGATATATTTATTAAGTTTTCATCACACAACAAGCCTCAAGAGCCGTAATAAAACAACTTGCAAGAAGCTTTAGGCAACCTATTTCACCGACTTTTATTTTTAATATACTCGATGAAGAACCATTTTATGGTCGCGACAGATTGCCAAATATTATATGAATGACATTGATATCAAGAGCTTCTAACCATGTTATGGTCTACGAAGAGATAAAATGTATACTCATTACAAAAAATCTTCATTATTTAAAGCATTAATTTTATAACCTAAAATGTGCATTTCACATTGTACATTTTTGTAGTTTTGACTGTTATAGAACATTGGTTAGTTACAGTAATGTGTAGGTGTATTTTACAATTACTCTGAACAGTTTAATATCTCTTGGTATGCATATCATTATTATCTATTTTTTTGAATTACGTGGACAAAACAAAGATCATGTTTAATGTCCATATCACACCTATGGCGGTAGTTGTTGGGAGCACTATGCTCGAAGTTGTTGACGAGTACGTTTACCACGGACAAATAGTCCGACTAGGTAAGTCCAACTTCGACCGAGAGGTCAATCGACAGATTTAACTCGGCTGTGTAGCGTTCGGGAAATTACAACACATCTTCTCGTCAGCTATATACCATAAATCCTGAAAACGAGACTATACAACCAATGCGTGTTGCCATTGATGACCTATGGAACTGAGACGTGGTCCTTCACTGCTGGCCGTATGAGGACGCTCAAAGTCACTCAGCGAGCTATGGAGAGGGCTATACTATGGGGTTATTCTGCGTGATAAACTTAGAAATGAGGATATCTGCCGGATAGAACCGGAGTGATCGACATAGCCCAACGGATTAGTAAGCTGAAGTGGCAATGGGCCGGCCATATAGCTCGAAGAACCGACAACCGTTAGGGAAAAAAGGTTCTCGAGTGGCAGCCTCGTACTGGTAGGCGAAGTGTAGGGCAATCCCCCAATATATGGAGTGACGACCTGGTAAGACATGCAGGAAGTCGATGTATGCAGGTGGCTCAGGACCGTGCTTTGTGGCATACCTTGGGGGAAGCCCATGTTTAGCAGTGGACTTGTGGACTTGAAGGGCTGTAATGATGAATGAATGAGTGAATTCATATCATTGTTATCTAATTACTAAAATTACGTAAAATTTTTAATTTAATTGTCTTTTTTTACATTTTAATTAATAAAAATCTTGAAATAACTTTAGTATTTATTAGTATTTGTAATAATAAAAATGTTTATTTGTCTTTTGCATGCTGGATATGTTATTGATTTGATAAATAAATAAATATATTTATAAATTATTATACACTTTGTAATTAATATACTTTTTAAATTATATACTATTCATAGTAATATAAGGTAAATTGTTGTTACCGTATTCGTATACCTTGTTATAAGTCCATCCAAGTTACATGTCCAAGTCCAAACGTTTATTTCTGCACAAGATGCTCTCCCGTTGTAAGGTTGAATTGCCACAGTCGCTACGCTTGGCAGGCGGATTTGTGATCGCATACACCTTCACGCTATTCCCTTCACGGATCTAAGTTATTTTACGTCTAGCGGTTATACCGCCATCTATCGAAAGTAATTTTCTTTCTGGCGATTCCCATAGTCGTCTCTTACCAAATCCACCAGATGAAATGCGGTGATGACATATTGACGCTTAATATAAGCACATGATCTTAAACAATATAACGTACATAATTTGAACCGGTTTTTGTTTAATTTTATGATGACAATTTTTCTTTATTGTGGTTCAGATTTGGACTTGACATTTAGACGTTTCCTGGCTCAACTGATCTAAGAAAAAAAAGTAGAAGATTTTAATGATATAAATACTCGTGTAAACTTGAACGAGCATCAAAACAACAGATACCTTCCACACAGTCACAACTATCCTATCTTATTCTAATATCAGAATGATTGCAAAAGTAAGTCAAATGTTATATTTACCATTTAATATTTCTGTAGTAGTAAATCACATTTTCCTTTTTGTTCGTCATCATCTGCCCGTAACGTACGTTGGCTTTTCTTATTGGAATTCTTGTTACCTGAGTATTTTTCATCTGGCTTATAGCGCCATAAATGTTCCTGAAATAACATGGTTGCCTCTTACGACACTAACAGGATGAAATTTGTATATAAATTAAATCAGAATATCATAAATTTACAGATGTAAGACTCATTTTCTGCTTCTGAGTCCGTCTTTGTAGGTATAATTCTCTTACCTATTTCCGTTGCCAAGCAGTTCGTGCGCTGCTGTATTCCTGCCTTAAGTGTGTAGAGAACCCGTATAGTTGCAGCTTGTTTCAACAGCAACTTACCAATAAGTGGACTGTAACTTAAATTTTATAAAAATAGAAACGTAACAGCACTTAAAGTCTTTTGAAATTATTTTTTTACCTTTATAAATTATGAAATATAACTTTTTGTTTCAGTTTGTCTTCCTTTTCGCCCTTGTGGCAGCAGTCAGTGCCTCGGATTACTCTGGCTTCTCTTATGGTGTTGCTGATCCTTACACCGGTGACTACAAGAGTCAGATTGAAAGTCGCGCCGGTGACAATGTTTTGGGCCAATACTCTCTGCTTGAGGCTGATGGAACCCGCAGGACTGTCGACTATGCCGCTGGTGCTCAGGGCTTCAATGCTAATGTCAGGAAAGACCCTGCTCTGATCCCGGCTGCTCCTTTCGCCTACGCCGCTCTCCCCTACGGATACAGCTTACCTTACAGCTACGGTAACATCGCCGGCTATGGTGGCTTTGGATACGCTGCACCTTACGCTTTCAGACGGTTCTACTGAACTGAATGTAATTGATTTAAAATGTAAATATTAGGTTTGTTAATAAAATGTAAACCCTTATCAAATTTGGTGTTATTTTATTTTATAATGTAATTTATACTTTTACTTGATGGGAATGGATTGGGTTAACCCAGGAAGGACCACAATCATGAAGAATCCATTCATTCATTTATTCATTACAGTACATCAAAAGTATACTGCTAAACATAGGGCTCACACGTAGATTGCCTTATATTGATTGCTTGCCATAGTAGCCACGCTTTTCAGACGGGTTTGTAACCGACGTTATTTATTGTAATTTAGTTGTGATCATAAAAGTGCTGTTCCCCATCACCTACTTAGGTTTTCCTCCGTTGTTGTGTTACGTGAGAACTTGAAATACCCTCATTATTGGTAATGATTTATTTCATTCCTCGGGGGTGACAACGCAAATACATGTTGTCATAATCGAGAATGGGTAAGTGTCTGTGAGGTACAGCGTCTGTTAACCATCACATTGACTGAACTTAATAATGTCCTCCTGACCGAATTTCGGTCACTGCGGCCTGCCTCAACGGAGACTAGTCATCGGTGCAGGACAGGATTATAGTGCCCAAGTGTATGCGCAGCACAGATGCACTCTCTATTTCCTCACTCCCATAAACCGACACCACCGGAGACAGATCAGGCGCTGGCTCAACGGTTTTACGTGCTCTCCGAATCACGGGGGTGGGACACCGCCAATTTCCTGACTCCAGGCAGCTAATGACAATTTCCTAAGAGATAAACTCAATAATTAAATTTTTGGCCCGACCCGGCATTAGAACCCAGGACATCAAGATCAGCAGTCGCACTACTACAGCCACTAGACCAACAAAGCAATCTGGGTACTTAATATCTATAGTATAAGAGACGCGGCCAGACCTTCATCTGTCATATATTGGAAGAATAGTTCTTTCTGGCTATTCCCATGAACGCACCTTACGACAAATACGGGATGAAATGGTAATGGATTGTCTTATTCTGCAATTCTGCGGTAAAATTACTGTGAAAATGTTTATATATTTTCACACATGATAATATAAACTATATACACCTCACAAGGCTTATGAAACTTAAGGCGTAAATAAATCTAAAACCATTCCCAACTTTTCCATTTAGACCACTATGTGTCACTGGTACTTTAGTGTGGTTGTCACATCTTCAAAAGTAAGAACTATCTAATGAACTTTGTTAACTCAATGTTAATTATTTTTAAATAATAAAGGTGACAAATGAACACAGTCCACCTGATGGTAAGTGGACACTGTGGCCCATAGCCATCTACATCTATCCTTGGCTAAGAATCAAAATTCAGATACGCTGTAAGCTCTGAGGAATAAGATGGAATGCCACGTTCCAAGTCCGCCAGTTCTCAATACTTACATATTGTATTCTATGGGAGTGTGGTCCTTACCTGGTCAAGCCGACCCGTTCGTGCCACAACATTGTAATAGCGTGGCTCTACGACGTAAAAAACCGAAGTTGTTTAATGTATTGGCAAACATGCCAGAAAAACTTAATAGCTGGCATTCTCTTTAGCCACGTTTCCTTATTTTTAATATTGAGCATATAGCAAAATCCGGTACAAGTAAATCAGCGCTTCGAATTAAAATCGTAAAAAATAATTTTAATGATGCCGTTTACCTGTTATGAAAAGAAACAGCTTTTGTTGTCATAAAATTTCAGAAATTAATTTTAGAGTGCTCGGCTACAGATAAGCAAAGTTTATTTTTAAATTGTAATATAATATTTTTTTAAATTTAATATTTTCTCTAATCGACAGTAGCCTAATGTACATGCCCATGGTACGGAACCCGAACTCAAAAGATAGTGGGTTCGAATCTTCCATTCGACTCCTGTAGTGAACCACCCCTAACACAAGCATTTTAAGCTTACCAGGAGTGGTTTAGGAGAATATTAGTAATGATTATAGCATTGCTAGTATTTTTCCTAGTACCTTCAAAGTAAGCAGATTGCGTTCACATACTCGTATCGCTATAAATATAAAAATCAATTGCTGTCCGTTACTCAGGCTAAAATTCAAAAACGGTTCGATCGATTTTGATTCTTTTTATGTCTGTTTGAATGGGCCCTGTATGGTTTAGATTCACATTTGGACCCAGTAGGTGGTGCTGTTGTCGAGATTTAGAAGTCATCCGTGCGAACCCTGGGCGAATCGCTAGTCTTAGCATATAAAAAACCATAGAAATATAAAAAACAGAAGTGGCAAGGGGGCGTATCTGTGTCCGCGCCCTATGATCAAAATGCTCAGCTTCGATACAAATGGCCGTATCCGTAAATTAGTGCGCTTTCGACCGTCATCGTGAAATATTATCAGAATGCCATATTGTTCAGTGTTTTTTGTAAAAACCGAAGCCAAAACAAAAACTTTGTTAATCATGGAATCACTTACCATACCTAAGTACAGGTATTTCATTATATTTATCTTTAAAATCATGTTAAACAACAAATCGTAAAATATTTATTGCTCTTACTACGTTATTTTTGTTTAAAAATATCACAGCCACTGTAATATTTTTGCAGTAAATACATTGCTCCATAATCACTACCTAAGTATGACGGCAAATGACTGAACGAGCAATGTAAATATCACAAAACGATACTTTATTTATGAGGATATATTGCGTAGTACGGCCGCTGTATCTTGCGAGGAGCTAGTAACGTGCGTGTGCAGATCCACTATCGACAATAATGTGGATTGGCGAATTATTATTATAGTATATTCTTCAATTTGTCAACAGTTTCAACCCGATAGGAAGTCCAATGTGATAAAATTTGTTTTACTTATTTTGATTACTTTGCAGCAACTACTACGTTGAATGAGTAACCAACGGTCGTAAAGTAAGTTGATTAAATTTTAGGTTAATCATCGATGGAGTATTCTTAAGTTTGAATTATCGTATATTATGCCTTATCTTCGAGAGATTTTTATACTTTTTATGGTTTTGAGGTTTAACGTAATTTACAGTTTTCAAAAGCTTCGAATGTATCATAAATACCTAATCGGCATGGTTCAGATAGTATCATAATATGTAGAGACTGGCTTAAAATAAGTCAATATAATTATTCTTGCTATTTATTTATTAGGCATGAGTAGTAAGTAAAGAGTATATGTGTATTTGTTTTCCTATATTTAACAATATTTTCATTAACGAGGGGTTTTTATACCAAAAGCTTGCCAGGCGAAAGCTGCTTTGTACATGGTGAGCTTTAGAAGGAGCTTAGGATACAGGAAAATAATAAAAAAGTAATCATCGTAACTGTCAGCTTCACAAATGATGCTAATTTAAAAAAGGAATGGAGTTATATGCCACAGAAAGGCCACCTAACTGGTTCCCCACAAAAACTATATAGTACTGGTCGTCGTACCTTGTAGGAGCATGAAAATTATCATAAAAACAGCTTGTCTCGCCAATGATAAATTAGCAATTAAAACAAAAAATGTCAAACAGAAACTCATGGCAAAAAATGTCAAACAGAAACTAATGGTTGACACATTAGTTGCACTATCTCGGCTATATTTGGCGAAGTTTGCGAGCGGTTTCAGCGTAACTTTCCCCATTTTTGTAATGAGTTTTCACAATTATAACGCGTTGTTCTTTCAAAAACCTCTCCATTTTTAATAATGGGAATAAACAGAGATGACAGCTGTCAAATTTCAGAGTTGCCACTTGCATGAAAAAAAAAATTCCAGTTTTAAAAAGTGCACTCTTACTGAGACACCCGATAAGTAAAAATATATTGTTGTCCGTTAGTCGCTCTTTAACTTGAAAACTGTTCAAACACTTTTATGATTTTTTTATGTATTTGAGTTGGTCTCTGGATGGTTTAAAAACTTAATTGGACCCGGTAGATGGCGCTGTTGTCGAGGTCAAGAAATAACTCGTGTGAAGCCGGGGCGGTCGCTAGATTTTTTAAAAGCAAACACGTAATCCGAGGTGATTCTTGAGTTTTAAGCACACTTATGGACAGACATTATAGAGATACTTTGTGTTTTATAATATCATGTATATCGAATTACTGACATCTATTAAGTTTGTTGAAAGCCTCAAGAAAAGATACCTTTGACAAAAGACCCAACACTAGCAAATTCATTGCGACCTACCACAATATAAAAGTCCATTATATATAAAACAAGGCTCCGCTCTTTATTATATGATATAGAGAATTTGAAAATTAATATAAGGTTGAAAAGTTTAATTGAAAATCGAGTGTTTGTCGTCTTTAATCTCGACGTTATAACCCATGGAAACAACTTCAGATTCCGCAAACATTTAATTAATATGAACAATTAATGTTTTTCGTTTCGTGTTTTCAAAGAACGCAAACGACTCTGTTTAAATTACTTTTAATTTTAAATTAAACCTTAAAATAAGTTTAAATAATATTTTGATGAGAGGAATACGCTTCAACCATTCACTAGAGATCTTATAACTATTACAGCATTAAAATCTATACATTACATACATAACACATTAAAAGTCCACAGCTGAACATAAGCCTCCCCCATAGATCGCCTCATATTTTCATTTGCTATAGTCACCACGCTAGGCATGGTTGGCAACCACAGGTTCTTTATCTATTACTTTGTGTTGTGATCAGAAAGATGCTGCTCCCCAACTCCTGTTTACAACCGTGATAATCTTACATTGCTACTGTGAGAATATCCACTATCCCATTTCGTTCCGTGAGTGCCGTAAGAGGCGACGGAGAAAAACAGATATAGGAGTTGGACAGCATTTGGTATAAAACAATGCAATGGCATTAACTTATATCTTAATGTAATGGGTGGAAATTAGTAAATTATATGTTATAATTTAAGCCTAGTACAATGGGACACTACCCATCTGAAAAGTTTAGAGATATCCCAATGAAAACAGAAGCTACTGCCACATGTGTGGCATGATTCGTGATACATTTACTGCCCATGCTGCCACAAAGAAGAACTTGCTTGCTCAAAGGTAGTGAAGCTGTGTTGTGGCTGCAGCACGATAGGATTTGTACGATCAAGGAAGGGTCACGCTCTCAAAGAATAGCAATATAATGCTGCTGCTAAGAACCGGCACGTTTTACTAGTGATGAAGCATTGGGTGCGTTTGGCAGAAAAAAGCGCTAGCAAGCGCCTATAAGCGCTGAAATAGTTTTCGGACAGGACACGATTGCTACTTCAGTAGCGCTGACACAATCCGCCATTTTGCTTATTTAATTTGTTTGTTTTGAAGTAGAGTTTATAAGTTGTTTTGTGCAATATTAGTTTTAAGTAATATAATGACATGAATAAACATATACATGTTATTAAAAATTCATGATTGGTAAGTTTTTAATATGAATACTTTACAAACATATATTTAAATTAGGTTAGGTTCCCCGGGTATAACTAACATCGTGTACTGGAGAAAAATAGCTTCTTACGATTTGACAGCGCATAAAGCTTACGATCGCCATTTTGCTTACAAGCGCTTGCTAGCGCTTTTTTCTGCCAAACGCACCCATTGCATCTTATTACTGAGGGGTTGCAAATGAAAGTAATTATTAATATTTAATCTTCATTTATCATCACGTTAAACTGTGTTCGTTTTTCACCTTCATTTAGAAAAAAAAGATATGATTACAGTTATATTTTTATATCCGGTTTAGAGAACAACAAAGATAATAATTATATCATTGTGATCGTCACCAATGCAACGCTATTGAAAACACAATCTAAATTAAGCTTGAACCTAATTAAGTTTCGGGAGCGATGCTGAAGCTTTTTAAAAACTACAAATATGTCTCGATGACATTTATTACTATTTCATTACAATAATTAATTAAAACTAAAATTAATTCTGTGCAATACTGACTTTCTTAACTAAGTGATTACATTTTTTCGCTGAAGACTGTAATGAATCTTATTCTAAATACAACGGCTAATATAGGATGGTCAAAACAAGTCTATTTTCGACCAGCAATAACAATTTTACAGTGGATTCAGTGTCTTCTGTAACATTAAAATTCATAACCAGTTTTCAATAATCTAATATTAAAAATTTATTAGGCACAATTCGTGATCAACATGTAAAAATATGCCTACTTGCAATTATAACGTTTACGAGTAACCTAATGTCAAAAGCTTAGTACAATTTGGGATCAATAGGTTGTTTTAAGATATTAAGACTATTTCCACACTGCATAACTACCTAGTATCACATACTTTTACTATATCAATACTTTTTTACGTGGTAGAGCAACGATTCACGGTTATAGCATGAATGGGTCGGTTCGACCGGGGAAGACCACGCTCTCACAGAATACTAGCGTAAAACAGCAGCTTAATTCTGCTGTGTTACGTATGGTGAGTGTGTGAGTAAACCCGAGACCCATTTTACTTTTGTCATTCTTATTACAAAAAAATAAACTTTTTTTTAGGTCAAATAAGTTTTAAATTATTCCAGTTAGACTTGCAACGAATACTATATTCTGACATATGCCGAACGGATGAACGCTGAACGAATATTACTCAAAAGTATTCGACCGGGAAGGAAGAAGTGTATATACAGAGCGTTTTATCTCAGAAGCTGGGATTTTATACGAGCACATAAAGTGTAAACTACTGCCGAAAATGCAGAAAAATTAGACTTTCTGCATCACATTTTTTGATAGTTAGTTTTGTTAATGGACAGTTGTTTGCAAAATTTGAAAGTTGAAGGATGCGGATTAAGAATGGGTGAGTTAACCGTCAAATGCCTTTTGTACGCCGATGATCAAGTTATCCTTGCGTCGTCGGCGGCCGAATTGCAAATGATGGTTACATTAATGAACAGATCATTAAAAGAAAGGGGTATGAAAGTGAACGCAAGTAAGACGAAGGTTATGGTTTTTGAAAGAGAAGAAAGTAAAACGATTTGTGAAATAAGAATAGAAGTGGAGTTGATCGAGCAAGTAGATGAGTTTGTATATTTGGGCTGCGTATTTAGCAGGGATGGGAGATATGATAAGGATATAGAACGACGAGTGAATGCGGGAAATAGAGTAAATGGGGCCCTGCACTCTATTGTGAAGAGTCAAAATGTGTCAAAAAAAGGCACGTATGGCAATTCACAATGCTGTGTTGGTCCCTACTTTAACTTATGGTAGTGAAAGTCGGGTGTGGCAGAAGAAGCACGAGATTAGAATCAACGCAGTAGAAATGCGGTCGTTAAGGAGTATGTTAGGGCTGAATCTGAACGACAGGGTAAGAAATTGTGTAATAAGAGAAGAGTGTGGTTTGCAAGACGATGTTGTGACCAAGATTAAGAAAGGAATGCTTCGGTGGTTTGGTCATGTGGAAAAAATGAATGAGGAAAGAGTGACAAAGAAAATTTATGTTGCAGAAGTGAATAGCAGAGTCGGAAAGGGACGTCCTAGGCGAAAATTTATCGACCAAATTGGCGATTTATTGAAAACGGGCCAAATTAAGGAGTACCCTTAACCGACGAGCATGTATGCGTAGGTGTATGGATGTGAAGGAGGCGAGAGAGGTGTGTCAGAATCGTGCCAAATGGAAGTCTGTAGTCTCTGCCTACCCCTCTGGGTGACAGGCGTGAGTGTTTATTTTTATGTTTTATGTTTATGTTTTGTTAATATCTAATATTGCCAAATATTCGTAGCAAGTCTAATTCCAATATAGTATAATATCTACTAAACATTATCTTTCAACTAACCGGTTACACTTATTAAAATGGAAATGTGTTCAGAAAATAAGTTTAATATTCCCTCCACTCAGCTTGTCCAAGCATAACAAATTTAGAAAGGAAAATGAAGAACACCCTCGTAATTTGTCAAACTTTTTGACATAAATGAAAAAAGCATTTTCTGATTTAAATTTTTTATCTGTTTGAGAAATTAGAAGAAACCTTCGCTTAAAACAGTTTGACTTATATATTTTGTAACTTTTCAGCCTGTTATAATTTAGCATATTAAAAGAAAATATTTAAGAAACGATTTTGAATTATAGAGGATTTAACGGAAAGATCAACAAATACTTTTATTGGAAAACATAACTGTTATTACATATACTTAAAAATATTATATAAATAGGTGGAATATTTCTTAAAATTCTCTACTCGTCAAACTCAGAGTTGTGCAGAAATAAGATGATGCATTAATAACAGGGGAAAGAAACAAACGTTTTATGTAACAAGGTCGCTCCGTAGCATAGATAACATTCAGCTTAATCTTATTCGTATGTACCAGTAGGGAAGCTTGTCGCTTTAAGCCGTGTTGACTTAAAAGACAATAAAAATATAATTTAAGTATACATATAAGTATAAAAGTGGATAAGTATAAAAAGGTTTCAACAACTTTAAATGGATGAAAAGAAAATAAATAATTCATGCCCACTAAATGACGATTACTCATGAACTGGGATCTTTTTTACACATTCTATAGAATAAGGGTGACAAACGAGCCCAAAGCTCCGTAATAATGGTAAGTGAATTCTGTCAACTGTATATATGTACATTTACTCCTGATTAAGAGTTTTTTCACTCCTGAAGACTAAGGTGAAAAGCCTTGTTTCCAGTGAAAAGTGTCTACGGTTCCCTACCTTACCATAGAAAATAGCAGCATTAAGCTGCTATTTTACACTAGTATACTGTTAAGTGCCTGCCCCACATATTTGTTATAATGGGAAAATTTTCCCGTAGTTTCTAAGCAATCGCAGTTTCTTATTATTTTCAGAAGAAGATGCTGCTGCTCTTTTACTGTTTAAGCTTCCTTTTGTCGCTTCCTACGACACCCTACGAGATGGTAATATGGGGTCGTGGATATTTTTACATTTACCTCAACACTGCTAACAGCGCTCAAAAACATTTTGAAATGGATTTTCCATATCCACACCTGCTATTTTCTATGCATTAGCAATAAATTAATTATAACCCCTTTTAAAAGAAAATTAAATATGTCTTAGCTTTTACTCATCATATTTATACGTGTGATCTTCGAATATATATTAACAATTTTTTTTGGTTGAGAGAAATTAAGAAAGCCGTTGAAGTTGTTCTATTTTTGGCTTATTATCAAACTTATTATGGGCTCGAATCCACGATTCTACTACTATCGTAACACAGATTACCCCCTATTAGATACCGCATCATGGAATATTTTTATTGGTTTCGATTTCACCGAAATTCGTGGCATGCATGAGTTGCGAGGGACGTGTCAAATGCGCTATGATTGGATAATTCAAGGTTGAACCTAGAATGCTCCAAACCATAGTGATGGGGACAGGGTTGGGACGTTGATCGATAAATTTGGGATTTATTGATTATTGATAAATAAATAAATTGATCAATTTTTATTTGAAATTTATTAAAAATAAATAAATAAATAAATATATATATATATATATATATATATATATATATATATATATATACATATATATATATATATACAACATGTAACATAATTAACGCACTTTGAGAAAGTAGTTTGTTCAGAATCGTTTACTGAATCGATTCCTATCATTTTTAATATAGGTAATTTTTTATCCCAAAAAATAATTAAAACTACGTAAATTACAGTCACACTAAATCTGTACAGTCAAAACAAACTGAAATGGTCCTTAACTTAAGGCAATAAGACTTTTAAGAGTGCAGTTTTATTTGTATTATTACTAATTCTGTCACTCAATAAAAATAAAGAAAAATTAACTTTATTTCAAGCACGTTAAAGTCTTTACGTTCGTGGATTTGTACTGTGACCACAACATTCTTCCGGAATTAGTATAACTAATTTGATAAATAATCAGTGCATAAAAATATTTAACTAAAATTCAGTGTATGTATTATGATTATAACATAATATACTAATTGGGGTGTCTGAGGGTGTGCGTTAATTACGTTACATATTGTGTATATATATATATATATATATATATATATATATATATATATATATATATATATATATATATATATAATCATAATATATAATCTAATGATTTCTTAAATTTACGCGAACACTACACATTGAATAAAACTTCATATAAGTACGGATTTTATTACGTTTAATTAACGAGTCACGAAGGGGGAGGGGTACAGAGATATTTGACGTCTCAACAATGTCATGGTTAGCCCGGCTACATTCAGTTTTTGAATATTGATTTTTGGTCCGATCTACATAGAACGTACTTACAGTATCTTGAAGTCTTGCAGTGGTATGCTTGGGTTTGAGTAGATTTTGCAGATGGCAGGTGGTATCACCGATCCATCGACTGTGGCTGGCTTCACTCGATTGCTGTGACGTAGGCGTGGCACCCAAAGCTTGTTGTTTTGCAATACTTGCTTGACGTGCTGAAGCTTGGCGGCCAGATGTTTTCTGTCACAGATCCCTTGTGCTCTCTGGAACAAAGATTTACCCACGGTAGCTAACTGTGAAGAATGATGGTGAGATTCATCATTTAAATATGAGTTGGTATGGGTCTTTTTACTATACATAATGTGACCAATAGTGTTATCAGGATTTCGGATGACTAAAATATCTAGGAAAGCTAAAGAATTATTTGCCTCTAATTACACTGTGAATTGTATTTTAGAGTTTATGGAGTTCAGGTGGTCTAAAAATGCAGTTGCCTTATCAGTGGTGAAATTGTGAAGAGCTTTCTCCTCAAAGTCCTCCACGAATATGTCGGCGACTGTAGAAGATATAAGTGAGCCCATCGCCACACCATCATCTTACTTGTAGAACTCTTCCTTCCACAATAAATAGCCAGATGTGAAGAAGTGTTTGAGTAATACTGCATATTCTGCAAACATGTTGTTATCTTCTAGCTTCCTAGTTATAATTGAGATGCAGTCTTCAATAGGTAGGCATGTGAATAGTGACTGAACACCAAAACTGACAATAGTTTCATTGTCAGCGAGATGTAGGTCTTTTGTCTCACTAACAAAATGGTGTGAATCCTTTGTGAGTGCTTTGGTATGTCCTCTCTATGGTGACAGTATTTTTGCCAAGTGCTGTACCTAAAACTAGCATTATTTATAAATAAACCATACGGTTCGTGTTTCAAATTTAAATGTACTTAATAATAATAATAATAAGATATTACTGAAGTTCATTGTTTAATTTCGACGTGTAACATTCACCTAAATATTAGAATATCAAGTTTCAATCAACCACTTAATGATTTTACTTATTATTGTGTAATCTAAATTGGAACTATACTTTAAAAAAATGTAAAAGTCCATACTAAAACTGGCAAATATAGAGATGGTATAGCGGAATCAAACAGCGTTCTACGGTTTTTCATAATTTTCATAATATGAAGATTGTCTTCTGTGAAGTGTTTTGAGCATAGCATACTATTTTTGGTGGGAAACCATTGGTCCCCTCGACAAGTAGCGTCGATCTACATCTTTTTCCTTTCGGGGCATTTAGGAAACCTATAACATATAGGTAGGTACCACAAAGATACACCATTATTTTTATAAAAAAAATGACTTAAAAAAATGTAAACGATGACCAAACAAATATCTACTTATAAATCACAACACTATCGATACACGTGCTGTCGTTAGACAAAGACAAAAAAGGGAAGAAAGGGACATTTCAAAAAGACATCAACGGGTGCTTAATTGTTATCACTGCACCATTATATTACCAGTTTAAGTTGAACTCCGGTGCATTTAAAATAGGTTAACGTGATAAGAATAGAATTTACTTACCGATGAAACGTTATGCATTTGATAACTGAATATCTTATCTGACTTGACACACTATTTTACTGCACAGGAAGCCATTTGTAATGTATTTTGGATACAATACTATTTTTAAATTGTCAAGAACTCGGATGTGCCTACGGGTCACAAACTTGTTCGACACTGATATCGTGATTCTTAGCGTTACTTCGTATGCTAGCTACAGCAAGCATGTGTTACGCGCGTTCGTGGCCCTGTATGCGGAATCTATTAAGGGGTAATCTGTGTATCGTAAACGACTCCCAACACAAATATATTGAATAATTGTAATGATAATGTTTTTATGAGCATTCTTTAAAAAATAAATCGTTTGGTTAAGCACAAAAGCTGATTAAAATATTACTTAGGTCTGTTTCGCGCTTTATATTAAAAATGATATTAAAGTTAATAGCATTTATTAATTAGCATAAACCAGTGCTTGTATACCATCTCACCTGATAGTAAGTGGTGATGCAATGACTGACTTAGCATAACAAAAGCCTAATTACTCTTGCCTTGCTATTAACTAAGAGTTATGTTGCGCGCCACAGTTGATGCCTGGTACATGGAATTAGCGCCATCTAGTATCAAGAAGCAGAAATAAATGCGTCAAGATATTTCTAGAACTCTCCCACTAGTGTCGAATAGAAGAACTAAGCTTCCTAGAAAACTCCACACTAGAATTTTCCACACTTTGTGGGTCGGGACCGGTATTTGCTGGAACATTCTAGATGTTTCAGTGGAAAACAATAAAGCCGTTTAGGCCGCGACCGGGGCAGTATTGAATTGGCGACACAAGCGAAGACTTCGCAGCGAAATAAAGTGAAAGTGTTAAGTGTGATTAATTATTAGTGTGTTTTAAATTTTAGGTAATTAAAGTGTCAATTTTGGTAACTCAATCTGCAGTTTTATTGTCACGAACTTTAAACTCGTAACCGTCATATAGAAATATCGATTCTTAATAATCTTCATTAATAAAAAAATGTAAGAAAGAAATTAAGACTAAAATTATTATCATCCATTCGCCTTGGTATCGAGCCTAGATCATTTATAATTATATGACATTTAATAATTATACACACGTATTAAAGCGCTTATCATGTTTAAATTTTTTCATAAATCCACATTTGAAGATTGAAAGTCAGTCACGAAAGTGGTCTTTGTTGCGATTTGAACAGTTATTGTGAAAAATTATTTATTTTCAACTCTCAATAGAGAATTAAACAAAAAATTATAAATTTCAAATCTCAGGAACTAAAGATGGTTATTGACTGTGACCGCTGATCACTCTTTTGCTAATTAATCTTTCGGTCTCCTCTTCAGATGCGATGGGGTGAAGGTTTTTCGCGCCATAATCACTTTGTGAAAATACAAAATTATAAATTACTCAATAATACACGTCTAGTAATGATCAAGCTGTCCATTTCTTTCATTGCTTCTCAATCATCATTATTAAAGTCAATTAAATTCTATGCCGATCATATTTAAGTCTTCCAGTGCTATTGTGTCTTCCCAAATCCTTAATGAAATGAAATGAATATAAAACTGTTTATTTGTTTTGTTGCGGGTTTTTTTAGCTAAATCTTTAGCACTTTGCCACTTCGGCCTTCTGATCCGTTGGAATTTTTTGGTTTCTCATTAAATCCCAATAAAATAGCAACGGATTTTTATAAATCTTTAGATATCAGGAAGCCGCGGTAGCCCAGAGGTTAAGCGTTCGCATCAAATTTCACGTTACGCGAGCAACCCGGTTTCGATCCCCAGCAGCACCAATGAAGTTATTAATTGCAGTTTTAAGAGCTGACTTACCACGTGCTTGGTGGTGAAGGAAACATCATGAGAAACTTGCATGTCTGAGAAATAAGAAAAAATACTTTAAAGATAAATTATGTCCGCCAACACGCATAAGGACAGCGTCGCGGACATTTGTAGCCCCTAAAACCATCTCAGAAATGAGAGGAGGCCTCTGCCTAGCAGTGGGTATATAGGCTTTAAATTAGCTTAATTTTTTAAATATCAGTCATATGTTTGAAAAAGTATTTCAGAACATTTTTCGGACAGAAATCGTATAAGGGAATATTCTTTCCTTTAAATATATGAAACACATAATTTATACATTTATCGATAAAGCGTCTTGAAACATTAAAGCGTAGTATGATAATGCCTCAATAAATTACTCAGAACATGCCAGCGACGTGACTAGGGACTGTAATTAGAACAATTCTTTCTCCATTTACCCAAAGTTATTGCGAAACCGACGAAGATATTTTAAAATGGCTGGTGTCACGTTATATATCTAGGATCTAAAGGTATTACTGACAAAAACTGTGTAAATAATTTCGTTGGCTATTTGTATAGAGTCTTAGTGGCTGCGAGTTTGCCAAAAATTCTACAGAACGCGAGCAACACAGGCGCGAATCCCCCTAGCATCTATAAACTTGTTATTTGGTATTTTAAAGTACCCATTTGACACGTTTTCAGCGATCAAGCAAAATATTGTAAGGAAACTTGTATATTCGTATGTATTTTTACGTGGTAGAGCAAACGTATATTTTATTTGCGGCACGAATGGGTCGACTCGACCGAGAAGGGATCATGCTCTCACAGAATACCCGCGTAAAATAGCAGCTTAATGGTATTACGTTTCGAATGGTGAGGGTCGAGTATCGAATGCCCTTTTCACTGGAAATGAGGTATTCTATCTTAGTTCTCATGGGTGACAACACATCTGCATTTTGATTTGTAATCGAAGATAGATGTAGATGTCTATGGGTCGTAGCAAACACTTACCATCAGGTGCACTGTTTGCTCGTTCCTTACCCTTATTCTACAGAAAAAAGTCTAAACAACACAACATTTCGAGGAATTGTGAAGTCTTTAAACACGCTCGGGATCAGCGCTGCAAATTTATTGCTTCGTAACCCTCTCAATATAGAGAGAAAGTCTGGGTGAAGCTGTGGTACGTAAGCAGGGGGAAACTTTTATTTATTAGTAGGGTTTGTTGCATTAAGTGCAACTGATGGGTCGCGATGGTCTTTATATACGGTATGGTAGATATTCATTGCCACTATCATTTGCTAAGAATCAAATTTAGCCAGAATGCAGAAGGTAAGCGTTGGACTTATTTTTTTTATTGGATAGGGTAACAAATGAGCACACAGTGCAGCTGATGGTAAGTGGTTGCTGTGGCCCGTAGACACCTACATCTATCCTCAATTACAAATCAAAATGCAGATGTGATGTCACCCGTGAGGTCTATCATGGTATGCCTCGTTTCCAGTAAAAGGTTCTCCGGTTCTCTACACTCACCATATGAAACACAGCAGCATTAAGCTACTATTTCACGCTGGTATTCTGTGAGAGCGTAGTCCTTCCTCGATCGAGCCGACCCATTCGTGCTACAACTATACTACTAATATAACTGCAGCATGGCTCTAACACGTATAAATTATTACGGTTACTATCATAGAAAAATTAGCTCACTAAACATTTGATTAAAGAAGGTAATAGATAAAAATCAATATAAATTCAAAAAGGTTTCTACGGTCTTTTTTTACTATTCAAAAGTGTAAAAGCAATAAAATGAATTCTTTAAACTATTTCCTGACTGCGTGTGAGCCGATTATATAGCTGTGTTGCAGCAAGCGTTGCAATTGTGACACGCATATGAGGGACCATGTTCCCTCCCAATAGCTATGCCACAGCAATTGTTTTACTATAGTGCCGTGGAAAATATATCAGGTATTATATTTGCCACCTCAATGTATGCACACTTCATATCAGATGAATTAATCACTATCAACACAGGATACTGACTCTGAATATAAAATTCATTAGAATATAATATCAAACTTTGGATAACGTTTTAGGTTACGTTATTAGTAAATTAAAATAAAAAAAACATGTGTGCAGTTCACACGTTACACGTTACGTTACACATTTTCTAAAAGTGAAAGTTTATACTAGTATGACCGTTAACGCTAACTGCTTCGAAAGATAGTTCTATGATTAAATATTTACTAATACAAGTGTAATTTGTCAAACAGAGAGTATAATAAAATTATAATTATCTTGCAAATTTATTATTTCTTTGTTTAAGGAGCTTACTAGATCTCCTTTTATACGGGCCAATGGCCAATTGTTACAGAAAGAAGGATAAAATATATGTAATATCCATATTATCTTAAAAAACATCATTTGAGAAAAATTTGTGAACAAATCTGAATGTATTATGATTATGATATAGCCAGAAAGTCATTTACCCATTCAATAAGACCAGGGTATAAGCCATACGCTGGAAGCTTACCAAAAAGGCTTGCGTGCCAAACTCTGTCAAAGGCCTTCGAGATATCAAGGGAAACGCCCCATACGTGGTATATTTAATTTCCAATCAAAAAGTTTATTAATATTTTATGAATATCAATTATAATCATTATTATTTCTAATATTATAATAACATTATCTATAATTTTATCAAAAAATTATATATAGACCGAGAAAAATGTTCTCCATTTGAATGTGGATTTGATCCAAAATCCTCAGCACAAATTCCATTTTCTTTACATTTGTTCTTATTTACAGTATTTTTTTTTAATTTTTAATATTGAAATTGCTCTTCTTTTTCCAATTATTATATCATTTAATTTAGTCAATTTTATTATATAAATAAAAATTAGATTTTTCTAAAATTTATTATACCTTTATTCATAAATAATCTGCGACTATGTAAACGTTTACAATTAATATTTTCTAAACAAAATATTATAATATAGGAACCTAAATAATCTCAATAATTTATTGTTATAATTCCCCCAATTACTAATCTTATATGAGCAACAGATGAATAAGCAATTAAAGATATTATATCAATTTGACAAAAACAATTTAATCTAATATATAAACTCCCCTAATAATCTAATAATAATCCAAATAAAGTTTATTTTTATGCCAATATTTTGAAAAAGAATTAAGATTCGTAATAATCCATATCCCCTTATTTTAATATAATACGCTAGAAGGTCCCCAGCTGATCGATTTCAGCGAAACGCATATTGCCGGCCACTAAGGTCATTTTGTTCTAGGTATGCCATTAAGCATTATATACGCTCCATAATCTTGCAGAGTATGAAACTCCATAGTCTGCAAGACTGAAAATGCTAATTGAAATTGGCCGATAGTTGGCAGGGTCGGCACGGCTACGAACGGACCTCTGACGTAGAGGTTCCCGTAGTGAGGTAATTGAGATGGTACGCTGTTGCTACTATCCAGACGTGAATAGCACGTAAAAAGAGAAGCAAATAAATCTGCTTTCTCCTTAGGAGCATGCGCCAGTGAACCATCTCGTTTTACCAGCGGAGGCAGTGTAGACCGACTGAAATTTGTCTCGGCCGCTTTGGCGAGAGACCAAAAAGCTCTACTGCCAGATGATTTGACAGTGAGCTTGCGTTTAATGCAGTCGAAACTGGTTTGCCGTAACGCCTTTTTGCAAGACTTGGCGGCTTGTTTAAAGACTCTCTTCTTATGACTAACATCCGGAGTTTTACGGTCTCAAGCATCGATCAAGGATAAGTACACCATATGCTTGTGCTTTTCAGCACGAGCGCACTCGACGTTGAACCATGGGTGAGTTTTACCATCAATGAGCACGTCAGCAAAGGGGATGAAATACTCCATCGCTTATCCGCGCAGCTCGACGTATCTTCAGACGAGAAGCAGACCTGCCACTAAGGATAAGATGCAAAGAAATGCCGCATCTCATCCCAATCTACTGACTTGTATTGTCTAACTCGCCGCACATCGTGGCAATCGTGGTTAGGTGGGGGATACAACGACATAGATTTCACCAGTCAGTGGCAAAAGTTCCCAAGGGTGAGGTAAACTGAACATTGTACCTGTCTGGATCGGTCGTAAGCAGAAAGTCGAGGTTGTTGTAGTTGCTTGTTGTCTAGTACAACAAGCAACTAGGTTACCTGACGTGGATGGGAGATGGGAGATGAGAGATGCGGATTGGAAGAGTCCCAGCGACAAGGCAAAATTTCACGCCTGTCTCCAAGCGTGGTCGGTGTTCTGGTAGGGAACAGTCAGTCCTGATTATAGGCATTAAAGTCCCTCAGAAAAACCAAATGTACATTAGGGTATCGATTTATAGCCACATCAGAAGCTTCACTGAGGTGTTCAAATAGCCTAGTTGTCTCCTGGTCAATGCTGTTCGATCGGTAGACACAAGAATAAATAATTTTATCAATTCCTGTTTCTATGAATACCCAGATTGTAGAGAAAGTGGGGTCTTCAAACCGACGGAGACGCTTACAATAGATTATAATTAATTAATTATAATTAGCATATAAGAATAACAATACCATTTTTTTCTATTTGACTATTCCTGAATAAAACCCTGCGATCTCTATATGCCATGTCCGGCAAGTCATCGTCAGAGCTGTTAAGGGTTAGAGTTAGACTATATCATTGTATGTACCGACGTAGTAAAGTAGCTCAGATGGTTAGCGTTCCTCGTAAATTTCACAGATATGAATATAGAAATGAAATTTTGTAGTCAATACAATATAATAAATAATATGAACTCGTCAAAAAAAAATTTGTTCACCCTGCAGGCCATCCTTGGAACTTCCCGCTAATTTCAAATGCAAAGCGTTCCAAATTTCACCAAATTATGTTGCGAAATCTCGAAGTTATGTTAAAAAAAAAACGTTTTTTTTCAAATTCTTTCTCCTACATTATCTCACGAACGAATGATTTTGATTTTCCGAACGGCATTCGGTGTTATATTTTTAGGTTGAGCTGATTAGTTTTTGAACTCGATCGGTTAAGCCGTTTAAAAGTAATTAGTTTAAAAGTAATTAGTTTTCAATTTTTTTTGAGATTTCTCAAAATCTATATATCCGAATTATTTCATATTATCACCAAATCTACTCCACATTGAGATCTTTAAAACCACATCTAAATCGATCAAGACGTTCAAAAGTTATAAAAGGGTTACATACTTACACAATAGCTTCCTAGGATCTCAAAACGTCGAGATCTGAAGAAAACTCGATTTTAGAAAATCGGGGTGAAACCAATAACTTTCATAATTTTGAAAATTTTCAATTTTCTTAGCGGAAAGTTAAAAATTTGCTTTGTGGTTGCTATTTGGTTACTACCTGTCTAAGGGTACAGACTCCAAGTTTTCAATTTTAACAAATGACGCAAGTGGCATGTGGTAACTGATGTATATAAAATATTATAGGAAATACTGTATACTAATTATATCCCATTCTCTCGCAGTCTAAATCCTATAGATGTATATGTTTGTCTCTTTTTAGTGTAGCTTTTTAGTTTTATCGATTTTGAAATCACAACTTTTCTAAAGAAGTTTTCACTTTAAAAATATTTTCTTTAAACGCAGCGATATTGTGATGAAAATTTTCAACGAAGAATGTAGTGAGAATCTCTCTGTCCCTTGTCATGTTATGGACAGTGGCTTTGATTTTGTTTCAGGTCTCGTTATAGTTATTGAATTTGTATTTATGTTGAATTTTCATCATAACCCCACTTAAACTTCATAAAATACATGGTAAACCCATATTATAAAACAATTGAGCGTTTTTTGTTAAGTTTATTACATCTATTGTATCAATATAAACACAAGATGCTGCTTTTTCTTAATAAAGTCTTTTAATAAATCAAACTTTTTGAAATAATAATTAATTGGCTTATCCAATAAAGAAAATTAGCAAGAACCTTTACAATATTTGTTTTATCCGTGTCGTGAAAGTTATAACAAGAAAAGTTCAGTCACTTATTTATAGCGTTGACAAGGGGGAGCTGAATAAAATCTTTCTCAATTTTTTTCACTCCCTTTTTTAAAGAATTAATTAATTTCTGAGGATAAATATCATTGTGAAGTGATAAAACAATTGTAAAGAATTTAACAATGACTGGAAAATATAATTCGTTTTATAATCAGGAGATGCTGCTGCCCATCTCCTGTTTGTGTCTAAACTACCTTCTTTAAACTCTTGGTGATACTCACAGGATTTTTCGATATCATATCAGTAAAAAAGAATGGTTGCTTTTCCATTCAAGACTTAAATTTGATCGCACCAACTTTTACATACAACGATGTTTTGTAAACAAAGCCTGATTACAATTTGATCCTCGAATCCGAATTTCCGCAGGGAAAGTAATTATTCTATTTGGCGTCCAGATTTCTCATCTGTTTGGGGTGCCAACATTTTTGATCGAATTTTTGATTAAAAATAAACTTTTTTCTCCTGCTTTATTTTGTTTGCAAGGAGCAAATAAAACTCCATAACGTTTATTTTATTGCAATAAAATTTTTCTTTTTCTTGCATTTTTAACACGAAAACAATGCAACATGTAAAACTAATTTTATTGCTTTTAAACTTACCTTATTTTTAGTTCTCGCTGTGTTCTGTAAAGATATTAAAATTTAAAGCGTACCTTGCCACTTCTGATTTGATAGCTTGCTGATTGACCTTGAGCTTTTACATACTGCCAGCGGTGGAAGAGTTTCAGATCCATGTCTTCACTAACAACTGACACTGATTGTCCACTCTTGTTCTGTTTTGTTTGAGGAACACGTGGCGAGAAAATGTTATAAATCTTTCATACGTTACACAGTCGAGTTGGATCCGGCGACTGACCTCGGTCGATATTGGACTTACCTAGTTGGACAATTTGTAACTAGGTCATACTCCTCTATATTTTTGAGAACTACCCCAACAACAACCAGTATAGGTGTAACATGGACGTTACACAATAATTTTTGTCCTGTTCATGTTCATTTTGAGACTCATCTACTGGTAGCCACTTTTGGGATCAATGAGCGTTATGCTAGGTCCTCCAGCGATTCTGTCGTAATGACTACATCGTCAGCTAATTGAAAGTGACTGCCGAATGCCGGTGCCGTTTTCTTTCCATTCCGTTACCTTGAAAACGTTTTCTAATGCAGCGAAGAAGAGTAATGATGATAAAGTCACCATGTCTTTACACCTCTACGCAATTTGATAGTTATTGTACTCTGGGTCTGTATTTGAAAGACTTTGATTGAGTCGAAATTTGGCCTGTGCAGCAGCGGTTACATCGAGGCTCTGAAATGTTCGTGTAGTAAGGATACAAAGTCCATATATTTTTTTTAAATTCTTTTTCTTCATATATCTTTAATGAGTCATAGGTATCCGAATTTAAGTTTTTTCAAGCCTTTAAAAATTTTTAACTCTTAAAATATTAACTTTTTATTTGTATTTCGTCACAGAATATAAAAAATATATTTTTAATGTATTCTTTTCCTTGATGTATTTTAATGAAATTTATTCGAATTTGAGTTTTTCAAACTTTTAAAAATTCATATCTCCGAAGATATTTTTTTACGTGAAAAAGTTATAGGACCCTTCGTTATTTGTATTTCATCAAAGAATATTAAAAATGATCCTGTTTGAAAATAACAGTATCTAGCCATTAAAAAAAGCCGGATTAAACAATATGGCACCGAATCGTACCATGGTAACATGCATTTATATCATCAGTAGGACAATTTGAAGAAAATCGCAAAGGGGTGGAATAGTTTTCGGATTCACCTGGACTAATACAAATTTATATACTATTTGAAGTAATAATTATACTATTTAAAGTAGTATATATATATATATATATATATATATATATATATATACTACTTTAAATAGTATAACTACAAAATTACAAATACTTTAATTAAATATATGTATATATGTGAAAAAAAATATATATATATATATATATATATATATATATATATATATATATATATATACAATATGTAACGTAATTAACGCACACCCTCAGACACCCCAATTAGTATATTATGTTATAATCATAATACATACACTGAATTTTTAGTTAAACATTTTTATGCACTCATTATTTATCGAATTAGTTACACTAATTCCGGAAGAATGTTGTGGTCACAGTACAAATCCACGAACCCAAAGACTTTAACGTGCTTGAAATAAAGTTAATTTTTCTTTATTTTTATTGAATGACAGAATAAGGAATAATACAAATAAAACTGCACTCTTAAAAGTCTTATTGCATTAGTTAGTGTCCATTTCAGTTTGTTTTGACTGTACAGATTTAGTGTGACTGTAATTTACGTAGTTTTAATTATTTTTGGGATAAAAAATTACCTATATTAAAAATGATAGGAATCGATTCAGTAAACGATTCTGAACAAACTACTTTTTCAAAGTGCGTTAATTATGTTACGTGTTGTATATATATATATATATATATATATATATATATATATATATATATATATATATATTTACTTAAAGTATTTGTCTTTGTCGCACACTTACTTCTTGCTGAACAAATATGCCTGCAGTGGAAAAGAGAGCGCTAAATCCTTTTACTGTAGGAAATCCTCGCCTTAAACACCGCAAATATCAAAATGCGAATGATACTCAAATATTTTGAAACGAAATTTCAAAAAGTCAGTAGCTTGTTTTGAAACTCTTTGTTACCAAGCTTGAATTAATCAAAATGTCGCTAGCAGCGAAACGTGAATTTTTTTTAAAAACCTTTTGCTACTATGAGTAAACGTAACGATGTATTTGTAAATTTTTAACTTTGGTACGTTTGTTTTTAAAGCACTGCCTTTGATACTGTTTAATTAAATATTATGAAGTTTTTTGTTACTTCCAGCATGGCTGGATAATAATCAGCTTATAGATAACATCATCAATTAATTACTACATCATATTTTCAGGGAACAACAAGGAAACTTTATACTTTCGCCAAATCCATCCATCGGTCCGTCCGCGATTTTATTCAGAGATACTGGCATAATTTTTAAAATCTTGAATTTTTTTTTGGGGTAGGTTCCTGGTAAAGAGGGACGATTTTCTTTTAAATGCTTATTCCATCGTGTGTAGGTCACCAACATTGGATAGGTCTTTCAAAACGCTTGGGCGTATGGAACAACATATTTGTATATTTTAGTATTTCCTAGCACGGGTCATTGATACTGTTTATTTCAATTTTAAGTGCTGATTTACCACGAATTCAATCTTGAAGAAACAGAGGAACGATTTTTTTTACAAGCCTATTGCATCGTGGTTCGTGACGTTGTATAGGTTTTTTAAAACGCTTGGGCGTATGGAACAACATATTTGTATATTTTAGTATTTTCTAGCACGTGTCATTGATACTGTTTATTTCAATTTTAAGTGCTGATTTACCACGGATTCAATCTTGAAGAAACAGAGGAATGATTTTTTTACAAGCCTATTCCATCGTGGTTGGTGACGTTGTACAGGTTTTTCAAAACGCTTGGGCGTATGGAACAACATATTCGTATATTTTTGTAATTCGCAGTACGTGTCAATGAAACTGTTTATAACAATTTTAAGTGCTGATTTATCATGGTTTCGTTCTGGAAAAAAATATCGTGAGGAATTCTGCATGTCCAAGAAATATAATATTTCGAAAACATTTGTGGTCGTGGAAGGAAAAGGCGAGATCACCCGCCGGGCAAGGCGGGAGTGTTGGCCGCTCTCCGGGCAGAACACCTTGCCCGATGGGAGATCTCCCCTTTTCCTTTATCGGCCACATTCTGTGGCCGTGGAAGGAAAGGGGGAGATCTCCCGCCGGGCAAGGTGTTCTGCCCGGGGAGCGGCCAACACTCCGTGTGATAGTTCGGAGATGTTCTATATATGCTGTTTATGATTCGGAATGTTGATAGCGTGATTTAGGCTTCGGTGTGTTTCGCTTGCGGTGCGACGACAGCGCGGCCACATCACCCCTCTGCTCAGACCGGAGGTCGATAGTGCAGCCTCGTTGCCGACGAATGTGCAAGTGCCAGGGGATTGCCTTGTAGTCTGCGGTGAGTCGAGAAGAAGGCAAGTAATCTGCGAGAGTACCGTGAAGCAGAGGCGAGCAGTAAGGTTCAGAGCTGCGCCGAACACTATATAGCGCAGAGAGTAGCTCGAAGAACAGGAAGCATTATTATTCCAGTGCTGCGATGAACCTTGTGAAGCTAGATGGCTTGCAGGATATGAAGACTGTTCTTAATACATTTAACAAACAAAAAATCATAAAAATAACTCAAATTTAAAAGTTCTACTTTTAAACATAAGTTATCTGCTTTCCCAATAGAAAATTTTAAAAAAGTATGTAGAAGCGACAAGCATTTTATTGAAACGATAATATGCGATTTAAAGCGGTACTTCAATGGACGGCATTTCTACGAGACGGTAACATTTACTTGCTCCAATGGAACATTTCTCAAAACTATGTATATTTATGTCCTTATAGTGGCGGCTTAATAATATCCACTACCCGGTAAATCGTCCCGTGGATGTCGTAAGAGGGCCAGAGAACAAACCATAAGATGAGCAGCAGCACCTTCGTAGTAGCAACAAAAAAAAACGGTGCTAAACCGCCTGCTACGCATGACAAATAAGGCAAATATCAATAACAACCTTATGAGTCAATCTTTGGGAAAAATTATGTTTATAAGAGGACTTTTATAAATTGCAATGAATGAATGAATAATTGAATACATATTTAGATATTTGGTTTAGAGAAAAAAAAAAAGATATTGAATATTTAGAATTTCTTATTGGGTCTACATAACAATAGCGTAATGTTTATTAGCCTGCGGCGGAGTTTAACCCAATATTTTTACCCGACTGCCCCAAAAAGAGGGTAATGTTTTTCAATTGTATGTACTATGTATGTCAATTTCTATGTGTGTGTAAATAGCTTGATGAAATTTAAGATCTAAAATTTGTGTTCGGTTACTGAAAAGACAAAAAATTTAGATTATTTGTTACTCGTATCCTTGTCGGACATAAAATGTGTATATGTACGTCCATTTTATGTGCTCGTACCATCTAAACTTACCGTCATATTTTGACAAATTATATTGAAATATTGATGTCGATATACCTCTTACCCAGTTTTTATGTATATTATATTCTTATATTAGTATTCATTTCGTGTATTAGTATTCTTTGCGAATGTGATTTTTTTCCTGATCGCGCCAACCCATTAGTGCTACAACCGACTGATCTACAGCTTGGATTTACAGCGCAAAAATTTTAATAAGAAACTTTATTCAACTGTGTACATTCAAAACACAAAGAAAATTCATTTGAATGCAAACAATATTCGAATTTCGAGGAAGTTTTTTCATTATTGACCTAGAAAGGTAAAGCGAGATACGGAGTCTCATTAGGAATAGCCCTCAGGCGAATTAGGAAAATAGAAGTTGAAAGCTAAAATACAGAAAAACAATTATACATTGTAGCGTAATTATCGGGCTTGTTCCATTATTATCACAACTAAATACTTATTTATAGGACTTATAATAAAGTTTATGGAAATGAAACACACAACCACTAGAGATTGCTTTAAACTTTTTTAAGGATTTTATCGCATCGCATATTTTTGTGTAGTTCGGATCAAAAATTAATGTAGATATGTAAACGTGGTTAGATGCGTATATAATATCGTCTCAGGTGACGAATCATGGATTTATTCATACGAACCTGAGAGAAAACATCAACATGAAAGTGGTTCGCTCCTGCAGCGTGTCAAAGAAAACGGTCGCTACTTATGTTTCGAAAAAGGGGCATGTTGCTACAATTCCTTTACAGGAACGCAGAACGGTTACCGCTGAGTGGTATATCACGGTTTGTTTGCCAGAAATGATAGCCGAACTCCGAAAAAATAACCCGAAACGTCGCATTATCTTACATCACGAGAATGCGAGCTCCCATACGGCTCGGAAGACAAATGATTTTTTGTAGTAGGAAATTCCATACAGTCCTGACCTGAGCCCAAACGATTTCTTTACATTCCCTAGAATGAAAGATTTATTACGCGGTCAACGGTTTACAGACCCCGAAGCGGCTGTGGAAGCGTACAAATCAGCCATTTTGTCAACATCAACTTCAGACTGGAATTCTGTTTTACTGATTGGTTTGCACGAATGGAAAGGTGCATTAAGTTGAACATAGAATAGTTCGAAAAACAATAAAATACAATTTAGCTTATCCGTGCATTTGGTTCTTCTTATACTTGTGTCTCCAATTTAATTACATTATAATTTATAGTAATATAAAAAAAATTAAAGCAATCTATACGTACAATACTGCACAAAGTCAAAACTAATAATTACTTCATCCATCAATATTTTATTACACATCCATGCAATGAAGCTTGCAATGTAGTTTATTCCATCAAGTCTGTCAACAAAGCTGGATAAAATCGCGTCATAAAATCAAATTAACAGCAATAAAATAATTGAAAAGGTAAGAAAATTATTGAAATATTTGATTCAAAATTAAAAATTTGAAATAATTATTTAATTTAAAAAATAGACATATATTATGATAGATACACATTATTATCTCTCTATCACACTATACAAATAATAATGTTTTATTTAATGTGGTATGTTACGCGATATTTTGTTAATCATTTACCACTCTAAATGATCGATCTTCGTTTTTAATGTAGTTACACTTCTGGGGTTCCATATAATTAATGGAGATAAAATTCCAACCGCTGGTGGAAAAAATAGGACATAAAATACCTATTAAATAACTATTAAAATGACATTCTAATATTCTTTAGTCTACTTAAAAGGATCGAAAGGTACAATACGGCCGACGTATCTTGGCGAGTCTGAATATAGGCTCTGCGAAGTTTAGCGCATGAACACTCGTGAAGAAAACTGTTATTGTCATTTTTTTATATATACCTGTTGGCGACGCGCCTATAAAAATGTTTCAGTTTATTAAATCAACCGATGACGTTGCTATGAAAAAAGGGGCAGTCACGAGCAACGACGCTCTGATAAGAGAATGCTTAGTTAAATCTTTAAGAAATGTCGAATTAATGATATGAAGGTCTTGGGTTCGACTCCCAGGCCGGACTAGTTTGTTTGTTTTCCTAAGTAATATCGCTTAATAAATTCGTAAGGAATTTAAGATATAAATTATGTTACCGGATTTGTTCCCCGGTTGAAATCATCTTTCAAATGATGTAAATTCATAAGAATATTAAAGCGAAGTTAAAGATCGGATTTGTTCCCCGGTCGAGATAATCACTCTGTGCATAGGCAGAATTAATGGATATTAATTGCATAAATGTTGTTTTGTATAAGTTTGATACGTTTTGTACGAAAACAAATGCCTATTTGTTATGATTGATTAATGAGAACATTCATTTATATTGTTATCTGATTAAAGATAGTTTCATACAGTTCGAAAATTGTATAAAAGCATTTAATTTGCCTAATATGGTCAAAATTGGTGTATTTCATAATTTATTTTTTTCTGATAGCCGAGAGCCGTGCAAAGTTAGTTGTTCACATAGCGTGAGTACACGGAAGCACGCTGGCCACGCCCTTAGGAGGCCGAATATGTAAAAATTTAAAATGTTTGTAATTCAGTGATTTATGTAAAAATTACTTGTAAAATATTTCAGGTTAATTGTACGTGCTAAAAAGGTAAATTCTGTGTTATTTTCATGTGAAAATTCCTGTGTATAAGTGAAATAATGATAGTTTTGTATAAGAAATTTAAAAGTGTTTTAAATAGTGAAATAAATAGAAAAAATGTAAATTAAACTATTGTATTGGTTAGCTTATGTATAAATTCAAGTGAGAAACATTGTTTTAACTTTCTGTGTTAAATATTTAAGAAATTTCGATTTCGAACTTGTGAGTAAAATAGGCAGTTTTCGTTTAATAAATAAAAGGTTTTTTATGATATGAGGATATGATGTATATCATGGTGTAGATATTGTTTTGTACTACCTATATTGATAAATTGTATTTGTATATGATTTGAATAAATAAAGATATTGAGTGAAACGTGAGAGAGTAATAGTACAAATTCATGTAATTAAGTTGCGCAAGCGCGCAGATGGCGCGGCTCACTTTCGCGTTTAGCTTAGGGGTAGGATAGTAAATTGATTTTATTGCCGAATTCGTTCGGGAATCGTTCGGGAATCGTTCGGGAATCGTTCGGGAATCGTTCGGGAATCGTTCGGGAATCGTTCGGGAATCGTTCGGGAATCGTTCGGGAATCGTTCGGAAATCGTTCGGGAATCGTTCGGGAATCGTTCGGGAATGGTTCGGGAAATATTCAAGGAAATCGTTCGGGAAATATTCAAGGAAATAGTTCGGAAATAAATAAGAAAATCCGGGAAAAAGTTCAAGAAAAGTGAAAAACCAGCAGTATAGGGAAAAGTGATTACTCTCTCACGGAACGGTTTGAAGATAATTGCTGTTTCATTCCCAAGATCCTTTAAGTTATACAGTCCACATCGAAGAATTAAGGCGTCGGGACCGGGACGACTTCGGAAGACCCGTAATCCCCGTCTGAACCTACTTGCTGAAAAGGAAGAGGTTATCGCCCTAGTGTGTTACTCCGTTGCGGAGATCACATACGTTGTTCCCGAACCCAACGTAGGCGTGATAGGAGGCCGGATCGAGAGAAGCCTCGATTCCTGTTTCTTAGTACCCGATCCGCTAGGTCCTTTTCAATTGGTCCTTTTCAGGATCAAGAGGGACACCGACCTGGTCCTTTTCAATTGGACCTTCGGAGCCGGATTGAAGACCACCCGAACCCCGCCAGCTGGATCAAGGAACCAGCTGTGGACTGCTGGTTGTGGAAGAAGAAGACCTTCGGAAGCCGAGTGAAGATCAGCAACCGAAGGAAGCCAGAGGTTTGAGCTGAAGCAATAGGACCAAAGGCCTGAAGACCAGGACGGCAGCACTGAAGGGCTGGACCTGGAACTACCGGAAGAAAGAAAACCGGGATTGCAGCTTGGGGCGTGTGCTCGCATGGGGCACATATCGCAGCCGGGCGCAGGTGTCTTGTGAAGGCACTCATCGTGGCCAAGCAGGGCTTGGCATTTTTCCTGTCGGGCAAGCGTGCTCGGCATTTCCTGTCAGACGATCGTGTCTGGCATTTCCTGTCGGACGACCGTGTCCGGCATTTCCCGTCGGGTCATCAGGGTGCAAAAGGCATCCACCGCTGCTGCTGCCGGGCGAGGGTGCGCGTGGGCACCTGACTGCATCGCGGCCGGAGGAGGGCGCTTGGACGAGGCGTCACCGGCAACTGGGCGGCGAGCACAGCATACATCCCGACCACCTAACGGTGCCAAACGGTTGGGCTCTGGCATAACACCTTCGGGTGGAGCAGTTCTCTCGAGCGAGACTGCGCTTGCACTACCGCTCGACTGTTTCGTCATATTCCTTGGCGGGACAGTTCCTAAACCTTTCCTCCATTCCATTCCTGCACGACTCCATCCCTGGACGGCTCACCTCGGTAGGCCCCGTTCAGGATTGATAGGGCTGATAGGGCTGTTAGGGTGGTAGTAGGGTTGTAGGGTTGGGAGATAAAGGGGGGAGGGGTAGTGGTGTTAGGTTGGGGTGTAGAAGGGTTGTAGGTAAGGGGTTGTAGGGACCGTAGGGACTGTAGGGACAGTTAGGGACCGTAGGCCAACAATCACCTTCCTGCAAGATGAAGAAGGCACAAGACCAGACAGGGAGAAGCGAAGGGAGCAGGACAAGGACAGGGCTCTCAAGAAAAGCTAAAGAAGCGGAATCATCTGGAGCGACCACAGCTACTGCGTCAAATGGAGCAACTCCTCCAAGTGGAGCCACCACAGACACGTCCACATGCACGTGGGACTCAGGGACGTCCATAGCAACGACGAGCAACAGGACGGACACCAGTGGTACACAGGCCAGCACCGCACAACAATCCGTTATATCCAGGAGTGAAACGGTGGTCGAAAAAGTAGGTCAAAGGACCGAAGAAGCGGCATCGTCAAGGACAGTAATCGGGCACACTAGTGATAAAGGGTCACAGAGAGGTAGTAGGTCATCGCGATCGGCGAGGCTGAAAGCCGAATTAGAGGCGCGGATTAAATTCGAACGCTCAGAGCTCGAACGAGCACAGGCAGCTGCTGCCTTAGCCAAGTCTCAATGGGAGTTGGCACGACTCAACCGAGAAGAGGAAATCGACTCGAGTGAGGATGATGAAGAGCGGAATACTCAGGTGGAACCTTTCGTAAGGAGTTGGGTTCAGCAAACCATAATGAGCGCGCCGGTTAGTGTAGCACAACCCGATATTACTGATAAGGAAGCGTGTAAAGGATCACGCCGCAAAGGGGCGGAGGTCGAGCGCAACCTAGGAAATGCACAGAAAACACACGCGAGTGAGGTGTCAGAATTGACCGAAGCGATTGTGAGTGCAATAAAAATAGCTGGTAAAGATAAATCTTCCCAGCTTCATTTCCTCCAGGAATTACCGGTGTTCGATGGAGACCCGGGTGAATGGATAATTTTCAAAACGGTGTTTGAAGACACAAAAGGCCAATTTTCAGGGGTGCAAAATGTCGCACGCCTTAGGAGGGCATTAAAGGGCACCGCTAAAGAGGCGGTTAAGTCGCTGTTATTTACTTTATGTGAACCTGAAGAAATAATGAACGCTCTCGAAAGAAGATTCGGTAGGGTTGAGATGCTCATTCTAGCCGAAATCGAGAATGTAAAGCGTATGCCAAGATTGGCAGAAGATTGCCGAAATATAGGATCTTTTGCAAGTCGTATTACGAACGTGGTTGCCACAATACAAGCGTTGAATCAACCACAGTATTTATACTCACCGGAGTTAGTGAGCCGCATAGTGGAGAAACTTGGAACTATGATTAAATTTAAATGGTTTGAATATCGAGCTCAATATCCTTTGGAGCCAGAGTTACAGAAGATGGCCAAGTTTTTAAATTTATTGAGTGAACAATTTGGAACGTCCTTAAGCAATGAAAATGCGCCTGAAAAAAGGAAGCGTCCTGAATTCAGGAAGCAAACTGTACACACTGCAAAGGGAGGTGTACGCAGCTGTGCCGAGAGCGAGCGCTATATGCGCCGAAGTAATATGAGCGAGCGTTTAGAACGCCGAAATAATAAAAGGCACAACCGACAAGTGGTTATGATAACCCAGGACAAGCCTGTAAGTCGGGTAACACATAAGTGTGTTATATGCAACAAGGAGCACTCTATAGTGAGTTGTTACAAGTTTAAGGACATGAATATTCGCGAGAAATGGGAAGCCGTCAAAAAGGCCAAAGTATGTTTCCAATGTTTGTCACCTAACCATAGGAGGTTAGAGTGCAAAGCGAAAAAATGTGGTGTAGAAGGATGTAGAATGTCACATCATCGAATGCTACACCGATACCCCAATGAAAATACCTCGCCACAAGGGGACGAGGGGGGTAAAGATGCTCAAATTACAACTGTTAGTACAGTAAATGCACTGGCATGTGCATATTTAAAGATCATACCGGTCGAGTTGCATGGGCCTAGAGGAAAGGTCAAGACAACAGCTCTTCTGGATGAGGGATCGACCATGACACTCATAGAGGAGTGGATGGCTCAGAAGTTAGCGCCTCGCGGACGTAAAGAGGGATTACGTATCGAAGCCGTGGGAGGTAAGCGAATTAACGACGATAGTTCGTATCGCTTAAACGTTAAAATAAAAGGCATTTATTCGAGCGACTTAGAAGAGATAAGTGTACAAACAATTAAGTCACTTAACCTCGCTCCTCAGTCGGTAAGCCGAGAATTATTGCAACGGTGTTCTCATTTGACACCGATCAAGGATGAGTTGATGTATGAGAGGTCCAAGCCTACCATATTGATTGGTCAGGACAATTGGCATCTCATAGTTACTCGTGAATTGGTTTCGGGAGGTAAGAACCTACCTGTAGCATCGCTCACCAAACTGGGGTGGGTTTTGCATGGTCACATATCGGGTGGCATTAAACCAATCAAGATTGTTAACCACATTTCCACCAAGAAGGAGGAAGATATGGATAAATTAATCAAGGATTATTTTAGTTTGGAATCTCTGGGAGTATCGGCTAGAAAGCCCGTGAACGACCCAGAAGAACGAGCTTTAAATATTTTGAACAAAACGGTACGTCGTATACCTAATAATAGGTACGAGACTGCTTTGTTATGGCGCACAGACAATGAGTGCTTGCCATCGAATAGGGCACAGGTTGAAAGTCGCCTGTTTAATATTGAGAAAAAGCTCGACAAAAATAGCGAGTTGAAAAAGGAATACGAGAAGCAAATTGAAAATCTCATCGTTAACGGTTACGCAGAGAAAGCGAACCATATTTCCATTTCCCCACGTACGTGGTACCTTCCCTCACTTCGCAGTGACTCACCCACAAAAGAAGAAAATAAGGATAGTTTTCGACGCCGCCGCAAGGACGGGCGGACGTTGTCTTAACGATGCGTTGTTGACCGGACCGGACTTATTGAAGTCGTTGTTCGGAGTTCTGCTACGATTCAGAGAAGGAAGCGTGGCAGTAATGGCAGACATTAAGGAAATGTTCCTGCAAGTGAAAATCCGGGAAGAAGACAGGGATAGCCTTCGATTCTTATGGCGGCACAATCGTGACGCGCCACCGGAAGAGTATAGAATGACGTCACTCATATTTGGAGCGGCATCATCACCATGCATCGCTATATATGTAAAGAATAGAAATGCGCAGGACAACGCACATATCTATCCAGAAGCAGCTTCCGCTACGGAAAGCAATTTTTATATGGATGATTACCTACAGGCATTTCCCGACGTGACGACGGCCGAAAGGATAGTAAACGATATGTATGAATTACATAAGCATGCTTCTTTCCAACTGAGGGGATGGGCTAGCAACCGACCCGAAGTTTTAAGTAATATGGAAAATAAATATAAGAGCGACAGTGCTTCGCTTGGAGATAAAGAGCACACAGAGCGCACGTTAGGTTTGATTTGGAATATCAAACGGGATATAATAAGTTTTTTCCACAAGTCTTCGTAGCACACCGGAAGAGGTGATGGAGGGTTTACGACCGCCTACGAAGAGGGAGATAACTAGCGCTGTGATGTCAGTCTTCGATCCTTTGGGACTCGCATCACCCATAACGATTCAAGGGAAGTCGCTGATCCAGCAAGTATGGAGGACAGGCATCTCTTGGGATGAAGAAGTTTCACACGAGTTACACGTGTTATTTTGTAAATGGATATCGGAAGTGAAGAAATTAGGTCACTTAGAAGTACCTAGACCCGTTGCTGAAGGCATCGGCAAAGGAGAGTTACATACTTTCACGGATGCTAGTGAAAAAGCATACGCTGCCGCGGTGTATTACGTCACCACGGACGAGCAAGGAATAAGGCGGATTACGCTGATCGCCGCAAAGGCAAGAGTAGCGCCATTGAAACCAATTTCGATTCCAAGGCTTGAATTGCAAGCAGCTCTTATGGGCAGCAGACTGGCTGCTTCGGTTAGTGAAGAGAGCAAGTACGAGATGTCCGAGAGAGTGTTTTGGACAGACTCACGTACAGTGTTAGCGTGGATTAAGTCGGATCCTCGCGCTTTTAAACCATTCGTTGCTCATCGATTGGCTGAGATCGAAGATCACAGTAAGCCATGTGAATGGCGATGGGTTCCAACGTCACAAAACGTGGCAGACGACGCCACTAGAAATTTTCCTTCCACCTTCGATGTAAGTCATCGCTGGTTTCAAGGACCTGAATTCCTCAGGAAAAGTCCTGATTTATGGCCCAAACAAGTGGACACCATAAATAGCTTAGAAACAGGTGAAGAAAAATCACCAAAGGGCGTAAATACGTTAAGAAAGCAAGAACCGTTAAGTCTACCCGACTACGGACGATTTAGCAGCTTTAAGAAATTCCTTGGAGCAACTACACGCACCTTACAAGCGGTAGAAAAATTCAAGAGTTTAAGAAAGTCGGTTAAAGGACCCGACGACGCAACCGAAAAGTCGGTTATGTGTTCCAACAAAGTTTTAGCAAAGTCGGTTAAAGGACCCGATAGCGCGTTGGACACAGCGCTCTTGAAAAAGGCGGAAATATTAATTTGGAAATTCATTCAAGACGAGTGTTTTCATTCGGAAATAAAATGTTTGAAAGCAGGCAAAAGCGTTGAAAGAAGTTCACGCTTAAGTAAATTATCTATGGAAATAGGAGAGGATAACTTACTCCGTTTAAATGGACGTTTACCTTTCAAGTCTAATTTGACCGAGGAAAGTAGAAAACCTGTCATATTAGACGGTAAACACGAAATCGTTAAAATGATGATTAGAGAAGTTCATCATCATTTTGGACACGCCAATCACCAGACGGTGATGAATGAGGTGAACCAGAAATTTTACGTCTTGAACTTGCGTAATGTAGTACGAAGTGTGTCACACCATTGTCAGTGGTGCAGGACATACAGGTCAAAGCCGCAAAACGTGCCACAAGGAAATATTCCTCTGGAAAGAATAGCTCATCATGAGCCACCTTTTACATGCTCAGCTGTAGATTATTTTGGTCCTATGAGTGTGACTATAGGAAGGCGACACGAAAAACGTTGGGGCGTTTTATTCACGTGTCTGACCACCAGAGCAGTACATCTGGAATTAGCAGCCTCATTGACACCAGCGTCAATGATAATGGCGTTAAGGCGATTTATCGCCAGAAGAGGAAAACCAGCCGTTATATACAGCGATAACGGGACAAATTTCAAAGCTGCAAATAAAGAATTATTGAAAGCATGCGAAGAATGCTATGAGGGCATGAAAAACGAGTCATTTAAGAAATATATTAAATGGAAATTTATACCTCCGGGAGCACCGCACATGGGTGGCGCCTGGGAGAGGTTAGTAAGATCGATTAAAATTGCGTTGACCGCTACGCTTAAGGAGAAGAGCCCACGAGAGGAGGTTCTACATACGTTACTTTTAGAAGCAGAGCATACGGTAAATTCCAGACCTCTGGTAACATTCAGTATGGATAGTCCTGAAGAGGGCTTGACACCCAATCATTTTCTTCTGGGACGCTCATGTGGTGATCGACCACCTGGATTATTTTTAGAGCGACATCTGACGGGTCAACTCAATTGGAAAGCTGCACAGAGGTTAGCCGACCATTTTTGGACAAGATGGCTGAAAGAATACATGCCTACGTTAATACCTCGAACAGGTGATAACGGCAAGTTCATGGAACCTAAAGAAGGCGATATTGTTTTGATAATAGATCATTCGTTGCCACGAAATACGTGGCCAAAAGGTAAAATTAGTAGAACGTTACCGGGACCAGACGGTCACACCAGAGTGGTTGACGTCATTACTAGCACAGGTATCTTGAGGAGACCTACATCCAGAATAATAGTCCTGGTACCCGCGACGCCTCCCAAATGATGGTGCTAACGCACGGGGGGAGATTGTTGGCGACGCGCCTATAAAAATGTTTCAGTTTATTAAATCAACCGATGACGTTGCTATGAAAAAAGGGGCAGTCACGAGCAACGACGCTCTGATAAGAGAATGCTTAGTTAAATCTTTAAGAAATGTCGAATTAATGATATGAAGGTCTTGGGTTCGACTCCCAGGCCGGACTAGTTTGTTGTTTTCCTAAGTAATATCGCTTAATAAATTCGTAAGGAATTTAAGATATAAATTATGTTACCGGATTTGTTCCCCGGTTGAAATCATCTTTCAAATGATGTAAATTCATAAGAATATTAAAGTGAAGTTAAAGATCGGATTTGTTCCCCGGTCGAGATAATCACTCTGTGCATAGGCAGAATTAATGGATATTAATTGCATAAATGTTGTTTTGTATAAGTTTGATACGTTTTGTACGAAAACAAATGCCTATTTGTTATGATTGATTAATGAGAACATTCATTTATATTGTTATCTGATTAAAGATAGTTTCATACAGTTCGAAAATTGTATAAAAGCATTTAATTTGCCTAATATGGTCAAAATTGGTGTATTTCATAATTTAATTTTTTCTGATAGCCGAGAGCCGTGCAAAGTTAGTTGTTCACATAGCGTGAGTACACGGAAGCACGCTGGCCACGCCCTTAGGAGGCCGAATATGTAAAAATTTAAAATGTTTGTAATTCAGTGATTTATGTAAAAATTACTTGTAAAATATTTCAGGTTAATTGTACGTGCTAAAAAAGGTAAATTCTGTGTTATTTTCATGTGAAAATTCCTGTGTATAAGTGAAATAATGATAGTTTTGTATAAGAAATTTAAAAGTGTTTTAAATAGTGAAATAAATAGAAAAAATGTAAATTAAACTATTGTATTGGTTAGCTTATGTATAAATTCAAGTGAGAAACATTGTTTTAACTTTCTGTGTTAAATATTTAAGAAATTTCGATTTCGAACTTGTGAGTAAAATAGGCAGTTTTCGTTTAATAAATAAAAGGTTTTTTATGATATGAGGATATGATGTATATCATGGTGTAGATATTGTTTTGTACTACCTATATTGATAAATTGTATTTGTATATGATTTGAATAAATAAAGATATTGAGTGAAACGTGAGAGAGTAATAGTACAAATTCATGTAATTAAGTTGCGCAAGCGCGCAGATGGCGCGGCTCACTTTCGCGTTTAGCTTAGGGGTAGGATAGTAAATTGATTTTATTGCAATTCGTTCGGGAATCGTTCGGGAATCGTTCGGGAATCGTTCGGGAATCGTTCGGAAATCGTTCGGGAAGTTCGGGGAAGTTCGGGAATCGTTCGGGAATGGTTCGGGAAATATTCAAGGAAATCGTTCGGGAAATATTCAAGGAAATAGTTCGGAAATAAATAAGAAAATCCGGGAAAAAGTTCAAGAAAAGTGAAAAACCAGCAGTATAGGGAAAAGTGATTACTCTCTCACGGAACGGTTTGAAGATAATTGCTGTTTCATTCCCAAGATCCTTTAAGTTATACAGTCCACATCGAAGAATTAAGGCGTCGGGACCGGGACGACTTCGGAAGACCCGTAATCCCCGTCTGAACCTACTTGCTGAAAAGGAAGAGGTTATCGCCCTAGTGTGTTACTCCGTTGCGGAGATCACATACGTTGTTCCCGAACCCAACGTAGGCGTGATAGGAGGCCGGATCGAGAGAAGCCTCGATTCCTGTTTCTTAGTACCCGATCCGCTAGGTCCTTTTCAATTGGTCCTTTTCAGGATCAAGAGGGACACCGACCTGGTCCTTTTCAATACCAATGTACAAATAAAATTTCCCTAATACAGTGACCAAAAATATCAAAACACTTTGGAGACATTATAAATTAAAGATTCAATTTTGATACCTCACCTTTCGATAGGGGCAGATTTTATCACAAACACATACAATATTATTTACATTTAATACTTTCTATTTATTTACACTTATTATTATTTAATCACTGTCGCTGAGGGGGGAAATTCCTAACATAAAGTCGTCGGCCCCTTGTGTACCATGTGAGGTACTTGGCATAGGTTCATCTTCGTAATCGTCGCTCTCACTTTCAGACTCACTTTCTGAATCTGAAGCTGTATTAATGATGAATAATTGATCCGTCATTTCGTCAATAATATGGTCGCTCTTCCTATAGTCATGTTCGACCTCTTGCACTTTTCTGCATAAAGCACTCCATTCATTCTGACCCATTAAATTTACTTTTTCTTGTATGAGCTCCATTGTCCGGGTTACGTTCCAGTCGACGTTTTTAGCGGCTACGTGCCCTTTAATGGCAGCCCACACCATCTCGATGGGGTTTCCATGGATGGGGAATCGGGATGATATGGGGGTAAACGAAGGACATCGTGGTTGTTTTGTTTAAACATTTCATCTATTACGTATTTTTTATTCACGTCTTTGTTTTTTTTTAATAGATCGTAAAGTTGTGGTTTACGCATGTCCTTTTCATATGGTATACCCTTTTCTAATAACCACGATTCCATTTTTGCCTTCTTGTCATTAGATGTAGGGGCAGGATCCATTAATTTGTTGTGGTACGGAGCATTATCTATAACCACCACCGAGTTAGGGCTCAAATTTGGAATCAGTTGGGTCCGTAACCATTTCTCATAATTTTTGAAATTCATGTCATCATGATAGTCTCCGGTTTTGCTGCCAGATTTGAACATTAGTAGCGCGTTCGGAACAAACCCTGCTTCTGACCCAGCGTGTACCATCACTATCCGCTGACCTTTTGATATCGGGCGCTTTAGTCCTTGAGCGGAACCATCTGACCACGCCTTACCTTTTGTATGTGATGAGTGGGCATACGACTCGTCAGTGAATACAATTGGTCGCCCTTCGTCCCTGTATTTTTTCATTGCCTTCAAGTACAAGATCCTTTTCAGGCGAATGTCGGTCTTCTCTATAAGAACCATTCTATTGGTTTCGGTCTTTCGCCACTTGAAACCCAAGTTTTTGATAATTGTCTTTAAGCTCGTTTTACCACCTTGAAAATTTATATTCCGTTTGAGTTTCGCTAGTAATTTGTTTATCGTCGGCATTTCTTTTTCAGTTTTGTGGAAGTTGTGTATGCATCTTTTTACTACTCCCTGGTCAAAATTATCCATATCAGTAATAGGTTTTGATCTAGACCTTTTTTTACCAGGCGTGCGGAATACTGAAAGTAAGCCCGAAATATTGCCTTCAGTTGCGATCCGCTGTACTGTGCGTTGGGACACACCAGTTGCGTTAGCAACTCTTAAATAAACTTTATCGACATCTTTTACGCCTTCTTCTTTTTCTTTTTTCATATATTGCGTTAAATCGTAAATAATTTTTCTCGCCTGGCGATTTAACACACTGTTATGTTTTGGTGGCATGTTTGGCGAATAATATAAGTGCTAACTGACACTTGCAAATAAAACAAATAAAACAAATAAAACAAACAAAACAAACTTAACACTATTAATAAAAACAAACAACAATAACAACGAAAACTTTTGTAACCGACTGTGCTCAAGACAGAGATAGCGACACGAACACGACACCAATGCTAACGTGTGACTGAGAAATATTACCGTGTACCGAGCATTGCCGAATAAGCACGAAGCTTTACGAAGTAACCAGAAAGGGATGTCCAACACGCGTGCCTGAGGGTGTTGTTTAATCGATTTTTATTCAAATCGATTAAAATTAAGACATAAAAATATATTTATTTGCAATTTATAAGGAGGTTCTAAATTTTCTCAAATAGTCGTTACTCAAGAAGACGTTAATAGATAATTGATATTTAAGTACATTATGTCTTTCAGCTGAGAAAATAATATGTTTTTAGTTTTTTTTTTATTTAAGTCGAAATCTTGTTTATTATCAACAAAATTCACTATATTTGTAAATCTATTTCGTTTAATATCTTATATAAACAAAAATCAATAACTTCTAAATAAAACTAATCGATTGCGATATTTTATGACTAAAGGGTCGATTGTGTTTACTTATGGTCAATCTCTAGCCTAGACCACCGCCCTCCGTACGTCGCCTCATGCCACCATTTTGTTCCTTAAAAAAGCTATTGCGCAACCTTCTGCGCGAAGGTCGGACTCGCCAAGATACGTCGGCCGTATCGTAAACATGTAATAATAACACGCCGAAAGAATAAAACAATTACTTCTAATCTTCTAACTTCTATTCTACACTATACTTCAGCACCGACTTCAGACGCTAATGTACGGAAATTATTTTACTCTTTTTCTTTGTTTAAATTATTTTTTTATAAACCTGAAGCGAGAAACGAACTTATAGACTACTTGATGTAAGTGGCTACTGGGTACTGGTACTGCAGTCCATGGACACCTGCAAGCAACTTTAAATAAGTAAGGCTACAGTTGGGTTGTCACCTATGTGGATTAAAATGGAATGCCTCACTGTCTGTAATCATACTGGCTCTCTATACTGTTGCGCGCCAAAATTAATGTCTGGTACATGGCGACACTAGTTACCACTAGCGCCTTTTAGTATCGAGTATCGAGTATCAGAATTAGGAGAGGCAAGATCCTTCTAGAAATGTCCATGGAAGGACACCTACTCAATCTGGACCGGTATTTACTCGAACATTCTAGATGTTTCTACAGTAGAAGGTTCTGGAACTATACAAAAGTAAAAATCTGAAAATCGGATGACCGGTAGGTGAACCTGGAACTTTCCGGTTTTGTCCAGCTGGAAACGCTCGAAGATCTTCCAATCGAGCCCAAAAATCAACAAATTGAAAGATTCAAAAAATAAACACATCAACCGAATCTAGGGATACCTTAATCCTAACTTATTTATGACTTTATAGTTTATTACATCAGATTTGATAAACCACAAATCCCCGCAAAAGAACACCGATTCCTACAAAGGATGATACGCGAGGCTATTGAAATTTAAAAAAAATCCTAATTTCAATAGAGAAGAAGATGAATGGGTGCTGCCATCTGCTTGGAATCCTATAATTAACAATACACACATAACTCGACTTCAAGATACTGTAAACTCGTTCTGCGTAGATCGGACCAAAATTTAATATTCAAAAACTGAAGGTAGCTGGGTTAACTATGACACTGGGACGTCAAAAATCTCAGTCCATCCGTGACTATGGGTGTTGTAAAGCACTCAAAACGTCGGGAATTAAAAATAAGTTAAAATAGTTAATTAAACGCTATAAAATCCGTAAATATAGTTTTATTCAATCTATATATCATATCATATATTTGCTTAATATCTAGATCAAATTTTCTTTGGATTTTACCTTTAACAATGTAGAACCTCTATATTAAAATTCTCTTTCCAGATGTCTGAGAAGTACAACTTTCGTGTCTGTGTATTTGCGTAACGAAAACGTCATTATGCCGTTGATTCTCTTGCTGGTTGTCTAGTGGATACGCACAGTCAAATTTCGCCTTTGAAATTGTTGTAACACTCACGTCTTATTATATTTAAATAATCCTCTTTTTATCATGATTTTTTTTAAATAAAATTTCAAGCAGCATACTACTGTGTAGAAAACAAGAAGATAGGCACACAAAAACCGGACAATTTTTACGAGCAGGTGTCGCATTTGTTAGAAGTTTTTTGTTGTACTAAAATATAACGCATCACATATTGCTGTTTTGAGACATTCTACTACCTACAAAAGGCTATAATAGTATTTCTTAACGTCTCGATACGATCTTTTATTAAGTCTCAATAAGATTTAACTGATATAAAAATATTTAATAGAATTGGCCATTATAAATCCATGATATTAAAGATGTTATAAATCAATTAACTGAGATCGGCTTAGTGTAATCTTTAATCCAAATAGCTTTTAAAACAAAACTCACTTTGTGACTTTGTTAATGAATGATCTATATATACATATAAATAAATTTGAAGTGTCTGTCTGTAATATCTTAATTTTATATGTGTAGGTAGTATTCAGTCATGAATAATAATTTTCAAGAGTATTGTCTGTCAGTTTGCCTTCGGATGGCTGAACCGATTGTAATGACACTTCAACAACAGATAGAGATCAATAATAGGTGTGCTCTAGGCTATAGTTTATCTGAGACACTTAAAAAAAAAGACGTGTTCGATGGAAAATTGCTTAAATAAATGGTTTTTGATTATCTTAAGTCTTAATAGCACCATATTAATAGAGCTTACCTAGACGAAGCCGGGCGGGTAGGTAGTAATAAATGAATATAGTGTAAAGCGTTAAAATATCCCAAGTTGATCTAACATTTACCTTTGGGAAACGTACCTTAGGAAGTGGTTATGAACACTCCACAATTTATCTAATAGCGGTAAACTTTATATAGTATCTGATAATGAGCGCCTTAGATATAAAAAAAATTATTCACTTTTATCTTCTTGTTTAACCACTAGATCAAATTGAATTAGATTACACGCCAGCGCGCTTTAGCTATAGAATTTATAAAAAGATTTTCTTAAATGTTTATGATTTTATAATATGTGATAACGATGAAGCAGGACCTTTGCTTTGATCATTTTTCATACGTTAAATAAATAGAAACTGAGAGAGAAAAAAATTCATATTTTCAATAGCATTACAAGCAGTAGAATCAGGGGTCATCATATTAATTGAAAATAAAATTTATTACGAATTCTTACGATTTCGTACCTCAAAAACAAGACATATAAAACATACAAATGTATTAATGTAATGTATTTATAGAACTTAAAGATCACTAGACAGAGCCAGGAATTCGCGCGACTCAATCAGGAAAAAAGGATCATTATTTCCTTTGCTATAATTTTTTATACTACCACAGTTTTTGGTTACTACCAGTTATTCTTTGGTTGCCCTTATTTTAACATGTCAATGATACTGACAATGAACTCCAGATCTAACATACGATAACAAAACATCGAAGAAATATTTCATTTTTAAATATGCTGGTCGAAACATTACTAAAACCTAAAACCTGAAGATACTTGTGCTAGTTATTTCACATCAGTACATCAACGTAGTATTATATGCAAGAGAATGGAACTATATTATTATATTTGTGTAATGAGTGGATCTGCTCGACCGGGGTACTAATGTGTTTAGTTTGACCATCATCAGGCCCATTATACACAAAGCTATAATATGTATAAGTATAAATAATATAACTTATAGCAAAACATAATGTGATATAGGTATTTACTATAATAATTTTTGAATGACTTTACATGAAGTTAAGATATATATTTTTATGAGGTATAACGTTACTAACCTATATAGAAATTTAGGATATGTAAAGCAAGTCATATTGCGATATCTTTTGAAATATTCCAACATATTTCTATTAGTGAGTTTTTTTTTCTATTAGTGGGAACCTGTTATTGGCTTCTTGTAAATTTAACATGTTATTTATTTAAGATTTGTAAGCTGTTGGTTTTCCATTACATAAAAAAATTGCGGCTTTGATTTCTAATCTAGGATGTAATATTTATAAGAAGAATAATATTTACTTGCAGGTATGTTTTTATGTTTATAATATAAAAATTATAAGTTGTATTTCAAAAGAAAGAAATTGCTTACATAATGGAACTACTAAGAAAGAAGAGTTTTTTAGATAATTAATTTTATTTGAAAATCTATAATAATCATTTTGTTTAAATATGATTAAATCGTGAAGGTTTATTCGTAAAAGTAAATGAAACCCACAATGAATCAATGCATAGTAATGAAGTTACTTTTACATTCACCTTCCTCTTAAATTAATGAAACCTGGAGAAGAATCAATACGTACGGTCGACTCATTTGCATTTAATCTACTAAAAGGAATATTTATTAATCACAAAATACGATGACAACTAGTAAATAAACTAAATTCCATTTTACATTCAACTTCTAGCCGCGACTTGGACTTTTTGTCCCAATGTGTGATATTTTTAAAATAAAAGTGAAAATCTATTAATTTCACATCAGGTTTGATCACCTCATCCTTTAACACTCATAGTTTTTTTTAATAGAAATTTGAATAAAAAATGTCGTAACATACCGATTTTACGTAAAGCTTTAACGATTAAAGTAAACAAAAGAAAAAAAATAATAAAATAGTAGCATAATAGTAAGCACCGTTCTTGGGTGAAATTGAGAAACAAAAATTATAATAGTTTAGTTAGAAAGTTTTTTATATCTGTTATTGTTTAGGATATTATCAAAAAAATTTTATTTTATCTTTTTTCTATTTCACAAAAAACATTACGTGGTAGAGCCATGCTTCAGCTATATTAGTAGTGTAGTACACGCAGCACAAATGGGTCGGCTCGACCAGGGAAGGACCACGCTCTTTTAGAATTCCAGCGTGAAATAGTAAGTAGCTTAACGCTGTTGTGTTCCGTATGCTGAGTGTAGATAACCGGAAACACCTTTTACTGGAAATGAGGCCTTATTATAAATGTGTGTACATCGGCCCAAGAAAAAATTACTGACTCGGTGGAGTCGAGAAACTGGTACTACTAGCTTGTGTACGTTCCTAGTATTTACAGAATGAATATCACGTATTTTTGTTATTTTTGTGTACGTACATTACATTTTCATAAATATATTGAGAGGCGAAAGTTAATATATTAATGGCCTAAAATTTTTATCTGAGCGACAGTTCAAAATCATAGATTGCTCTTATGGCCCCCTTCTGTAAAACATGTTTAATATTAGTGTCAATCGCGTGTCCCCATAGCAAAATACCATAATTACGACATTATGCTATGGTAATAGCTAAAGTAAACAAATCTAGCTGTCTCAATAATAGTAAGATTTCAAATCTTTTTAAGCTATTGCATAGCTTCTATCGCGGACCTTGAGCGCATGGACCGATTCCAGAAATTCCGTAACGAAAAAAACCTCACGCTCCCCACTCCGACGGGCACGGAGGTGTGGCGTTGAAAGCCGTGCATCGTCTAACGTCGTTTCAGTTCGGCAGACTTCGGCACTCGGCAGACTTCGGCACGGTGTTTGTGTGCGTGCGACTAGACGTATGCGTGTACACTAGCTGCTAACTCAATGATAAAAATTCCTGAATAACCTACATGTATTGTAAGATATTAAAAATATTTTAAACAATATTAACTTCTCATTTATTCAATAAGAGAAAAACAAATTGTTTTCTTATCGGTCACCACGCTCAAAAAGTGTAACTTGATTTAATATCAAAGACTTAACTGCATAAATAAAATAAATAAATAATTATAATTGCATAAGTTGATAAAAAATGCTATGCAATAGTTTTACCGCGTCAGTCACCGAGTGCCACACGTATTTTTTTATAGCACATACTGAAGAACCAAGTCTGCTTGCTGGTTTTGATATATGGGGGCCCCATTGAACCTTTAGTGTGATTGTTAGTTTATACTTTATTTTCTGTTTTAGTTTTTTTTTTCAATATTCTAGCTTTCTATTATTTTAATTTTTGATTTTTTAATTATTTTTTAAGTTATTTAATTTTTTTTAATTTTAATGCATTGTATTTTGGTTCCATCGCTGTCCTTTCATTGTTGTTTAGATTTTAAGCTTAGATATTTAGAACACAATTTATGTAGTCTAGTCTCGTGTTTTTTATATATAATTGGATAAAATTGGAATTTATTCATAATGTATTAAAATAGACCACTGCTCGAACTACATGAAAAAGACGAAACGGGCCACACTGAAAAACAGTGGCTGTGGTTCGCCGCGCCAAATGCTGAGTGCAAACCATTTTCCTAACATTCGGCAACGTTACGAAAATTGAATAGTTAAGTATAATTTACTATATTGTTATCAATAACGTAAAAATATAAAATAAAAACTGTGTATATTGTACGGCGTTGTGCTTATGTTGCGAAATAAATATTTTCTCTTTTTCAAAAACGAAGCTGTCAACAAGACTCCGCTCCTTTTCATTTAAAATTACATTTGTATTTAGAAGTTTGACATTTGGAGTGGGAGCAAATTAATAACATTAAACCAATTTAATAATTTAGATATAGCATGTTTCACTTCACCATATTTTAATAATTGTCGTTTTAATTAGAATATTAATGAATTATCATCAGCAAATAATACAATTAGATGGTTATACCCTACTATGTAAGGTAATTCATTGATGTATACAAGAAACAACGGAGACGAGAATTGAGCCCTGACGCAAGCCTGTTTCTGCTATCGACTCGGAAGAACTCATACTATTAATAAGGACTTTTTGCGTTTTGTTACTTAAATATGAAATAATTAATTTAGAAGCATCACTTCTTACTCCGTGGTGTTAAAGTTTCCTGATTAATGTTTTGTGGTGAACACAATTGAAAACCTTGGATACGTCACAGAATATAAGAGAAGCATCCTGTTAATTCTCCCATGCATTGAAGATATATTTAATCAGCTCAACACCAGCATTGGTTATCGAGCGACCCCTTGTGAAACCGAATTGATTTTTATAAGGTAAGGTATTTACATAAAAAAAATTAACAATTGATCAAGATTTTTTTTAATTTACTAAGAATTGGCAGTACAAAAATAGGTCTAAAATTGGCAGAATCCAATGTACTACTAGATGAAAATAACAGTATTACTTTACAATGCTTAATTAAATCATGAAACACGACACTAGTATTAAAATAATAGATAGTTGATGTGCGATTGTATCTATTATATACTTAATAACTTTAATAGAATGTCCCAACAGTACTGCGTTTTTCTTAATATCAATAGTTTTAAAATATTTATAATATTTTTATGATACTTCATGGAATGTTCAATTCTTTGCACACGCATATACATTTTGTTTAAGAAGTGATTCGCGACGACAGAAGAAGAATTTTTAAAAGGTAATATTAATGATATATTAATAATTATAGGTTAAGATTGGAACATCAGTCAAATATTTTTGAAAAACCATTGCAATGTTGTTGTTAAGACTTAACTGGTAGTTTGAATTGCGAGTGCTGACCTTACAATTTCACTATTAATTATACGCTACTGATTTTTTTTATAGAAGAGGGGGCAAACGAGCATGCGGCTCACCTGATGTTAATTGACTACCGCCGCCCATGATCAACCGCAACACCAGGGGAATTGCAGGTGCGTTGCCGGCTCTTTAGAAAGGAGTAAGCTCTTTTCTTGAAGTTCCCCATGTCGTATCGGTCCGGAAAAATCGCCGGTGGTAAACTATTCCACAGAGAGATTGTACGCGGAAGAAAACTCCTTTTGAAACGTACAGTGGTGGACCGCCAAGCATCCAGATGGTGTGGATGGTATCGGGACATTTGCCGCGTAGTGCGTTCACGAAATTTGGCGGCTGGGATTAATCCGAACAATTCCTCAGAGCACTCTCCAGAATGCGAAATCAGATGCAACATCTTCGCAGTGCCAGTGAATCGAGCCGATCGGAAAGCACTCTGTCATCGACGATTCGAGCCGCTCCGCGCTGGATACGGTCAAGTGGAAGGAGCTGGTACTGGGGAGCCCCAGCCCAGAGATGGGAACAGTATTCCATGTGAGGCCGAACCTGCGCCTTGTAAAGTTGCAGGCGGTGAGCCGGCATGAAATACTGTCCCGCTCTGCTGAGAACGCCAAGCTTTTTAGAGGCCAATTTGACCTTCTCTTCCAAGTGACCACGAAACTGCACGTCACTCGATATGTCAACGCCGAGGATTCCGATACTGGCTGAGGCAACAAGGGGAGTGCCTTGAAACTGAGGAGATACGACAAAGGGGTTCTTTTTAGCGGTTAACGCGCAAACTTGTGTCTTCTGGGGGTTAAATTGGACTAGATTTAGTCGCCCCCAATCCGAGACTCTGTTCAGCAAGGACTCAACTTCAGACACAAGTTTGTCCCGGCACTCGGAGATGTATTCCCGAGAAATATTGGCTCGGCCTGTGTAAAGAGCATCACCAGTGCTGTCATCTGCATAGCAATGAATGTTACGGGTACGCAACATGTCATTGATATGCAGAAGAAACAGCGTTGGCGATAGCACGCAGCCCTGTGGAAAACCAGCATTAATAGGCTTGCAATCGGAGCTTGCACCGTCTATAACGACCTTGATGCTCCGATCTGCAAGAAAGCTGGTGATCCAATCGCACAATTTCTCGAGAAGACCATAGGAAGGGAGCTTCGAAAGAAGCGCTTTGTGCCAAACCCGATCGAAGGCCTTCGCAATGTCCAAAATAACTAAATTCCTATATAATGTAATATTTTAATATAATTTGTAAATAAATAATATTTAAATTGAAATTAACTAAAGCATTCACGTACCTCCAGGTGAACTGTATGCTCATTTATCAACCTTGGTTCTATAAAAAAACCTCTGGTGCTGTGATCGATCTGGTACTACAAGTGCCTATGGAAATAATTCTGTGGAAGACGCCAATGTTCAGCAGTATTATTTTTAGGAGCCTATTGTTGACGACGAGGAATATATTTTGAGAACCTATCATGATAAAATGACAGCAAATGGTACGACGAAGACAGTTTTCACTGTGGGCGGAGATAATACGCAAAAATCACTAAAACATTAAAACGTAAAACTTTCACGCTATGTAAAAGTCCTTTTAATATATTATAGGCTTATGATGAAGAACACAAAATATATATGGACGGACCACGCACGTAAATAGCAGTAATGCTGCTATATTTCAAATGACCTTTTTACTGAAAACGGGGCATTACTTCCTAGAGCTCCGCATTTTTATTTCTGATCGAGGATGGATGTAGTATCTATGAGCCGCGGCATCCTCTAGCCACGAGGTGGACAGTGTGCTCATCAGTCACAGTTAAGTGATAAAAAATCATTCATTAAATTAACTTCTTAAATTTTGGCAATACATACTAGGACCATGCGCTTAAAGAAACCTTTACCGGGTCAGGAAATTTATAAACGTTTATCAGTTTGAAACGTTTCAGCTCGGCACATTCAAGTATTTGATTGATAGCGTTTTCTAACCGTTTGCAATAAAAAGTTATTAAAATGAGTTTTGTCTATGAAGTTTTAACAGTTACATTAATTATACAAGGTAATCATTTTGAAATTGTATAAAATAAAAATATGTGCATATATTTTATATCTTGTACTTTTTCAACTACAACGGCTTCGTGGCGCAGCAGCTTAGCAATGAGTTACAGCGTAAGGGCCGCGAGTTCGAATCCTGCATGGAACAGGTTTTTGTGTAGCCTACAAATAATTCATCGCTTACGCTGCAAAGGGGCGAACCTTAATTTTTTTTAAATTACATTAGAACAAGAAAACATTTATTATTCCCCGATTGATAGATTTTTTCATCAGAAAATTAATCGTATTTATAGTTCCATTATATATAATGTTTTTAATTTTCTGATGTAAAAATCTAGTAATCGAGGAATAATAAACATTTTCTTACTGATGAATTTTTCTGGGTCTGGACGTTTGTATTTTTGTAGGGAGTCAATCGTTTTTGGTCCCACTAGTATGTATGTAAACTACCTTCACGATACAGGAGAAAAATCTTAGTGCAAGCTAAGTGAAGCTATATAATATATTCTTCTTGAGTATACCCCAAATTTGCTTCACCTTCAACGGTAGGGGAACGACTAGATAAGAGTATTACAGACACTCGATAAGTCTGTTGTGTTTTTCGGTTGTGAGGATTTGTCTTAATGGGCAAGCTTGGCAGGCGGATTGGCGATGGCATTACGAGACGGCTCGCATTTTTATCGCTATTCCTCGTCGCCGATCTAGATATTTTCAGTCTAGTTCAGACAAGATGTTTATACAATATTCACTTATAGAAATCCGTGAGATCTTTTTGTGACTTCTCATAGTATTGAATCGTTCTTACGACATTCGCGGCACGTGATAGTGTGATGGCTTTTCTTCGACTGTTACTATGTGGAAATTATTTTAAAGTTAAAACGTTATGCATCCATCAACTAGTAGGGTAGGCCTACTTTGCTTACCAGTACGAGGCTGTCAATCGAAAACCTTTTTTCCCCGCTCGGTTCTTCCGGCTATATGGCCGGCCCATTGCTACTTCAGCCTTCTAATCTGTTGGGCTACGTCGGTCACTATGGTTCCACTGCGGATATCCTCATTTCTAAGTATATCACGCAGAGAAACCCCGTATCTCGCTGAGCGACCTTGAGCTTCCTCGTATGGTCAGGAGTGTAAAAATACGTCTTAGATCCTTAATTAATCACTGGCAACACGCACTGGTTGTACAATATCCTTTTTCAGTTTTAAGGTATACCTGATGAGAAGATATGTCGTAATTTCCCGGAAGCTACCCAGTTGAGTTGAATCCGTCAATTGACCTCTTGGATGAAGTTGGACTTACTCTGTCGCACTATTTGTCCTATGTAAACATACTCGTTAACAACTTCTAACTTAGTGTTCCCAACAACTACCGGCAAAGGTGTGAAAACATCCAAATTATTTTAGTGGTCTTTTATTATTCCCAGTTTTTTTCGTTTACCAAGTTTAGGGTTCCTTGTCAAGGTTCTGGAGTGGCAGCATCGTACTGGTAAGCGATCTCTAGGGCGGCCCAGTATTAGGCGGAGTGATGACCTGGTAAGATACGTATTAAGTCAATAAATGCAGATGGCTCAAGACCGCGTTTTGTGTCCTTCCTTGAAAGTGGCCCATGTTTGGCACTAAACTTGTGTAGGGTTGTAATGATGATGATGATGCTATTTAGGATAATTTCCTTTCAAAAAATTATGTTTCAATTTTAAGACGAGAAACTACTATACACAATACATGGGGTGACGAAATATATTTTTCAACCGGCTTCAATAAAAGGAGGAGGTCTCAATTCGATTGTATTTTTAATATTTGTTACCTCAGAAGTATCTTTATAGGTAAACCGATGCTGATGATACTCTTTTTATTAGAAAACTGGTGCTTCTCATGTGGTCGAGTATAAATTTGATTAAGATCTGACCAATAGGTTTTGAGTTATCCTTAATAATGCGTATTTATTTGGCATCGAATGCACTGATGATGTTGTCAATATATTGTTGTACAAAATGTTTAATTTTACCACTTGTTGGCTAACGTTTTTCAAGAGACGTATCATAGGCCTAACTGAGCTACATTTACCAATTAAGCTTATCATACTTTATCTTATCGTCTATTGCTTGAAGTTTCTCTCTATTTAGACATTACATAGATATTAGATATATTAATATTATATATTATTAGATAACCGTAACGATGATTATTACCAAGTAAATTGGGCCATTAATGCCTTTTTTTTTCAATTAATTGAGCTTAATTTTGAATTATCAAGTTCACTATTATCCCGCAATGTCTCCCAAGCCACTTAACTTTTTATATAATGCGAACAAAAATCTGTAAATAAAGAAACAAAAGCTTACATGAACCTATACTCCAGACTGTGAGCATGGCACACTTGAGTTTAAGTGCTCTGACTTAAATAGAGCTTGTTTCAAAAAGAAAACGTGATTCATAAAACGTATATTGTAATGAAATAAATGAAATTTCACTTCGGATAAAACGAAATAAATTGTTTTGTTTTATTTTTTATGAAAGTTTTTGTATTTACTAGATTTTTTAATTTTCAATAGTTTATTTTATTATAGACAATAAACAGAGAAGTTGAATTGTTAGCAAAACTTTTATGAACAAAGATCATTCAATTTTGGAAATCAAATGATCAAGAACACTAATTCGTTTGTTGGCTTTGTTTTTCCTTTTTTTAATGACGCACGGAAAGAAAATCATATAAAAGATTCCGTTACGTAAAACAAAACCATGGTTGTATAATTTTTTTGAGTAATAATCACGCATCTCGCTTTTTGTATATCTCATCGTAAGTATACGCATTATTTGTTGTAACCACTCATTGTATCTCTTTTTATGCGACTACCCAGAAAGAGAGTTATATTTTTCGAGCGTATTTTTATTTGTATGTATTTATTATTTCTTTAGCTCGCTCGGTAGCCTAAGCGGCTTTATTAAATTTAACACATTATGGCGTGGTGTTGAATTCGTCTTACTTATGGAAGTCATATAAGATCTAATATTTGAATTTCCTCTTTTCAGTGGTCTTTACTACGCAGTTGCATTTTTTAAGTACTGTTCAACCATACGACTTTTTAATTTTTATCGCACTTACGTGAATCCTGCTATTCGTAATAGCAAAAAATATACTTATAGATCGATCAGATGTTGTAAAATTACAGCTTAAATAGGTCCATCTGCTGGGCCCAGACCTCCTCTCACTTTTAAGTGAGTTTTAGGGCAAGGAAGTGTCCACCGCGTGACCACAATACGTGTAGGAGGACTTCACATATCTTCGATTTTTTTATTTCTCAGACACGCAGGTTTACTCACGATGTCCTTCACTGCCGAGCACGTAGTAAATCAGCGCTTAAAATTGTAATTAACAATTTCATTGGTGCCGGCGGGAATCGATCCCGGGTTGCTCGCATATTGTGAAATTTACTGAGTTCCGTGGTAACTGTAGCCATTTGACTGCATAATGAGCCAACAGAGGTAGTACAGTGATCTATTAAAAGCGAATCGCATTCTATTAACGACCATGCACTCAACAGTAATAAAGTTGATTGCTCTCTTGTATGTAATTCTTATATGCTATTTTTATTAAACTAGTTGGTACCCGTCTGGTGCGTTATAGAAGAAATGATTGTGGAAGTATCGTTTTAAATTTCAAAGATTTATATTATTTTATTATGAATGTTAATATATTAATTGAAATTAAATCATATAAATAGCTTTGAAATAAATTTGTAGGTACGACGACACACGCCACCTACTGTAAGTTAATTGTACTATGTCTGTAACCTTTGCGCAAGTGCAAGCAATATGTTGAAAAGTTTTACCTAAATCTGATGAACGCTATAGCAGCGCATAAAATAGGAACAAGCAGCCACACATTTATTTTTATATATTACATTTAAGGTGATAATCGAGCATCCAGTCCACCTGATTGTAAGTAGATACTGTGGTCCATAGACACTTACATGTATCCTCTATTAAGAATCAAAATGCATATGCATTGTCACCCCGATAAGATGGAATGCCTCGTTCGCTTGGCGGCGGTGACAACAGTTTCATGCTGCTATTTAACTCTCGTATTTTTTATGAAACTGAAGTGATAAATGAACTTACAGTGCACGTGATGGTAGGTAACTGTTGCAGTTCATGGACACCTGTAGCCAACCTTGACCAAAGAACGTTACGGATGCGTTGTCACCTCTGAGAATTAAGATTGAAAGCCTTACATCATGTAATTACCCTGGAGACCGTAACATAGCATTACAAGCATTGCTATCTCTCTGCAAAAATAGATAAAAGTGGAGGGTTTTATTTTTAGCGTAGTCTTTAACCAATCAAGCCGACACATACACGTTCCTCATGTCATAAAGCAAAAATATAAACTCAACATCTTCATTTTTAGCCTATAAACTTCAAATATTGGCCTTTCCCAGTGTAGAAGCGTATCGCCGTGATTTTCTTATAAAATGAAGTGCTAGTTGCAAAACCAGATGTCGCATTTCTTCGTCGCTCTCGTCGCTAGTCTAGATATTGCACATGCGATTTGAATGAGATGGTTATACCATCTTTCAGAGGCCATGAGGCCTATCTTGGCTTTCCTGTAGTTACCTATTACGACACCCATGGGAGAAAATGATATGATGGTTGCTTAAGGAGCATTCATATGCTAGGAAAATTTATAACTAATGCAATGGTATACAACACAGCTCTCGATGCAAGTTTTGTATTTAATAATGTAAAAGGTTTATTTTTTGAGAAAGTCGACTCGCTCATTTCACGTTTTTAATATCGTATGTCGATGAATTCTCTTTTTAATTATTATCCTTGAACGCACTTGATTTACTGGTAATTAGCATAAAAATCAGGTCTAATTTCAATATTGTTTTTTATGTATATTCTTTGATTTTTTTAAACTGCTTAAAAAGTAATTTTGAGTTTATACTTTACGGGTAATCCTGTATAAATATTAACAAAAAGTTATCTCTACGGGTAAAAATAGGGGATGAACTGAATTATTAATGTATCTACTAGACGACCTTCTAGTATCTTGAACATTGATGTTCTTTAGCGTTGCTTTGCTTTTGCAGTTAGTTTTACTTTTCTTAAAATATTAATCGTTACTTTCTTTTTATTATTAGGGTAATAAATAAATAAAATATCTTTAATTTTAACAAAAAAAGATGAAGAAGAAGAGAAAGATTCCACTTTAATCCAAAAAATGTTGCCAGTTTTCAGAAGTAACAACAGGTGGATGTATCCGTTCGTCCTGCGAAGGTGCCTTATTTTGGTATTAAAGTGTCTACGTTTGAGCAATATCTAAACCATATTGTCGTAAATTAAGGTCGGCCAAATTCATTTATTATAAGGTATGTTTTAGTCGCCTAATGTCTTTGAAGATTAATAATTGAAATTATGCTTAAATTGTGGCTGGCTGCCGCGATTAAATTAGTAACTACGTTAGAGAAGACACTCTTATCGCAACTTAACAATACCCTTGACTTATAAGTTATTTAACAACTTTGCAGATTAATTAAAATATCACGTCTATAATAAACAAACATTACACAATTATATAAACAGATATCATAGTACGTAGGCTAATAAAAGTAAGGATAAGTATAAATATATAAATATATTCATTTTTTTTTTTCAAAGTATTCTCCTTTACATTATAAGCATTTTTTCTTACGCTTGAACCATTTTTCAAAACAATATGACCATTGGTCTAGTGGCATGTTTTCAACGTGCTGATTCAACGCCGTCACTGCTTCTTCGGAGCTTGTAAAAGTGAGGCCTACCTTTAATCTTAGGAAAAACAGAGAAATAACGGGGTCCGGACTGTGCGCTGGATGGGTCACGAACTCTACTTTTTCAGAGGCCAAAAATGTTTTCGTTTTGTTGGAGGTGTGCGTAGAAGCATTGTCGTGATGCAAGAAGATGTGGCTTCTCTTCATCTTCTTTCTCGTACTTTTTCAAGAACATCGGGTTAACAAATGGTGGTATACCACACGGCATTAACACTTCTTTGATCTTCAAGTGGGACTATGTCAACGGGACCCGTGCGCGAGAAAAAAATGCAATAATTTTTTTCGACGTTCCACGCCTGCTTCAATTTTGTCGGGATGTTCTCGCTTAAAAACACCCATTTACAAGATTGTCGTTTTTTCTCTGGTACTAAACAATAAATCCAAGTTTTGTCTACTGTGGTAATGTCGTAAACAGCATTAGAATGTCCATAGTCTTAGGTACGACTATAACATCATTTTGCACTAATCCACACGAGCATGTTTTTGTTCTGGAGTCAGTTCTTGGGGAATCCAACGAAACAAAGTTTTCTAACTTTTAATTCTTCATGTAGAAGTTTTTGAATTTGACTCATAACAATCCCTAAATGTCTGTGAATATTCTCATAGGCGATGCGTCTTTTTACTTGAAATAGCTTCTTCACAGTAGCTACATTTTCCTCAGAGGCCGCAGCGGGCGGGCATCCTTTACGAATTTCATCATGTAGAGAAATCCGTCCTCGCTCAAATTCGGCATACCATCGCCTCACGGTGTTTAGATAAGGTGCTTCCCTCCCAAAAGCATTTTGAAGGCGAATGGCAAAATCTTGCGGTGAAAGAGCACTTTAAAAAAAATTATAAAATAAAATCTTTCGCATTAATTTCATTTGCACTGCGGGCGAAATTCAAAATGCGATAAAATAAAGATGACAGATGATTTTGCGCCAATTTTTTTTTATTTATCAAAGACTCGTGTGTAAAAAAATAAATTATTTGAAATTCAAACAGTTCTGAGAAACCAGAGGTGCAAAACTTTCAGAGTGCCCCATGTATATTAGAATTTTATATTGTTATTAGAAATTTATAAATGTTTTGTATGTATTTTTACTGTATATAATTATTTTTAAAATAATTAATTTCACTATCAGAAATAAAATAACTTACTTTTACAATACTCTATTGCAAATTTTTTCGGGATTGTGAAACAATAAAGCAAATAAAATAATACAAAGCTAACTTAAGAAAGGCTTTGATGTGACTGGACATACAAAACGAAATTGTAGTGTTGTTTATTAAGATTAATTACTACTTTAATTGTGAGTGCTGCCAAACGTATTTTATGTAAAAGCATTATTAACAACTGCAATCGAATTACGCCTTACTACGTATATACGAGTAGCTTCGATGTATGATTCTAATGCGATTCTTATCAAAACAGAAAATTATTATAGGTAAGTTTAAATATAACAGAATTAACTGGTTAATAACTTAATTTAATAACAATTGACATACTTACAATTTTTTTTTAATTTTTCCCGCCCACTTCTTGGGCTTATATATTATTAGGTAATGATATATCATTGCCTAACCCCCCCCCCCCCTTGACAAATTTCAATAAATTCCGTCCAGTTGTTCAAGTGGTTCAAGCTTAAAGCATAAAATTCCAAAGAAAAGTACTTTCAAATTTATAATATTACGATTTTCGCTATTTGACCACTTACTTATAAGCGAAATGATTATTTGCAATATTTCTTGAAGTAATCTACTACTCACTCACTACTCACTACTGTAACGTTGATAAGGCAGTTAAACAAAAAATAGTAATATAAAAAAATTATTTTGCTAACTTTTGTAATTTAATGAGAATTTGAATGAGGTTCTAAATAGCACTGATATTAATTGAAAATAATTAATGGCAAGTAATAATATCTTGTTACCTTTAGCCCTCGTTTTTTTGCAACCCGACCAGACTCCGTTGGAATTTTTTATATAGGTACGTTTAATTTGTTTGTTTCAGCAACAACCACTATTTGTTTATTAAACATGGTATGTGTGTAACAGTGAATTGAGTAATGATAATGTCTATTTTGCAACGAAAACTCAGAAAATCAAACGAGCAAAAGACTCATTGATATTAAATTAGTGCCACCACCTTTAGTTAGTTCATCTATAAAAATCATATGAGGGTAAAAAATTAAGCACAATTGAATTGAAATACAAAGGGACCAGTATAAGGAACTTGATTGTTAACATCGCATGAGATAATAATAAAAAGTTGTTGGTTGGTTGTCTCTTTGTATTAGTAGATAAAGACCGATAGCGTTCAAAGAAGACTGGACAAGAAAACGGACCTGAAATAACGTAACGCCGTTTGTTGCTTTGTAAATGCAAAACCATCAGAAGACTTATTACTACGCGTTATATACAAAAAATATTGTTGACAATGTTATTATGTTTTTGTTGATTTTTGTGGGTATGTAACTACAATCGATGGTGTAGTGGCGGTGTAAGAATATCCACTTCCCCATATCATCCCATGGGTGTCGTAAGAGGCGACAGAGGGAAACAAAGCAGGAGATGTGCAACATGGACTTCCTAATCACAAGTAGAAAATTTTAAAACCGCGGTTGCCAATCCGTCTGCCAAGCGTGGCAACTATAGCAAACATCCAAACTATGAGATTATATAAGATGAGGCCAATTTTCAGCAGTGGACTTTAATAAGCTATGCCGGTACTCGTAGTGGGTGTTACTAGAATTATTCTTTATTGTAGTTACAAAATGCGCGAAATGGAGTGCATTACATGAAGGAAAAACATGAAGTTTAAGCCTAAGAAAAACAAGCGTTAGAATTTCAAAAGTACTTAAAACATCTCTCTAACAGCCCAGTATAATATAATCGGTATAACATTAATTTCTACGACAAAATAATAATTTTGAAATAAAACCAGTTTTTACGGATTTTATCACGTAATTAATTATAACTTTATTAATTATAACTCATTTTTATGTTCCCGACGTTTCGAGTACTTAATTCTTTAGTTTTTACTTAAGGGGAAATATAATAATTCTAATCTAACAGGAGCCTTGGTTAACTGTATATTGGGACATCATACTCCTTAGTCCCTCCGCCCCCCTACCCGTGACCATGGGTGCTGTAAAGTACTCGAAACATCGGGAATATCATCATCACAGCCCTTCACAAGTCCACTGCTGAACATAGGCCTCCCCCAAGTAATGCCACAAAGCACGGTCCTGAGCCACCTGCATCCATCGACTTCCTGCATATCTTACCAGGTCGTCACTCCATCTATCGGGAATATAATAAAATACAATATACGCGATAAAATTCGTAATGTGCAGTGTTCGTGTGATATAAGAAATCATTAAAATAAGTATTGATAGCAATTTTCATTATAATATAGTATGCGTTCAAGTGTTACAAAGCTACTTTCATCTTCTGTTAGTGTAATAATATTAGATTTTAATTAAAGACACTCATAGAAGCTAATATGTTAAAACAGTTTCCGTTTATAGACGTACGTGCGTAAGTTTCAGAAGTAATTAGAAGTTATTAAGGAACTCCTCCTTGTAATACATTTTGTGGTAAGATTTAATGCAAACAAATATATTTTATCTTTTCTATTGTTTAATAGTTTTAAAGTACAAATACTAAGTAAGCTATTTTTGAAATTAATATTTAATATTTCAGTAATCATTCTATAAAGAGAATAATTTATTAGTAACGAAAAGCAAGACGAAGACATTAACATTACCTAAAAACATAATATTAAGTCGAGCTTTTGTTTTTGATATCTTGGGGAAAAATGTAATTTAATTAAGCTATTTATAAAATAAGCTTTTAAAATACTCCTAATTATTATGAACATAAAATTTAGTTTTGGTATTTCAAACAACATCAAAATTAAGAGACTAAGTTATAAATCTATACGCATAAGTATTATTTAAGTGTCTGTCTGCAGCATCGGAACAACTGCCTTCATTGAGCGTAGGGGGCTATTCGCATTCTCGTTAATTTCTAATACTGCAATAAGGCGAAAATAGATATTATTTTTCGGTCCTGTACTTTAAAAGCAAAAAACCGAAACCCTTATAGGATCAATTTGAATGAACGGAGGTACAAAAGCAAATACTAAAGTTTATTGTCATTTTAAGGTGTAAGTTAAGCTTCTACGTAAACACAATCCAAACATACAGCCATTTATGTTCTATAAAGTATTCCTATTGACTTAAAATCATGAACTAACTTTGTCAAGAAGCAAGGCTTCATTGAATAAGTAGTAGAAAATATTCGACTGTTTTTGCAATTACATACTTACTTTTACATTAGAGCCATGTTACGGCTATATTATGGTTGTAGCACAAGTATAGTGTGAAATAGTAACTTACGAGGGGAGGAAAAATCTCGCGAAATAGCGGAGTTGCCGAGGGTGAGGTTACTCATCCAGGTAGGCGCCAGTTGAGTGACTCATTGTTAGTATATATACCAAGTTTCAGCCTAATCAGGTCTTTAGCTTTTGTATTATCAACGAGTAAACAAGTCAATCAGGAACAACGTAGCCACTTTGGAGAAAATTTAATATTGCACCGTTATTAAATTTCATCGTTATTATTTAGAATCGGAGACCCATTTACTATAAACGAAATTCCATGTTAGTCCTCAGAATAAAATTTGACTGTAGTTGGCGACTAACTACCTGAAACCAAAGCTTTGAAATGTACCAATAGGAATCTTTTGATGTCGACATTTGAGAAAATTAGAATAATTGAAATATTTTAGATATTGTAAATCTTGTAGTCTTAAGAAAACACGCACGGGAATTTGAGGAAAAGTTTCTTATGGAGTTTTGTCTGTACCAAACCTTTTTGCAGAGAACCTTTTTCACGTAGAATCACAAGCTATTAAAAATATTAGTATTTATATTAATTTTTCAGTTTAATTAAGTCAAGAAAATAAAATAAAATTCTAAGAATTTTTTAGTACTGATTTACTTGATTTACCATGTGAGAACACATTCCTTTCCCGCTGAACACATCATTTACCAAGTGTCCAGAAGTAAAAAAAAACAACATGTGTGGGGAATCTCTTACGCCGCCTATGACATGTATAAGTTATATATACTGGTAACAAAAAATAAACATAAATTTTAATCCTCGGTGAAGATATATTAATAAAACTGAATCATTAATAACGTAAACTAAAACTAAGACAATAGAAAGGATAATATTGATACCGCTATTAGAAATTATTTGCCGCCCGAGTTATACGGTCTGATGAAAATCAATACGCTATCATGAAACCTTTGTGTCGAAAATTTTATTGAGCGACAAAACATGTCTTAATAAGACCAAAAGCTGTATATATATATATATATATATATATATATATATATCATCATCATCATTACAGACCTTCACAAGACCACTGCTGAACATAGGCCTCCCCCCAAGTAATGCCACAAAGCACGGTCCTGAGCCACCTGCATCCATCGACAGCGTTCGGGAAATTACGACACATCTTCTCGTCAGGTATACCTCAATCTCTGAAAACTAAAGTGTATAACCAGTGCGTGTTGCCAGTGATAACTTACGGATTTGAGAAGTGGTCCTTCATCGCTGGCCGTATGAGGACGCTCAAGGTCGCTCAGCGAGCTATGGAGAGGGCTATGCTTGGAGTTTCACTGCGTGATAGACTAAGAAATGAGGATATCCGCAGTAAAACCAGAGTGACTGACATAGCCCAACGGATTAGTAAGCTGAAGTGGCAATGGGCCGGCAGCCGGCAGCCTCGTACCGGTAGGCGTAGTGTAGGGTGACCCCCCACTAGATGGAGTGACGACCTGGTAAGACATGCAGGAAGTCGATATATATATAGCTTATTGAAAATTCCTAAACAAAACGCAATATTAAAATTGAACTATAAATAAAAAGTCAAAACCGACGTTAAGAAAATTAAAAAAATCCACATACCGCTTTTGAAGTCTGTGGTAAGACATAGTGTATTCAAAAAAAAAGGAATAGACATTAGAAGCTATTATGTGATTATCATCCTTAGTGCAATTGCTTAAGTTATTTGACAAACGAAGCTTCCGACCACTTGAAGGTAAGTGCCTACTATAGTTCACGGACACTTACCGCCAACACTCTGTGTGAGCTTAGCAAAAGCCAGGTATTTCAATATTCCAGGCAGACACTTCTATTTTTTATATAAATAGATTACGTAGCCTTTCAAAAGTTCACAAAATTCTTTACTATTTTAGTCGTTACCAAGAACATACTTGATGCCGTCCATTACCAGTTTCGTTTTCCTCTCCTTATTATTACAGCCCTTCGCGAGTCCACTGCACATAGTACAGCTCTGAGCTACCTGCATTCATCGACTTCCTACAGTTACTACTGAACATTACGCTTACCGGTGACGAAGCTGCCACTTGGAAACCTGCCCTTCCAATTGATTGTTAGTTCTTCCGGCTTCTTCTTCTGGATGAGCTACGTCGGTAACCCTGGTCCAACTGCGGATATCCTTATTTCAAAGTCTACCTCTCTCTTTCTCTCTCTCTCTCTCTCTCTCTCTCTCACACACACACACAACTTTTTTACGATGAATTTATATACTCTCTTAAAAAATAAACATATTCCCTAAATTTCATGTTATTCATACGTAAATTAGAACCGGCTTATTCCGCACCGCAAAACACGATATTGCCTGCGATGAAAAAAAAACCGATCTGGATCCTCGAGATAACAGGGTTTGTGCTTCGTTAGGTACATATCGATATGCTTAATGTAACAATGTTAACGTATTATAATATTTTTAAATAGATTTAATAGTTACCCCTTTATTTTTTATTTGCTAATAATATAATAAGGCAAAAATAGAAATAATTTTTGGGTTCCCTATCTCAAAAGGAAAAACCGAAACCTTTATAGAATAAATTTTAATGAACGGAGGTATGAAGGCAAATACTAAAGTCTATTTTCCTTTTAAGGTGTAAATTAAGCTTCTATGTAAACACAATCAAAACATACAGCCATTTATGTTCTAAAGGGTTTTCCTGTTGACTTAAAATTATGAACTTTGGTCAGAAGCAGGGTCTCATTGAATGAGTAGAAGAAAATATTCGACTTTTTTTGCGATTACATACTTTTAAATTTTTACGTGATGGAGCCATGTTACGGCTGTATTTATCTTTTTATAGGATAGGGTGACAAACGAGCACACAGTCTACCTGATGGTAAGTGGTTGCTGCGGCCTGTAGACATCTACATCTATCCTCGATTACAAATCAAAATGCAGATGCGTTGTCACCCGTGAGGACTAAGATGGAATGCCTCGTTTCCAGTAAAAAGGGTCTCCGGTTCTCAACACTCACCATACGAAATATAGCAACGTTAAGCTACTATTTCACGCTGGTATTCTGTGAGAGCGTGGTCCTATTCCGGTCGAGCCGACCCATTCGTGCAACAACTATACTGTTTTTCTCCGTTAAAAAGGCAAAGTAATATGTAAATTATCGATTACACATTTTATTAGCCTTAATCTAGACTAATATGGAGGCCATCTAGGGCTTTATAGTTAACATTTGCTTATTTTATTACTTGTTGGGTTGGTTCTTTAACCATATAATTAATACTTGCGATAGTTGTCATTTGGTGAAACTTCATCTTTATGTTCGTGATTTGGATATTCACTTGTACTTGTTTCAAAATACGTAATTAATTAATTGACCATAGAATCCGACCGGTTACACGTCACGGCATCATCAGGGTTAATGAAAACAACGAATGTTAATTGTTATGTTAAGAAATCATTATGTTATTATTATCTTTTATCCGCTCAAATCTCATTTTTAGCTTGTGAACATGTCGGCGCGTCTATAAAATACCGGATGGATCGAGAGTGAACGAGAGGTTGCGTCACTCTAGCAGAACGTCATATCGATGGTGGTGGGGTAGAATTGAGAGTTGATCCGGAAACCCCCACTCGTTTATGCAGTTTAAAGTTATCCGTAGTAGGTGTTGAGAGCAGGAGGTTCCGTCTAAGTCATTCTACGAATGAAGTCATGCCACGAGTACTAAGATAGTATCGTGGTGCTGTCCGTGGTAGTAATACTTCTAGTGTAGGCAAAGAAGATCGTGTTGCTGAAAATATGTTCTATGTTACACGGAGATTTGTAATGTTTGTTTGCCTTCTTTGGCGTTATCATTTAATTATGTCCTTTATTAGTACGTATGCTCGAACTGTAATTGCTCTATACCGAATGTATACATTACGTTGTCTTATTACTGGTAATAATCAATTGCATAAGCTTACGCAATTAAGCAAGTTGACCATTCGCTCTCATATTTTTACTATTTTTAACAATTAATCTTATCCTGATGTATTCCAAGATCAGAAGTAGGATCTCTTGTTGTAATTCCCGACAAACATGATTAAATCAAAAGTATTCAAAATATTTGAAATCAACTAGCGATTTCTTTGCCCTATCTCTTTAAATTCAGATATTCGATACCTCCATAGAATAATATAATACACAAGTTATCTCTTAGTATAGAGGGTTTTAGAGGAATGCATGGTTCTAGAGATATCTATACAATTATACAACTCTTATACAATTCCTTCACCTCCACATTGGGATGTGCCGAGGTTGGCGCGTAAATCTGTATGACATTCAGCACCGTTTGGTGATTCTGAGTATAAGCTGAATATAACCGCCGTCGAAAACTTTGTTAACGAGAGGCCTGTGGACGATAAATCCAACACCTTGTGACAGATGTTCGCCCTCGCAGTGATAGAACAAGTTGCCGAATATGAGGATTCCGTGTTCTTCCCCTCTCTTTGGAACTTAAAAATCCTGCAATATCAAAAATCAACTTGTCTATCTCTTCTTCCAGCTCCAGGATCTTCTCGTCAGTCTTCAGGGTGCTTGCGTTATATGTTGCTAGGACGAGTCGTAGGTGGCAACCGTACCTCCATTAGGAATTCGTAGCGCTCCCTGCCTCGCCGTTACAATGGTCATCACCGTATCTTTGAATAGCTATTAATATTCTGTGGACTATCAGTTTGTCAAACATTGTCCGACGTAAATTGCTTTCATGTGTCAGCTTGTAAATTTATCGGCTCCTTTATCATTTGATATTTTATATAACTGAAGTGATAAACGAACTTAATGTAACCGGATGTTAGGTGGCTATCGCAGCCCATGTACTCCTGTAGCTAACTTTAAACAAAACAGGCTGCAGTCACGTTGTCAACTCTAAGGACTACGATGGAAGGCCTCACAGACTGGTGTTAAATTGGCTTTCTATACATAAAGAGTATATAATCACTATATATTAATCCTTAACACCGGAACAGTACACTCACAGTACATGCATTGCTGCTGGCGGCTGTAATGGCGGGCGGTACCCGGACGGATAGCTTAGTAGATCAAAACATTATTGGTATATTTAATATTTCAACAGAAAGTTTTACCTAAAACTATTGTCTTTTTGTATAAGAATAATATGTTTCGCCTAAATTTAACTGTGAGGTTAATGTTTAATAAATTTTTTAAATTTACCCTCACAGTAGGATTTTTATGACAAACATTCAGATAACTAATCATTTATAAGGTCCTTTACCTATAATATTGCCATTTTTTACGATTTTTTGATGATTATGTATCACAAGATATTTTTTATTTCTATTAATCAAAGTAATCACAAACGCAATCGATGCATCTTTACCAAGGCAGTGGCAGTTTATTGATGGCCTTTTTGAAGAAATCAGCTGGACGGGATATATAAAATTCTTAAAAGCCATTTTGTACTCGGTTTTTTTTTCAGGTATTGATTTTTTTCCCCCGAAACCTTATCCAAATCCTGGAAAATTAGAAATCTGTAAGTGCAAGGTCTGGTGAGTACGGCGAATGACGGAGAGCTTCCAACCCCAACTCTTGAACTCAGATACTGTCTGTTGTGCAATATGAGGTCGCGCATTGTCGTGCAGTAGTAGCGGGGACGAGCTATTGACCAAAGCTGGTTGGAGACGTGAGAGTTTCTTCATCTTTGTATTCAGTTCTTTACAGTAGACATCTGCAGTAATCCTCACACCGTTTGGTAAGTAGCTGTGATGAATCACACCGGCGCTAAACCACCATACAGTGACCATCACTTTTCTAGGGGTAAGTTTTCGTTTTGTTTAGGTGCTGAACAGGTAACAATGCGGTTTAAAATACAGAAAAAAATCATGCTTTGTGCGAGAAAATTATAATATTGTAGTAATAACTCTATGGACGATGATAATAATTAAAAATTATATTGGTTTAAATTGAAAGAAAACTTACAAAAAATTAATCAAGTAATTTGTAAATTATATTACATAACCTGAACCGAAGTAAATATTTCCTCACAATAACTAAAGTTTATAGCCTCATTTACATTCAGCCCCTGCCACTGCTCCTCGCGCTGCCGTCAATACGTAATAGGGCTGAATGTAGTGCTCCATTTACATTCAGCCCCGTTGGGCAGGGAAGTGAGCAGGGCAGTGGGCAGGGCAGTTTGTAAACAGGCTACTCGCGCTGATACTGCCGCTGCCGCTGCCACTGCCCTACGCTCCCTCAAATGTCGGTTTTTCGTGCGGAAGTCAAAGGACGGGCAGAGCGAGCGGCAGTGAGTGTTCACATTAATGGTGGTTAATATAGCGCATAGCGCCATATTATAGCGCGCTATCTCTCCATAACGCATAGCGCGTGCTATGTAAGTAGTCGCCATGGCGCTATGACGCTTTGGCGCTATTCATATCGAGTGGCAATTAGTTCTAGCATCAGCGCTGTTGGGAGTAGACGCGTGACGCAAATTTAATCTAGCAGCACGAAATTCATCGTGCTCAGCAAACTAATTGCAAACTAATTTAGCGTCAGACGTTGTTTAATTAGTGTATACCGTATATTTATAAATGATCACAGGACACAGTTGTCTGCTACAAAAGAAGCCTAAATAATGTTTTTAAATGTAAATAAAATAAAGATACAAAAGTGTATATAATAGTGTTTGTAAATAGTTGATTTTTGTAAATACAATCAATAAACTTTTAAATACACCTTTAATTGATTTGTAATTTATATTAAGGTTAAAATAACGTTTACATCAATTATAATTAAATTATTAATTTCATTTTTGTTTTAAAAAATACATGCCTCAAAAATATTTTTAGGATTATAGAAAGTCGTAAGCCTGAAAAGTATGAAAGAGCGTTCATTGATTTCTCTTTACCACTTTTTTGACCTAAAATGTGACCTATTATGATCTTATAATATAGCACGCGGTCTATCCAATGAACGACACGTAATGTAGCGTGCTCCGAGATGTAGCGTGGTGCTAAAATTAACGCGCTTGCCGGCCTCCTCCACGCTTTCTTATAAATAGCGCGCTATAACATAGCGTATTTAATAGCGCGCTAGAAATTTATAATTTATAGTCTGTAGCGTGCTATTGATTTATAGTCCTTTTGAACAACTTTAGTTCACATTCAGCTCCATCGCTCACTTCGCGCCAAGCGCCTCGATGAACGGATGTGCGTGCCGTCTTGTTATTGAATAAGTACGATCTGCCAAAATACCTTTCGAGTGGAATAATGAAAATACAAGTAAAGTTTTAACTGCTGGAATCAGAAAAAACTGTATGGGATTTCAACGATAAAAACCATAATTCATCATCTTCAACGAAAACGAGTTTTCTTTTTGAGATAACATAATACCTATGTACATAATTAATTACAAATTCGTCAAATTTATTATATTAATATGAACAGTGAAGGAATTAATGAACATTGACATTTTATTTCTAAAAACAATTAGTAAGTCATATTGATTATTTATTTATTAAAATTAACATGTAAAATAATGTTTTAAGTTAAATGGTAATATTTGCATAATAGCCTGAGATTTGTAAATTATAACTTTATTGTAATTAAAATTATGGATTAATTTATACTGTGTAATTATTAAAATAATGATAGCTTATGAAACTAATCTCATATAATATTTAATATTATTTATGTCACAATAATGTAATAATTTATGAACAATTTATTGTATAAGAATTCAAATAGAGTGGAATTGTATAAGTATTTAATTGTCTACAATACATAATATTTGAATTCAAAAAGAATGTTTGTACCTAACATTTAAGCAATAAAATAATTTTAAAATATAACGTTGGGTTTGTAATTAGCTGTATTTCATATCATTTTTGCATGCCAATTATGGCAAAACATGTCGGTTCTAAATCATTGATCATCTAATGTACCATGTTTTTAAGCAAATAAATTTTCTATCTTAGATAGACAGAAAATTTATTATCTTTTGAATTTGATATCTTTTTGAATTATTAACACAATTTTGTATTACAATAAGACGCAGCGTGGACGCTGTAATTATTTCGACGTCTGCCATAGTCGAAAGTCGAAAGTGATGTGAGTGGTAGGGCAGAATGTAAATACACACTTCTCTCGATCCTGCTACGGCAGTATTTAGCGAAGTATTGACAGGGGCAGGGAGTAGTGAGAGGGCATATTGGGTCTGAGAAATAATACGTTGGCCTTGAAGAACAAAAGCTTTGAAAAGTAATTCCAACAGACGATATACTGGGCTATATGAGTCAGTCGCGTAAGGTGTTGAGCGTAGTTCAACCAGTTTCTAGTAAGTCAAACTATTTTTATGGAATGAGAATGACATACTAGCATAAAGTGCACCTGATTGAAAGTGGATGCTGCGGCCCATTGGAATCTACATTTGTCCTAGATTAAAAATTAAAATGTAGAAGTGTTTTCACCCCTTAGGACTAAGATGGAATGTCTCTTTACCAGTAAATCAAGTCTCCGGTACTCTAAATTCACCAAAAAAAAAAAAAAAAAAAGCTACAGCAGCATTAAGCTGCCATTTTACGATGCTATTCTGTGAGAGCGTGGTCCTCTTCTAATACACGCAGAGGATGTTATGTCGCGGAATGTCTGCACTGCTATCGGTGTACATTCAGTCCACTGATGAACACAGGGCTCCCATATAAATTGCCTCATATTATCATAGTATTCTGACATAGTTGCCACAGATTTTTCCACGTTCGTGTTCGGACATTTAGACTAGAACTCTGGATCCACAACAATTAAGTAAAGTTTTTTTTAAGAATAAGGGTGACAAACGAGCGCACAGTCCAGCCGATGGTAAGTGGCCCATAAACATTTACATTTTTCCTCGATTAAGAATCAAAACGCAGATGCGTTATCACGCCTGAGGACTAAAATGCAATGCTTTGTTTCAAGTAAAAAAGTTTGTGTTCCTTACAAAACGTAAACAAAGAACTCATTTTCCATACATAATTCTGTATCAGATATTTTTTGAAACGAGCTCTATCTTAGCCTAGACCTTAACATCAAGTTTGCTACGCTTGCTGTCTAGTATATAAATACATGCAAAGCTTAAGATTTCATTTATGCTAAAAGCTCTTTTATTCTCGCAGACATTTGAAATAAAAGATATTATTTTACAAATTTAATATGTAATACCATATAATTAGTTACGTTACTAAGAAAAAGTTCATTTTTCAAGTAAAATATTGATTAATAGTGCCAGAAAATGTTATAATTCTATAGACGTAAAAATAGTTTTTTATCGCTGCGAATATAAAGTGAGTTTTAAAAAACTTTAATCCAGTAATTTTTTAATTATTTTAAAAAGCTGAAGTAAAATTATTCTAACAGTTACTTAGGTTTAAAGGGTCTGTTAATAAGTTATTGATCTTGAAAAACAAAGTCTTTGAAGAGTGATCCGCATGTAGCTTGAAAGAGTTTTAAACGCTTGCATAATATTTTATTCGATAAAATATAATACAGAATTTGTATGCACGATTGAAACTTTGAAAGTCACTTTTTTAAGATATCGGAACAAGGCTTAAGAGTACAAACGAACTCCCAGAGGAATATATAATAATATAGGTTCAAAGAAGTTTCAAATACCATAAATAGGTATTCTTCATGTGTTAATTTATGTACAGATAAAAATAAAAATCTAAATTCTTTTTATTCATTGACTACATTTGTGAAATTATATTGTTTTAATGGCTTACAGGTATCGGTTGGGTTCCGCTTGAGGTTTCTATTCATAATGGCTGTAAGCAATTATGTGTGAACGTTCCCATGACCTTGAAGAATTGCAACGAGGGTAAAATTAGTCATGATATTTTAGTCGGTGATAACTGCACCTAAACCATTCCTGCCCCTAAGAATCAAGTATTCGTGAAGAATTTAAACGTGAAAAGAAAGATGATGGAGTTTCCGAGGCGATCTGCGAAGGTATAGTTCTTAAAATGGAGCGTTAAACTTTTCTCTGTTGCTAATCAGCAGCGCTCTCATTATTGTTCTATTTTATATACTTCTTGTTCAACTACGACCCAGTAACAGTTTTAGCGTCACAACATAATGTATTTTTCAAGTTGTGCCAGCAGCTATGCAGGTATAGCAAGATCAGTTTCACTGCGACCAGCTTAATCTATTGTGATCCCTGCTTTTGCAGTTAAAACTGCAGTTCACTGTTATTCCTATATCTTCAATGAACTGAAGGATTTGTACGTAATTTCCTAGATGCGTGTTAAGTTTGCGCATTAAGGGTCTACAATCACTTAGGACATGCAGGAGTTTCTTCGATTAAGGAGCAGAATCGGGACAACTTTGAGTTTTATTAATTTTTTTCATGCATTAAGATATTGAAAATTCGTAACTATATCTCAATTAGAATATTAGTTGAGGCTTAAAAATAGGTATAAGATATGTTATGATATTAGTTAAATGTACATTAATAAATTATAATGCCATAAGGATCCGAAATATGATATTATAAAGGTGGCTGTATGAGGAAGTTGAAGTACAAGCGAGCTGTGAATGAGTTATTAATGCTCGGAATTTCTCTGCGAAATGAATTAGGTTATTCGTAATTAGGTTATTCGCAGCAGAACCAGAGTAGCTGACATAGAGCAAAATACGAGGGTTCCCTTGTATCGCGTCACCGTCTACTCTACCGGAGTGGACCAGCACGACCCAAAATTGGGATTCGACTCAAAATTTTTTCCTCTTTTTTTTCAAGTTCGCTTCTTTTGTGAGAAAATCCATTATTTCGAACCCCTTTTTTTAGTATTTTTTAAAAATACGAAAATTTTAATTAAACTAATTGCACTCATGATTTTTTATTCAAATAACCAGTTCAGTTTATTCTATTATGTCAATAAGATCAAAAACTATTATTCATGTAATTTGTATATAAATGTAACTTAAAAAAACCTAGCAAAGCTCGGTCATCCGGGTACTCTTATATAATAATACGTATAATCTATTATAATCCAAAATTTTATTTAGTTTTAAAACTCTGTAAGTTAAGGAAAATAAAAGAGGCTTTATTATTATTATTATTTCACTCTCTAAAAATGTTATAACTAACCAGATTGATCACACGTTTGTTTGTAGGTAACTGCTATATAATATCATCTTCGTTAAATAAATATTTAAATCCATTTCATAAATGTATAATTTTGTAAGTCTTGTGATGGAATACTAATTATGTTTGTATACCAAATGTTTGTATAAAAAACGCGAGCGAAGCCGCCGTAAAATGGTAAAACCTAAACATACGTATCTTCTTAAACATTTTGACATGGAATGATCATCTCTTGACAGGATTTTCTAAACGGTACTCGTATCTGATGCGCGTCCGTTAATCATTTTTGATTAATTTCAATTTTACCCCACCGTGACAGTGCTATTAACAAAAGTCTCTTCGACAACGAAACCATTTTTACAAATATTTCGTAATCTTTAGTTTGGTGTTCATTAATTTTATTATGACAAAAATATAATACCTACATTCACTCGTTACCTTTTTAAAATAAGAATATCATTAAGGCTACTAACATTAGCTACTAACACTCCCTTTAGTCCACTCATCACATAAATCTACAAGTAAGCTTAAATGCTTATGTTAGGAGTGATTTACGACAGTTGTGGATTTTTTTAACTTCCCGTTATGAAAATCAATGATTTTTCAAAAATTGGGAAGTTATTGTTTTCACTTCGTTTTTTGAAATCGAGTTTTCATCATATGTCGACGTTTCGAGGTCCTAGGAAGCTAGCTAACGGAGTTTCCAATCGACAAGCGATTTGCAGAATCTTAAAAGACCTCGTTTAACTTACATTTCCTGTGAATTTAGACCGAATCGGTACGGCGGATTCTGGAAAAGCTTAAATATTTCGAGTTTTCTAATATTAGAAAAATGGAATTATTTCGACACCCTTGTTTTGATCTAATAAACTCTTTTACTCAAAAAACGACGTCAAAAGGTATAAAAATTCCATCGTGAACCTGTTACAATGTTATTGAGCTCTTCAAGCTGTAACTGGTGTATTTTGAAGCACTTTTCATTTGAAATTAGCGGGAAGTTGCATGGATCAACCGTCTTTTTTTATATAGAATATAAGGCCCTTAGCCTTTAAGGCTCCTTACACTCACTATATAAAACGCAGCAGTATCAAGCTGCTATTTTACGCTGGTAATCTGTGAGAGTGTAGTCTTATTCCGTTCAAGTCGACCCACTCCTGCTACAACCATACTATAGCTGTAGAGTGGTTTTACCATGAGAAACCTAACAACTACATCCTTAACTTTAATTCAGCTAATGCCATTTGTATTTGGTTTATTTGGATTATTTAATCATTCACAAATTAACATAAAATATATTTCAATATAATGTTCAGTTTATAAAAGAGTGAATAAGTTATAATGAGTGAAACAAATCGAATCAGTTTTACTAATTTACTCAGGATTGCCATCATCATTATAACAACCCTTCACAATTCTACTGCTGAACATAGGCCTCCTCTAAAAAATGCCACAAAGTACATACCTGAGCTACTACACTTCACTTACCGGTACGAGGCTGCCACTCGAGAATCTTTTTCCCCAATAGTTGTCGGTTCTTCGAGCTATATGGCCGACCCATTGCCACTTCAGATTAACAAACCGTAGGGCAATGTTGGTCACTCTGGTTCTACTGCGGATATTCCCATTTCTAATTTTATCACGCTGAAAAATTCCGAGCATAGCCCTCTCCATAGCTTGCTGAGCGACCTTGAGCTTCTTTATATGGCCAGCAGTGAAGGACCATGTCTCAGAACTATAAGTCATCACTGAAAACACGGACACATGACGTAAAGATGTGTCGTAATATCCCAAACACTGCCCAGTCGAGTTGAATCCGTAGATTGAAATCAGGTTCAAAGTTGGACTTACCTTGTTCGACTATTTGATCCAGGTAAACTACTCGTCAAAACATTTAAGTTTAGTGCTACTAACAATTAGCGGCATAGGTGTGTCATGGATGTTACACATTATCTTTGTTTTGTTCGTGTTCATCTTGAGACCTATTCATTGGAAGTCACTATTGCCACAAGGACTATATCGTCGGCAAATCAAAGGTGAGTGATGAACTCGCCATAGAGGTTAATACCTGGAGAGGTTTTCAAGCTACTGGACTGGAAAGGATATCTTTCCAGTCCAGTAGCTTGAAAACCTCTTCCACTGCAGTGGTGAAAAGTTTCGGGAATATAACGTCACACTGTCTTACACCTCTCTTCGGTTCTGTACTCGGATCTCTCTCTACTGTACAAACACTTCAGCACTTCGCTATATCGAGAATCAACTTGCCATGATTGCAGCACAGCTCAAATTTTGACGCAATCAAAGGCTTTCTCATAATTTACATACGTAGGACATAGTCGCAGATTGTACTCTTCGGTCTTCTGTACAATTTTCCGGAGGATATGTGTGTGGTCTGTGATGCGAAAGCTTTTTCGGAATCAAGCTTGATCAGGAAGCTGAAAGTTGTTGAGTCTACGTGCGAGATAATTCGTAATGACTCTCGAAAACACCATGTGGATGCGGCTAAGAAGGAAAATCAGTCTATAATTCTTCAAGAGAGTGTTATCGCCTTTATTGAAGAACAAGAACACCGCGCTTGTGTTCGAGCATGCAAAGTGGTGCCACCATGGATGATGGAATAAAGAGCTACTGAAGGACTTAAGTACCGGTTTTCCACCCGCTTTCACAAGCTCCGCTGTAATTGCATCCTTGCACGAGGCCTTGCCGTTTTTAAGGTGCTGGATATCATCGGAATAGTTTCGGATAAGACTTGCTCTTGGATCGTTATTCACACTTGCGCGTGCCTCCAACGATGTTGTGTATATGTGCCCTTAGAACCTCTCAATCTCACACAAATTCTCAGGTGTCCCGGAAACGATGCTGCCACATTCGTATATATTCGCATTCAGTACAAATCTCTGGCAAAAACTATAAAGACCTGTTTTCGCCCGATCACTTCTTCGCCACCGTAGCCAGGAATAGCGGAGCCGCCGGGGACTGGGGGCCGTCTCTTCGTAATCTCTCATTATATTGCCATAGTTGCCACGCTTGATGAGCGTGTTGGGAACTCCATATTTTTAATTGCTTTTTTGATGTTGTCAGAAAGATTCTGATGCACATCTTCTGCCTCAGTTTCCCTCTATCGTCTCTAACGCACCCACGGGACGAAATAGGGTAGTTATCAGGTGAACTCTGTACTCCTTTGTCACTGGCATGGTTATTTTTGCCCGCGACTACACGAGTTTACTAAGCTTTACTTTACTACACGAGATATATTTACTCAGAGTAAGTACAAGCATATATGTATGTTATTACTCTAAGCTAATTTATCGAGAAGGTAACGACAAAAAAGTAATCACGCCGCTATATCACCATCTCCTCTGAAAAACAATTACATGTTTAAATTCGCACGTGTATCAATTTTTTTAATGTATTTTAATTCTCATAACAGCTTATGAAAATCGCATATTTATTCGCAGGATTGACAAGATATTTGTATTTCGCGAGTTGGTCACAATCAAGTCACAATCATATATGATTAATGGATCACCTTTTTTTAATGCACTTTTGTAACACACTAAAACATTATTTTCAGTAGTAGTAAGAAGATGGCGCTATATATTTAGGTGAGTCACACAGTACGCATATACGATATGATATCTGTATCTGAGCTCATATCTTTCAATATCGCTCTTTATGAAATTCAGTGAACTAATACACACAGCGCACATAATTTATATTTTATCATAAAGTATCCGTAAGCACCGACCTATATTGAAAGATTATGACGGTACGATCTGCACATACAAATATATATAATAGGCAAAATCTGCAGATACAAGTTTTGTATAAGACTTGCAGATAGATACAGGTGGTCCCAAAAATGCGATTAAATTGGCCTCCATCCTTTTTAAGCTTTTTATGTCGTTCTATCCAAATTCTTCGCCATTTAGTAAATGCTAATGCAACACGTGCATCATAACCAAAATCTAGAAGCCATACACGCCAAATCATTATAGGTAACACTCTGTATAAACAATCCGCTCCAAAAACGTCTAGTTTAAAGAATTTCAAATGAATAAACCTGCGTAGTGTGTGATAATTTCAGATAATAAAGTTTTTATACGCAGATAAAGTATTATCGTATCTGCGTTTTCTGTGTCTCGCTTATGAACCTATAAAAGCCATAACTATACAATTATATATTTGTCGTGGCCAGATCGTAGAATTGATTATATCATGAAGTGCCTGATATTCATTGCCATTTCATAAATCGCAAAAATTTTATGATATTATATCCAATTATTAATAGCTATAACGTACACATTTTCTTTCTTCATACGTTATCTACAACAAACAGTCTTAAATTTCATAAAATGCCATCATTACATAAAATGATCGACTTTTTTATGATATAATCAGTCAACGATCTTGACACGACATTTATAAAATCTCTTTAATTACACTATAAGCGTAATGAGTTTATAATAACCGCGGGCAGACTTGCTTTTATAAATTTATTTATAGAACAATAATTTGTTTGGAGATTATTAAACCAAGAAACATTTAAATTTTAGTGAGATAGTTGTCAGTAATACCCATTGAAATTATATCATTCAAAATGAAATAAGAATAAGTTAAAATTAAGGTTAGAACTTTCAAATCATTTTATGAATATATTTATTTAAAACAAGAAATAAAAAATGTCTATACCATTTAATTTATTAGTAACTGAAGGCAAAATCTATATTAATTAATATTTTTATTACAGGTACTATTTTGAAAATTTTCAACGTATATGATCGGCGTGGGTTTAAATTATTACGTAACGGTTAAAATTAATTTAAAACTTAAAAAAATAATAAATATTTTCAAATATACACGGACAAAATTCTTTATTCTATTATAATTCTTTGGCTTTAATGTTCTTTGCTTAATCCTTTGGAATTGTTTTTCTATTCTGAGAAATATTAGAATTACGGACCCGGCTTTTCTACGGATTGGTTATATGAATAATTTACATGACATGGATATGAATAGTTTTAATATATTATGTATCAATGTTTTTTACTTAAATACAGCTTGCTTGTTATAAAAATTTGAAAAAAAAATGAATTAGTGTCGAATTTTGACAACTAGGAGGAGACTAGTAGTCATAATAAAATAATTTTCTTTTACTTTATCTAACAACTTATAAATTGAGGGTAGAAAATAAAGCTATTAAAGGAGGGAAGTTGAAATTCAAAATCCACATATTGTGGATAAAACAAACCAAATTAAGATAACGTTAAAAATTAAATCAATGGTAATTAATAACTTATACGTAATAAAATGTGTAAAAGTCGTTATTATTAGTTTATCCTGGGTCAGACCCTTAGGGAAATGCTTATGTTTGTTCATTTCCCTTATTGTTTACTCTATAAACAACAAGTGCTTGTTTATTAATTCAATTACTCTATGAAAATTGTTTTGATTGACTTTTTAGGTCTATAGTATAATTTGCCCTTTCGTATTTTATGTATCCTATGTATAGTACCTTTTTTTCCTACGGGTGTCACTCTTACTTGCTTGTGGAGATGACATGGTTTAGGAATTACTTGAAATGAAGAGCTGTGTAAACGATGCTGTAGATGAGTGAAGACTTTAGGTCACTACCATAGGTACTTTACGTTGGGCGACGTACTTAAAATGGTTTCGTAAACGTCAATTCATGATGGACCATTTAGCTTTAGATCTGGACTGTATACCGTGGGAGCCGTGCTGGGTTTCAAGCATACTTAAAAATACTAAATCACCAAAAAAAAAAAAGAAGAAAACAATTCAAGAGAAAAATCTTAAAGTTTACTTAAGGTAAGCAACTCCTGTAGTCCATAAACACCTGCAGCTTACTTCAAACATAGAAGGCAACGACAAATACGTTATGTAAGTACGTACGGTACAGTACGTACAGTAAGTACAAATACGACAGCATTAGTTAAAGAGAAGCTGTCCGTGTACTTACTCCAGTATTAAAATAACAGTAATCAAGTTCAATCACTATAGTATATTAACCGTAGAAAAATAGAACAGTAAAGTAATCGTATTGTGGTATGATTTCCATTAAATAATTGATTTTGGCCAGATAACATTTACAATTCTATCAGACGCGTTGTGTTTTATCTTTAGAGGATAAACTGGTGCAAATCAAATGCTCTTACTTTTCAAAATTAGTTATATTAGAAAAAAGATTGTTTATCGTACAGCGTTTGGTTGACAAGTGAGATGACATTGTGAATTTGCTTTGAGAAGCACATTAGCGCCTTCTGACGAGCTGAAGGCAATCACTCATTCGCGCATTTCACTTAAATCACTTCAGGCATTAAGCCTGAACATGCTCCCGGCCGTTTACAAATTAATTGTTCAATATTTTCATTTTGTGATTAAGTGATAATTGCGTGATTACAATATATCTTTTTGCTAGATAATATAACATAAACATAAACACTCACGCCTGTCACCCAGAGGGGTAGGCAGAGACTACAGACTTCCATTTAGCACGATCCTGACATACCTTTCTCGCCTCTTCCACATCCATATACCTACGCATACATGCTCGTCGGTTAAGGGTACTCTTAATTTGGCCCATTTTTAGTATATCGCCAATTTGGTCGACAAACTTCTGCCTAGGACGTCCCTTTCCGACTCTTCCATTCACTTCTGCAACATATATCTGCTTTGTCAGTCTTTCCGCATTCATTCTTTCTACATGATCAAACCACCGAAGCATTCCTTTCTTAATCCTGGTCACCGCATCATCTTGCAAACCACACTCTTCTTTTATCACACAGTTTCTCACCCTGTCACTCAGATTCAGCCCTAACATACTCCTTAGCGACCGCATTTCTACTGCATTTATTCTACTCTCGTGCTTCTTCTGCCACACCCAACTTTCACTACCATACGTTAAAGTAGGGACTAATACAGCACTGTGAATTGCCATACGTGCTAGATACTGTTGAATTTATTGGGCCAGATACTATCCAACCAAGATGTGAACTCCTTAACTTAGGACAATTGGGTCCTAGGGACTGTTGCTCATTGCCTAGAATGTCCCAGAAGAGATCAGCACCTATCAATATATCTCAGGGGGCTGGCTTATGAAACATGGATAGGTAGTTTTAATGAGCTAATATAAACCGGCATTTTTGGTGTTTGACCGGTAAGTTTTTTTAACACAAAGCATGATAACATTGCACTAAACTTGCTTTTTATTGAAATAATACTATTTTACGGAATTTATCGCGTATATTTAACTTTTAATACCCGACGTTTCGAACGCTTTACAGCACTGTAAAGCGTTCGAAACGTCGGGTATTAAAAGTTAAATATACGCGATAAATTCCGTAAAAACTAGTATTATTTCAATGTGTAGTGTTCGCGTAAATATAAGAAATCATTTGCTTTTTATTGATTTAATTTGAATATTGCAACTTTCTTCTTTTTACCGATGCCAATAACCTTTAGTGTGTCAATTTGATGGCTCGGTAAAGATAACCTGGTCTTTAGGGACTCAGAAATGAATGACGATTGGCTCCCGCAATCTAACAAAGCACGAACCTTAACCTTTTGCTGATCAAGTGGATTCGATGCTTCAATCATTGCAGTAGATAATAAAACTGATTTGTATTTTCATTAGAGTAATTAACGATAATCTCATCTTGTTAATCCGCGAGGGTGAGTTGGTTTGAAGAGGAAGACGGACAGTGGAGCAGATTGTTGTGGCGCTCTTTCCAGTCGCGCTCACGACAAGGCCCCATGCGACACTCGTTTTCAGGGTGACCCTGCCTTAGGCAATTAACACACAATTCGAAGTACACTTCGTTAAATCCATCATTCGCTCGTCAATCCTCATAGCCCTAAATGTGGGGCAATCGTAGATTTTATTATGCTCGTTACAAATAATGCATGTAAATATGTTTGACTTTTTACTGTAATTATCGCTTGTGCCTGTGGTAAATAAAAAAAGTAAATGTCTTTATGGTATTATTGTTTTGATGAAACTTTTGAGCGTAATTATAATTGTTATTAGCTGTATGACGAATATTGCCAGAAGGGCTTTTTGAAATGTTATTTGTATCGGTCCTATTGTTATGACTCATTGACTAGTCGGCACGATTAATCAAAAAATTATAAAATTGTTCCAATGTCCGTCATTTCACATCGCTCGTTATTGTATTGCGATATTCCTCCCATTTTAATAATGTAGCACTATCTAGCTTAGATGCTAACATGAATGTTATAAGCACGTCCCATTTATCAGTGGGTTGTCCTAGGCTAGACAAGGCGCGTAAGTTCTTGGTTACGTGATCGACCATAAATCTCAAAGACCGTTCCGATTCGCGTGTTAATTGTTTTACATTAAACAATGCGTTTAAGTGATGATTAACTAATATTCTTTTGTTATTATATCTATTGCAAATCATTTTCCATGCCTCAGAATAATTATTCGTTGACACTTCTAAGTTAGAAATTATTCTGGCCGCGTCACCTTGCAAATAAGACACGAGATAATGAAACTTATGAATATTTGAAATGCGATCATTTTTATGTATCAAATTCTCAAAGGTGTCCCTAAACTCCAGCCACCGGAAATAGGAACCATCAAATTTGGCAATTTGAATTTGAGGTAATTTCAAACCTGCCTCACGGCAAGGATCATACACGCAACATGAGGCGTTGTGCACGGAGCTGCGCCTTTTTTCGCATTCTAATTTTTTAGAAAATCTTTCAACTAAAGTTTTGGCCTTGGCGATGTTTATTATTATCTCTTGCTCAATTTTGTCGCGCTCCTCAATTTCAGCCGAAATATTTTCATGATTTAAAACCTCTATTTCACTCTGCAAATCATCAACCTTAACGGACAACGCTTCAAATTTGGTGAGTTTTAAACTTAACTCGGTAAATTGCACATTATCTAAGTCCATTTTACTGCTAATGCTATTTAAATAATTTTTTAAATTTAGTTATTTGCCCTTTTGCGGACACTCTTTTTGTAGTTAATTCACGTAATCGTGTTTTAATTTCTGCTGATGAAGTCATTTTTAATAATTAACTTTAATTTTTATCTTCAAATAAGTTTTAAATGCTCATTTAAATAGCAATGCAACTCTTAGAATAGTAAATAATAATGGCTCACGTTTCTCGCTCGCTCTGCGGATCGCTCCCGGGCGGTGCCGACACAATAGCGACTAACAGCGAGCAGTGCTTCGCGATGATAATTACTTATTTAACCTGGAATAGTCGGCAAATACGCTAAATATTTTGTAGATAATCGATAAGAACAAAGGAACATACCGCTGAAAAATTATGTATTTTTGTTAACTTTTACTTTAAAAAAAAGAATTTGTACTAGCGTACCGTAATGTGATTAAACTAATTTAATCATTTATTTGTTAAATTTAATGGAATTCTAACTAATGTTAGCCAAAAATTAACTAATTCCTTTGTTCACTTTTTTCTTTCTTAATTTAAGGTAGGTATAAAAGATGATGCAAGAACAAAATTGCACTTAATTTAAGAATTTGGGGCGTGAATAACCTAAAGAACACTTTGTTTACACAAATGGAGTACTATTCTGAATAAGTAATTAGGATTATTGGATATTTAAAAGAAAATAGCTTTGAAAGAAGGACACAACTTCGGCGGCGAGAACCAGGTCACGTCTCGATGTATAACTTTCGCTGTTGTACTGCTAGAAACTTGATCTTCTTCTCAGTATATTTCTCGATCTTGATGCTTGAAACCCGTGACTTTAGACTGTACACTGAAAGGTTCCGTCCATAGCAATAGGTAGATCCGTTTTAAAATTCGAAGTCCGCCGATGGTTGTGTTTGATGCATTTTTTGACTTTTATTGATTTTCTTGCGGATTCTTTTTAGATCCCGTCATGGGCCACCATGTTTTATCTTTAGAGGATAAACTGGTGCAAATCAAATGCTCTTACTTTTCAAAATTAGTTATATAAGAAAAAAAGAATGTTAATCGTACAGCGTTTGGTTGACAAGTGAGATTACATTGTGAATTTGCTTTGAGAAGCACATTAGCGCCTTCTGACGAGCTGAAGGCAATCACTCATTCGCGCATTTCACTTAAATCACTTCAGGCATTAAGCCTGAACACGTTGTTGATTTTATAATATGTAATGATGATGATTATGATGATATGAGTACGTTCTGATTACCAGAGCTTCTGAAAAACAAACACGTTCATTCAACGTAAGAAGAAATCATCTAATTTGACTGCATCGTTGGTCTAGTTGTCTAGTGGCCTGCTGATCATGTGGTCCCTAGTTTGAGTCCCGGGCAGGGATAGCTAGTCCCCATCAGCTGCACAGGTGCACTCTATTCCCTCACTCTCATAGTCCGATGGGACGGTAACCCTTACAATTACATTAATTTATAAATAGGTCTGCGGATATAAATATGTATACAAATACATTGAATACACTAATGACTACAATTCTTTAAATAAGACAGTACTGAAATCAAATAACTAATTACTTACCACTCTTGCAGTAATTCTAGAGTAAGCATTTACCTAATTTGAACTGGCAAGCGTCAGTTTTACTAAACGTAAAAATTTAATAGGCATGTTTCATGTTTCATTACGCTATCGACATAGATCTTATTAAATGCTAAAAGTGCTCCATTGGGGCTTGTCTTAGATTTATATATGAGGGTAAACTTCAAATTGAGCATCCCGTTTGTCTTTAATTCGTCTTGGAAAGGGGGTTAACTTTTGCAGTTTTTTTAATCATTTTTTTTGTTATCAGATAAAAGTAACTGCCCATGGCTTGTTTCATATCCTTTTCTCGCCTCTTATGACACCATAGGCTTTTAAGTAAAATAAAACAGCCTATTAGTGGTTTGTAATTCTTTTTTTTACATAAATCACTTTAGGTACCATTACTATCATCATCATCATCTTCTTTATAAGCATGAAATACTCTGTGTCCACGGTGGGAAGCATCTACCTTATCTCCACATTGGGCAGGTGGATTAGAGCCAACACTTACAGATGTGTAGCATCTTTGACTTCGCTCCCTGTCGCCGTTTCAGGCGTTACGTATGCCATGTACGAGATGTGCGAGCGTGGTCATACCGCGGTCCACCAATTTGTGCTGAAGCTATAATGCAACTGAAACGTGGTTCTAACTGTGTGTTCGCAAAACAAGGTCTTGTGTAAAATAAAATTTTTGTTTCCACGTCCTCAATGGTAACAATGCATTGATCGACGCAATGATTATCAATTGATGTTGTAGATGTCAATAAGCCTTAGCATCCTTTTACTATCAGGTGAACTGAATGCTCGTTTAATTATCCTTATTCTATAAAAATATGTTGTGGTGCATCATCATAATCATCATCAAACTTTGATATCTATCTATCAGTGTAAAATTTTAATTATATTATAAAACTAAAATAATAATTATAACATATTATTTTATGTACAAATGGATTGGCTCGACCGGGGAAGGAGCTTGCACAAATACCAGCATCAAATACTCAAATACTAGGAATATATTGCTGTAATTCTTCGTTTTAGTTCTTAAGGTTGTTAGTGCATTTGCTTTTTCAATTCGATCGAAAAATGATAAAGCTTCCATGACTTAAAACATTAATTTACTACTAGACTATATGCTCGTTTGTCTCTCTTAATTGTTTAAAAAAGTAACTAACACTGACCACTAAACAATGCGGTCGAGAGTTTCAGTAGATGAAGGCTCGATGTTAATATCAAACAGAAACAGCAACTAATTAAATTACGACCTATTTGGGTTGGGCACGTCGCCCTCGCAGATTTGCCTGTTCGACTGAACTTCGGTTTTATTTGATATCCCGACTTGGATAAGAACTGTCTGTAATATCGAAATGTCTGGTTTCTATTAAGCTCGGGGATTCATTTGCTTGGCGTAATATAATGACATAAATAATTATTTTTAAAAATTTTGTTAATTTTAGGAATAACTAAACCGATTGAATGACAGGAGGGTTTTAGCTTAAGTTTTCATCGAAGTTGAATCTTTTTCGTCATCATGGAATGGAAAAGTTAAAAATTCGTGAAATTATGGGTTATGAGTACCTTCCTGGCAGCCAAGCGGCACAAGTAGCACACAACATCAACGACTTTTACGGAGCGAATACTACAAACGAACGCACTACCTGTTATTGCTTTGCCCGCTTTCGTTACGGAAATTTCGACCTGAAAAATGAACCCCGTGGTCGCCTGAAAACTAGTCAAAAAGGAAAAAATAAAAGCGATTGTGGCAGCTGATGATACATATTTGAATTAGCAGCAGCTTTCAACTTTAGCGTTAAAACAATATTGATCTATTTGTGTCAATTTGGCAAGGTAAAAAAATCCTGTGAAGTGGGTGCCCCACGAACGCAATGATCGATAGCGCAAAGTACGCGTAGATACGTGCCTTGCACTACTTAACCGGCACACAAACGAAGGAACTTCGGCCTGTGACAAAAAATTGATTCTATTGGACAATCGCAAAGGCTCAGCAACCTGGTTGGATCCTGGTTCAGCATCTAAAGAATGTCCTAAACAAAAACTTACCGCTGGAAAATTGATGGTCACTGTTTGGTTGTAGCGCCGGTGTGATCCATCACAGCTTCTTACCAGACGAAATGAGCATTTCTGCAGATGTGTACTATAATGAACTGAACACAATGATGGAGAATCTCGCACGTATCCAACCAGCTTTGGTCAATCGCTCGTCCCCTCTGCTTCTTGACACGACAACTTTTTGAGGAAAATAATTTAATACCCGAGAGGCAGTACTAAATGCCTTTGAAAAATTTATAGCCTCCCGTCCAGCAGATTTTTTTTGGGAAAACTGCCACTACGTTGTTAAAAAAGCAGCGGATGCATGGGTGATTACTTTGATTGAAAGAAGTAAAAAACATAGAAAACAAAATAACGTTATTACATTTCACAAAAAACAACAATTTCATAAGTAAAAATCCGTTATAAACACACAGCACATATATAATTGCTATTTTTGAAAATAATAGGACACATTTGTCATATAATGGCTGTATCCCGACTGGGCCAGCTTGACTGAGGTAGGACCGCGCTCTCACATAATACCAGTGTAAAATGATGAATGCCATGTTTCGTATGGTGAGTGTAGAAAACCGGAGACCCTTTTTACTATAAAAGAGGCATTCCATCTAAGTCCTAAGGCGTGATAACGCACCTGCATCTTGATTAATAATTGAAGATAAATGTAGGTGTCTATGGGCTATGACCCATCAACACCTACAAAGTCAACCTGATAGTAAGTAGACGCTATGGCATCTGCTTACTATCATGACGATAATCCCTTGTTCCGTGTAGGACTCGAACCCGCGGACCCCTGTGATGCAGCTCATTGCTAAGCACTGCACCACAGAGTCGATTTTTTATCGTCAACACCATATATACATTTGTAGAAATTTCATTCCATCCCTTATTGTAGTCAAAAAGGGTATGAATTTGATTTTTAATTTCTGTTGAAGGCAATACATTGACTGAAGTCATATTTTTTGGTTTCATGTTAAGCTCAATAGACAATAAAACATTTGTATTATTCAAAAAATAAATAGTTTGAATTAGTACTACGCCAACAAAGCAATCGCGTGTATCTATCAAATGAATGAAGGTGAGAATTTTTGTAACTGATCGACAGATTGGGGTGGTTGCCAACTAGACATCTACTGACAATCGTGAAATTCTATCTTATCATTGGAATAAAAGCTACATGTACATATAAATACGTATTTATTCGAATCTTACTAATACGATCAAGAGATCTTATTTGTAAAACACTAAATCACGCGTAAATTGAATGAATTTAGTTGAAAGTTCGGAGAGAGATAGATTAAAAGATATAAGCATAATAGTAGTTTATATCTAGTTAAGGCATTTGATACGGGATAACTTAGTTTTTTCTCAATGTTGCACAAAAATCACGTTTCACAAAAATTGCGCTCCTAACGTTCTTCACTCGGTCCCCAGGTGTGGCGATTAATCTAGTTGATTTCACTCGGTCCCCAGGTGTGGCCATTAATCCAGTTGACTTTATTCACCTACTTCTTCTTCTTGTTCATCCTGTAAAAGTTTACTATTGTACATGGCCCTCTCCCTTTACTGGGGTGATTTGTCCTAGCGCGCAGCAGATGATCATTGACGATCTCAATACCAAAGGTCTTGCGCCTTACCCGTCGCCGGTTTATTTTTTTTACGTATGACTTAAACGAGATAGTTTTACTGTCGTCTATCGAAGGCCATTAGTGACCATTTTTGACATTTGTGAGTATTCAAAAATAGTAAAGGCACGTATTATTGTATGCATGTATCATTCACTCTTACGGTATCTGCCGACTACAATTATTCAAATTATGAACGTGCCCTGAACTTAACAGGCACGAAAACCTACCACAGTTACTACTACTACTTTTTGTATGTGATAGAGCCACGCTGCAGCAATACTATGGTTGAAGCACGAATGGCTTGGCTCGACCGGGGAAGGACCACGCACTCACAAAATACCAGCGTAAAATAGCAGCTAAATACTACTGTGTTTCGTATGGTGAGTGCAGAGATCCGAAGACATTTTTTACTGGAAACGAGGCATTCCATTTCAGTTCTCAGGGGTACGTAAAGGTAACGTATCTGCGTTTTGATTCTTAATCGAGGATAAATGTAGATGTATATGTGCCACAGCATTCATTTACCAGCAGTTGGACTGTGTGCTCGTTTTTCTCCCTCAGTCAATAAAAAAAGTCTGCTTCAACGTATCAAGACCGTATCATGTCCTTATACAAGGCGCTTATTTACCGTCTCATTTCCATTCAATATGTTTATAGTGAGTGAAGAGAACTGGAGATCCTTTTCACTGGAAAAGAGGCATTACGTCTAAGTCCTCAGGCGTGACAAGGCATATGCATTTTGATTCCTAATCGAAGACAGATGTAGATATTTATGGGCCACAGCATTCACTTACCAGGTGCTCTGTGTGCTCGTTTGTCACCTTAATTCTATAAATAAAAACGCTGTTACAACGCATGTGGTCGATACATACGATACGATACGATTTTTTTTTCGGATACGCTTACAGTCATGTTATTAACGATGTACTGGGCAGAAGTATATATATATATATATATATATATATATATATATATATATATATATATATATATATACATATATATAATCGATTGACATTATCATTATCATTAGTAATGATTACAACTTATTTTCATAATTGATGACATTACTTACATTTGCTCATTACTGCTTACTTAAGTAATAGGTTTGTCTATACCCTCTCTTTCTTTCATTAAAATTCAGCGTAAAGTGAGCAATTTGAATCATTTCTTGATTTGATGTCAATTTTTATGATTTCATACGGAGCTTCTATTGGAGATAATCATTAGCTACGCCTCTCTTTTAGAACTAGAATAGAGCTAAATCCCGTTACTGAAAATGTACAAGCAGGCCCTACAAGATAACTGAGCTATCACGACCAGTTACCAACTGTTTTGAATTACCGTATAACATGACCGTGTAGTGGCGGTGCAATAATATCCACTACTGTATATCGTCCCGTGGGTGCCGTAGGAGGTGACAGAAGAAACAGATGTTGGGCAGCAGTATCTTTCTGATAACAACTTAAAATAATAAAAAAACTGCGGTTGACAACCCTCTCGCAGAGCGCGTCAACTATGGAAAAATTCCGCTATGAGGCAATCTATGGGGGAGGCTTAAGTTCAGCAGTGGACTTTTATAGACTGTAATGGATGGATGGAATGGATGTATTCAATCACATTTTATATCATATTTTCATCGATGTGATGATTCATGATTTCAACTACGGGATAGTTGCCGAGTGTACGGGCTAGTTGGTACCAATTCAGTATGAAATAAAAATTACAATAGAGGAAATCATTGCGTTGTGAATGTCTTTCCCAGCGGACAGCTTCTAAATCAAGCCATGTTGATTGTGTGGGATTCAATGGCACTAAAACACAAGCGGGTAATTTAAGAACCTACTCACGTTAGCCTATACTTTCTACAATTTGTCTTTGTAGTATATTAATTTGGAAATTTTTCGAACCTCAACTATTGGTAGAGTTTATTAAGTCCAATGCCAAAGCAGCTACAAAAGTTAGGTTTTGATATGCGCGCTTTACATTTACCTTTTCCTTTAAATCGCGAGTACGTTTCAATACCAGACATTGAACAAAACTAATGCCCCCGCCGTGTAAGATCCGTAAAATAAGTTTTATTTAATTGAGTAAGTAATATAATAATAATAAATGCTTTTTATTTAGACAATGTTAGTTCATACTTTCTTACATTTTTTTAGACTAATTTTGCGTCAACATCCCTATCTGTGTGCCTCTTTTGACAAAGGCCTTCTCCAACTGTGACCATTTTTCTCTATCCCCAGCCACTCTTATCCATGTGCCACCTGCAACAGCCTTTATTTCATCGATCCATCTTATGGATGGTCTGCCTCGTTTCCTTCTCCTGTTTCTTGTGAACCAGAACAGTATTGTTTTTGACCATTTTTCTTTGCCCCTAATTGGGGCTATCCATTTCCATTTCAGTTTTCTTATGGTTACTGTAATTTCCCTTGTTCCGGTGTGTTTCCTTATGGTTGTAGTTCTTATTTTATCTGTCAGTTTTTTCGACATCATACTCCTTTCCATAGCATTTTGGCACACTGCTAGATTTCTGTTGTGAGATTTAGTAAGTGCCCAGGTTTGGCAACCATATGTCAATACAGGCAATATACAAGTACCAAACAGTGTCCGCTTGATGGTCATACTTATTTCCATGTTTTTCATAATCTCGTTCAGACTCCAATATTGTTTCCATGCGTTCCCAATGCGTCTATCAATTTCTTTTGAAGTTGCATCTGTTAGCGAGATTATTTGACCCACAAATATATATATATATATATATATATATATATATATATATATATATATATATATATATTCATTTTCGTAATCAATTTTGTTGTTGTTAACACATATAGGTTCTTTCCTCCTATTTGTTTTGACTTTCTTTTTTGTTCATTCATGACTAATCCCACTCTACGACTTACAATATCTAGGTCATTTAGCATTGCCTGTAGTCCTTCTGTTAATGGTGAAAAAATCATCAGATCGTCTGCAAATCTTAAGTGCGACAGATTTTCTCCGTTGATTGATAGTCCGCATTTCTCCCAATTCAGGTGACGGAAAACCTCCTCCAGGACAGCTGTAAAAAGTTTGGGTGACAGGGAGTCGCCTTGGCGTACACCTCTTCTTATTTTTATTTCCTTGCCTTCTCTTTCTAGTTGGATTCTAGCTTTACTGTTTTTGTATATGTTTTTTATTATTCTTATGTATTTATTTTCAATACCCTGGTTTTTAAGTGCTTGCCAGATCTCTTCGTGTTCAAGTGAGTCAAAGGCCTTACTGTAATCTACAAAACCGCAGTAGAAGGTTATATTAAATTCCTTACCATTTTCAAATAGTTGTTTCACCACTTGTGAGGAAGGAGAATGCCGGAAGGGAAATTATATCGCTTACGATTCATTTTATCGAAAGACAAACATAAACATAATTTAAAAAAGTCACACTAACACTGACAATAGGTACGACGTACGTCAAGATATCAAACTTACCTATTTAGACATGTGCCACACGTCTGCACTCCACTGTTACGCGGTCTTTACTGGCGAGTAGGAAACTACAAAAAAGGACGCGTTGGAAATCCCGCGCAATTTAAAATTTAATTAAGGTCTAATATAAAGTAACCACTTCTAAATCACGCTTGTTCTCTCGGTTGATTATCCTCCAGCGTTTTGGATATTCTGTTAAGAATTACCATGGCAAAAACTTTGTAGATGTTCGACATTAAGCTAATAGGCCTATAATTATTCATAATATTCTTATCTCATTTCTTGTGTAGCAGTATTATGGTTGATATTGTCCACTGATCAGGTATTATCTCACTCTGCAGCTGTTCGTTAAATAGGTATGTCAGTATTGGTAAAAGTTGATCTTTATTTTCAATAAGAAATTCGTTACTGATTCCATCTGAACTGGGAGCTTTATCTTTCTTTTGAGTTTTACAGCTTTTTCCACTTCTGCGGGTATTATTTCTAGTAATTTTTCCCCGCCCGAAGGTCTGTTGTTTGATTGTTGTTTTTATTCGCATACAACTCTCGGAAAAAGTTTGTGGCTATTGAGATAATGTCCACTCTATTTTTTCTTAAATTTCTTGAATGCTTTTTGGTGCCTCCAGTCTCCTGAATACATCTTTCTTGTAATCCTAACCTATGTCTTTGGCGGAATTGACTAAGTACTCCAGCTTAATTATGCTTCCCTCTTCGTGACACCTTTCGACAACTAGACACTATTTAAGTCTTGACACTGTTGTCAATACACCAATACTAATTAGAATTAAACGGTTTCGTTGTTCTTTATGCACACAGTAGAGGAGAGTAATAATTTGCAAACGTCTCTACTTCCAACTACAACGCGCTTTTATAAAACTGAGAGTGAATGGAATTATGTAAAGCTTAACATTTAAAATTGATAATCAATTATGATAATATTAATAAGATCTTCTAAGCTGGACTGTATTATCCATAATGAAATTCGCAAACTCTGTAATTGGATATTTGATTAAATTAGAAGAATTTATTATATTTTGAAGGAATGTTCTTTCCTTAAATATAAAGTATTTAATCAAAATTTCAGTAACTTTTTGATTCCGGCAATTTCAAACTTTGAGCTAATATTCTATCATATTAAATTATATCTATTGAATATTGCGCTAATTGTGCCTATTTTATCTTTACTAATTATATGATATGACTTTCCCGTTGTTACGATTCTTTGCCATGATAGTCACGCTTAGCAACAAGCGAAGCAAGCAAGTTTGTATGTCCAATTAAGAATTTTCACACAGTTTACAGTTTTCCAAATATAAAGTTAAATTTCAATCAATCGTTAACACTGTGTATACATTAGATTAGAACCAATTAAATTTTGTCTGAATATTTTTCTTGGACATACATGTTAAATATCTGGACAAACAAGATGAAAACTGTTAACAAAGACATATAGTTTGAGGGGAAAGCCAGATTTTTTTTTTTACTGTAAATTGAATAAGATTAGCCAATGTATTTTGTAATATATTAAATTGTAGCTCTCCGAATTCAATCTCAACCAAGCTAACATAAAAAATCTCGAGCTTAAGTCAGTAAAGAAACGAAATCAAACAGGATCAACGAAACAATAAAACTGAGATGGCAAAGAAGTTCCATTGATTGTAAATCGATAATCCTCGTAAAAATTTAAATTAATTTACTTTGTAATACTTAATCAAATCTGCGCGAATCTGCTGCTTTTGATTTTAACCCTTCGTCTGTTGCACGCTGGTATCCCGGCGGATGTCAAGATGGCCGATTGTGGCCGATACTGTGGACCCACCGGGAAACCAGCGCAGACCAGTAAGACACATTTCGCGCTATTTTTAACCGTTGAAATATTTCTCTCTCCTTTTATCATATACTAAAATGCTAAGGTGTAAATGGGCTAGCAATAATCACACCTTTTTACAATAGAGCTCTGTAATATGAGACCCATTTTATGACTCACAGAGCGATAGTACTTTGTACCTAAGTTTGAAAACATGTGTTGTGTAAAAATATTGTATGGCACTTGTAAATTTTATGAATTTAATTAGTTTATTATATTATAAGCTGTAAATAAAAATAAAAATAAAGACCAAATATTTTATTCGTTTTATTTCGTAAAGAAAAATATAAACTTTTAGACGTTGCCAATATTTAGATTGAAGACTACAGCTGCAGTTTAGTCTTTTGACGAAGAAAATTTAAAGAAAACAATAGAATAGATAATAGAGAGTAATATTTAACCCAAAGTTATGAATAATTTCAATTAAAATAGAAGATATTTGAATCTAAAGAAAAAAAGGATAAAAACCAAACCTGCGTCTGTTGAACGACCGGGAAACCATCAACAGTATCGGCCATATTGGGAAATTTTTGTTCAACAGACGAAGGGTTAAATCTAATGTTATATAAATGTAAAGATTGTTATACAAACGTTATATGAATGTAAATAAGACAAATTTTCTTTAAAAAACTGCGATTTACTCGGACTTTGCACGGGTGATTTCGACATCTTAACAACAGTGCCACCTATCGGGTCCAATCGTGAATGTATACCATCCAGGATCCCACCAATTAGGAGGATTTTAGTGGCAAAACACATATAAATAATTATGTATATCCAAAGATTAAATAGTGTTCGAAGTAAAGTGTAAGTAGCAAAGAGTATGTTCAAGGTCTTTTGAATAAAAAATAGTATTTTAATAAAATAAAATAAAAATATAATAAGGTCGTTTTCTGTTAACTGTAACTACCGGTTCTTCTTCTAGGCAATAATAGCTTCACTTGTTTTTTTTATTAATTTATCGGTTTAATGCAGACTTGACATTTTAACGTTTCCTAGTGATATTAACACATAATGGAGTGGAATTGGAATAATTTATTATGCCTAAGATAACAAGCCAAGTCAGCTAAATTTTTTTTATTTATTTATGTATACACAACAAGATACGGAAACAGTCTTATAGTAAGTTCGACCAAAGGTTCTACTTATTCCATAATTTGCTGAAATATCTTGTATATTAAAAATGGCATTTAAATATTTTTTTAGTGTTTAATATTATAATAATAATTGAATTCGTGGTAGAGCTATGACGTAACATAACATAGATGCTATGGTCATGGCACGAAAAGGTTGGTTTGATCAGGGAAGGACCTTACAGAATTTTTATTTTTTTATTTTAAAAAAAACGTTACCTCCACACTAGGATTTTCTCCTGTATCGTGGGGGCAGTTTACAAACACAAATTTCACAAGGACAAACATCCAAACTCGGAATAATTACTTGTAGGTCGTACAAATACTTGTTCCGTCCGGGATTCGAACCCGCGACCCCCAAGCGCAGCCACTCATTGCTAAGCCACTACGCCACGGAACCGTCATGTCGAATACTAGCGTAAAATCGCAGCTTTATGCTATTGTTTCCTGTGGTGAGTGTAGCGATCCGGAGACCCTATTTACGTCCTAAAGGGTGATAATGCATGTGTATTTTGATTCTTAATCGATAATAGATGTAGATAGGCCACAACATCCACTTTCCATCATGATTGGTGGATTGTGTGCTTGTTTATCACACTTATTATATTTAAAAAATACAGCATCCACTTACCATCGGTAAATAAAGTTAAAGGCGTTATATGGTGCTGTGCGCTTATGTACGTATGAGTATACCTACACGTAATTTTATATCGTAGGATTCTTTTTCGAACTTTAACGAACTTATCACATTTTTGGTGAATATTTGCTCCAGTAGTGTTATATGCTTTTTTTAAATAAATGATTTTTCGACCGTACGTTTCTTAGTTTTAGAAAAAATTCAATTAAAATTATCTCTCGACAATTGATTTATGTATTACACCTCTCGACCACCAAAAGTAGTTTATTGGACGTCGAGAATTTTTTAAATGATTAATTAACAGTATTGGTAATGTACGACAAATTTTGTGATCCCTTTGAGCCTAACGATATATTCACTAAGCTTTCATCACACAAAAAGCATTAATAGCCGTAATAAAACAACTTTGTAAGAAGCCTTAGACAATCTATTTCACCGACCTTCAATCTTTTTATTATACTCGATAAAGAGCCGTTTTATGGTCGCGACATATTGGCGAATATTATATGAATAACATTTTTGACTATTATAGAACATTGGTTAGTTACAGTAATATGTAGGTATAGATTACAATTACTCTAAAATTATATTATATATTTTTTACAAATATATTGTATCGCTCGCTATGCATATCGTTATTATCTAAAAGCGTACGTAAAATCTTTAATTTAGTTGCCTTTACTACGTTTTGATTAACAAAAATGTTTAAATAACTAGCATTTATTAGTATTTGTAATTAATTATAAGGTGATCTCTTTTTGTTCATGCTGGCCATCTTAATGATTTGATAATTAAATAAATACATTTATAAATTATTTTTCAATAATCCTTTATCGTTTTTTAAAATTATATACTATTTATTATAATATAAGGTAAATTGTTGATATCGACTCTTCATATTCCTTAATATAAGTCCATAAACGTTTATTTCTGGACAAGATGCTCTCTCATTGTAAGGTTGAATTGCCACAATCGCTACGCTTGGCAGGCGGATTTGTGATCGCATACACCTTCACGCTATTCCCTTCACGGATCTAAGTTATTTAAAGTCTGGCGGTTATACCGCCATCTATCGAAAGCCATTTCTTTCTGGCGATTCCCATAGTCGTCTCTTACGAAATCCACCAGACGAAATGCGGTGACAACATATTGACGCTTAATAAAAGCCCATGATCTTAAACAATAAAACGTACATAATTTGAACCGGTTTTTGTTTAATTTTATGATGACAATTTTTCTTTATTGTGGTTCAGATTTGGACTTGACATTTAGACGTTTCCTGGCTCGACTGATCTGGAAAAGAAAGTAGAAGATTTTAATGATATAAATACTCGTGTAAACTTGAACGAGCATCAAAACAACAGATACCTTACACACATTCACAACTATCCTATCTTATTCTACTATCATAATGGTTGCAAAAGTAAGTCAAATGTTATATTATTTACTATTTAATATTTCTGTAGTAGTAAATCACATCTTTCTTTTCCTTCATTATCATCTGCCCGTAACAATCAAATCTACGTTGATCTTTCTTATTGGAATTCTTGTTAGCCTGAGTATTTTTCATCTGGCTTATAGCGCCATAAATGTTTCTGGCATCACATAGTTGCCTCCTACGATACTCACGGGATGAAATTTGTATATAAATTATATCAGGATATCATAAACTTACAGATGTAAGACTCATTTTCTGCTTCTGCGTCTGTCTGGGTAGAAATCATTCTCTTACTTATTTCTGTCGCCAAGCAGTTCGTGCGCTGCTGTGTTCCTGCCTTAAGTGTATAGAGAACCCGTATAGTTGCAGGCTGTGAGAAATTACATCTTAGTCCTCAAAGGCAACAAAGCATCTGTATTTCAACACTAACTTACCAACAAGTGGACAGTAACTTCAATTTTATAAAAACAGAAACGTAATAAATAGCACTTAAACTCCTTTGAAATTCTTTTTTTTTACCTTTATAAATTATGAAGTATAACTTTTTGTTTCAGTTTGTCTTCCTTTTCGCCCTTGTGGCAGCAGTCAGTGCCTCGGATTACTCTGGCTTCTCTTATGGTGTTGCTGATCCTTACACCGGTGACTACAAGAGTCAGATTGAAAGCCGCGCCGGTGACAATGTTCTGGGCCAATACTCTCTGCTTGAGGCTGATGGAACCCGCAGGACTGTCGATTATGCCGCTGGTGCACAGGGCTTCAATGCTAATGTCAGGAAGGACCCTGCTCTGATCCCGGCTGCTCCTTTCGCCTATACCGCTCTCCCCTATGGATACAGCTTACCTTATAGCTACGGTAACATCGCCAGCTATGGTGGCCTCGGATACGCTGCACCTTACGCCTTCAGACGGTTTGGACTGAACTGAATGTAATCGATTTAAATCGTAAATTTGTTAATAAAATGTAAACCTTTATCACATTTCATGTTATTTTATTTTACTGTGTAATTTATACTTTTACTTGATGGGAATGGATCGGGTTAACCGAGGAAGGACCACAATCATGAAGAATCCATTCATTCATTTATTCATTACAGTACATCAAAAGACGCCGCTAAACATAGGCCTCGCACATAGATTGCCTCATATTGATTGCGTGCCACAGTTGCCACGCTTTTCAGACGGGATGGTAACCGACGTTGTTTAGGGAGGACTTGCCCTAATCACCACGCTTAGTTGGTCTGCGCCATTGCATGGTGTTGATCTTCGGTCTGGGTAATTAATAATGTCCTCCAGACCGAATTTTGGTCACGGCGGCCTGCCTCAACGGAGACTAGCCGTCGGTGCAGGACAGGATTATAGTGCCCAAGTGTATGCGCAAGCACAGGTGCACTCTCACTCATCTATTCCCTCACTCCCATAAACCGACACGACCGGAGACAGATCAGGCGCTGGACCAATGGTTTTACGTGCTTTCCGAATCACGAGGGTGGGACACCACTTACTTCCTGACTCCAGGCAGCTAATGACAATTTCTTGACAGAAAAACACATTAATTAAACTCTGCGGTAAAATTAATGTGAAAATTTTTATATATTTTCATACGTAATAATATATATTATATATACTCCACTTGGCTTATGAAACCTAAGAAGTAAAGGAATCTAAAAGCATTTCCAACTTTTCCATTTAGATGACTTTGTGTCACTCGTACTTTAGTCTGGTTATCACATCTACAAAATTAAGACCTGTCTAATAAACTTTGTTAACTCAGTGTTAATTATTTTTAAATGATAAGGGTGAAAAATGAACACAGTCCACTTGAAAGTAAGTTGATACTGTCGCCCATAGCCATCTACATCTATCCTTGGCTAAGAATCAAAATACAGATTCGCTGTAAGATCTAAGGAATAAGATGGTATACCAGATTTCGAGTAAAAAGGGTCGCCAGTTCTCTAATCTTACATCTTTTATTCTATGGGATTGTGGTCCTTACCCGGTCAAGCCGACCCGTTCGTGCCACAACATTGTAATAGCGTGGCTCTACGACGTAAAAAACCGAAGTTGTTTAATGTATTGATGAACATGCCAGAAAAACTTAATAGCTGGCATTCTCCTTTAGCTTCGTTTCCTTACATAATTTCAATATCGAGCATACAGCAAAATCCGGTACAAGTAAATCAGCGCTTGGAATCAAAATCGTAAAAAAATTATTTTAATGATGACGTTTACCTGTTATGGAAAGAAACAGCTTTTGTCGTCATAAAATTTCAGAAATTAATTTTAGAGAGCTCGGCTAACTAATTATAACATAATATTTTTTAAATTTAATATCTCGGAGCGACAGTAGCCTAATGGCATGGTGCGGACCGCGAACTCAAAAGATAGTGGGTTCGAATATGCCATTCGACTACTGTAGTGAACCACTCCTAACACAAGCATTTTAAGCTTACCAGGAGTGGTTTAGTCGAATATTAGTAATGTTTATAGCATTGCTAGTATTTTTTCCTAGTACCTTCAAAGTAAGCAGATTGCGTTCACATACTCCTATCTCTATAAATATAAAAATCAATTGATGTCCGTTAGTCAGGCTAAAATTCGAAAACCGTATCTGTCACTCCAGCTCTTAATATGCCATATCCGCCTCAATTAACATTTGCCTGAGCGTACAACTGTACTTCATCGGCATATAGATGATAAGCACACTGAAGGTTGTGAGTGATAAGATCAATAAATACTCAAAATAACATAGGAGAGAGACAATGGAGCCCTGAGGGACACCACCATTTATGTCACACTAGCTTGATGCAGACTCATCAATGCGGACCTACTGCTGATGTCCCTGAAGATAAGTTGAGAAACAATCCAGTGCTTCGGAAGAAATCATTGAATGGGAATGGATAGAAAGCAGGATGTCATGACTGATTGTACTGAAGGCGTTCGAAAAGTCAACCAAAGCCAGTACAGTGACCTTGGTGTCCTCCACGCTCGCCTTAATATCACCAGCGACCTTAATAAGAGCGGAAACAGTGCTGTGACCGGGCCTGAAGCTAGACTGAAAAGAACTTAATAAATTGTTCTTTTAAACAAACAGAGATAGTTGGCATGTACACAGGCTTATAGTACTTTGGATAGAAAACGAAGAATGGATATAGGTCCAAAGTGATTGGGCAAAGTTGTATTGGAAGTTTTCGGCAAGGGATTAACGTAGACCATGCACCCCAGTAATGGGAAAACTCCGTAATCTAGGGAAAAGTTAATGATATGGAAAATAACTGGAAGTGTATGATTAAGGATATTAATGATCATACGGCGGCTGATTTTATCGCAGCCCACAGCGTTTGATTTAATGGAAAGGATTATCTTTTTAGTTTCCGAATTAACTGGAGAAAAATTGAAGGGATCGATATTTAAATAAGGTAAGCTATTTAAATAGTCAACAGTATGACACTTGGTTTGGTGATCCAGAGGAATATGAGAAACAAAATGACTGTTGATATAGTCCAAACCAAGTGTCCCCTGAAACTCAAAATGAGGCTGTTTACCATTTCCGAGAGTCCCTAGAAACTTCCACATATCGGCAGAAGAAGAGGAAACCATGTAATCAAGAATATGTCGGCGTTTAGCGTTGCGTACCATCTGATTACACCGATTCCTAGCAGCTTTATAGAGGTTCCATCTCTCGTCACTCCACTCTTTTCTAAAGCGTTGAAAAGCCTGGTCCCTACACCTCATGGATACGCGAATACCTCTCGTCATCCACGGAGCAGGTGGTCGCTTATCTTACACCCTCTGACTGGAGAATGCACATCATAAAGCTTGAGAACAGTGTCGTTAAACGCAGCGACTTTTTCGTTAACAGTGGGGGCGGTCACCACTCTATCCCATTTTATTTAAGATGCATCTAACTACAACCCTTTTAAATCCATATCATATTAGCATCCGAGAAAACTTCAATTAGGTCGCTGTAGTGACTGGGTATGCTTTGTGCATTGGCATGACACACGTTCAATAAAGAGTGCGCCTGATTAAACGTATGCCGCACGAATTCACCAAGCGTATTAGATGCAAAACAAAAACTATTGTTATTAGACAATGTAACAGATTCATAGGCAGAAAAAAAGAATCTTCATCAGAATACGTTAATATAAAAAAATACGATTGGCACTCTGGGACTGCCGCGGTAAAGCTATTGCATAGCATTTTTATCAACTTATGCAATTATAATTATTTATTTATTTTATTTATGCAGTATTTTTTTTTCTGTTAGCAAAAATGTTTGCTCCATGCAGGAATCGAACCCATGATCCGCTACGCTGCATTCGGGTGGTTCAGTTCAGTTCATGCCATCAAAAATAATATATAAATATAAAAAATATATTTAAGTATAAAGTCTGTGTTTATTAAATAATCTAAATTCACGAAAGTTGCTAGCATGACGACGACTCATATAAATCCAAAGAATATACTTCTTGCAATAAACTATATTATTGTTTAAAATATTTTTTGTTATCGTACAATACATGCAAGTATAAATATAAGTATATAAAATATAAGTAGTCTACACGTACGATTTTGGTACTATTTTTGGTAGTATTTTTTTTCCTTCATTTTTCTTTAAATCTTTCTGACGCTCATAATATGCCCTTTGACGTGCATTAGTTTTTTTTTCTTTTTAGCTCTTTACGCTTTTCTTCTCTATAAAACGAAAATATCTAGGTATAAATAATAGGTATAAATAATTAGGTATAAATAGTGTAATGACACACCAAAACAAAATTATTCATTTAAAAAAAATAACGATATTAAGAAGTGATTATCGAATTTCGCGCGATGTACATTTATATAGATATAATATCATATATACTTTCTCTGCGCGGCATTAGTGTTCATTATCTATACACCAAAAACAAAGGTAAGTACTGAATAGTACACGTGCTTGGTTCGATGGCTTCTGTTATTATACATAATGAAGAATGAATTTATTTATATATATATTTATATACGTGGTAGAGCCATGCTGCAGTTATATTAGTAGTATAGTTGTAGCACGAATGGGTCGGCTCGACCGGGGAAGGACCACGCTCTCACAGAATACCAGCGTGAAATAGTAGCTTAATGCTGCTGTATTTCGTATGGTGAGTGTAGAGAACCGGAGACCCTTTTTACTGGAAACGAGGCATTCCGTCTTAGTCCTCACGGGTGACAACGCATCTGCATTTTGATTCGTAATCGAGGATAGATGTAGATGTCTATGGGCCACAGCAACCACTTACCATCAGGTGGACTGTGTGCTCGTTTGTCACCCTATCCTATATATATATATATATATATATATATATATATATATATATATATATATATATATACAGGGTCATTTTTAATTTACTAAAGACCTTTTGGGAATATAATGGTGGCATAATATAGGCCGGTTGCTGTGCTTTCGACACCAGCTAAAGTACTGGAGGCTGCAGTACACAAGAGCATCCTCTCGCAAGTTAATGTACAGCTTTCGGATGAGCAACACGGTTTTAGACCTGACAGGAGCACCACCAGCAACCTAATTAATTATATGAATTATATTGTACCTGAAGTGGATGCTGGAGGACAGGTAGATGTAGCTTTCTTGGATTACAAAAAAAGCTTTCGACCTAGTGGATAATGACATACTGCTCACAAAACTGGCAGGTGTAGGATTTGCTCCCCATTTACTAACATTTTTTGCTAGTTATATGCGGAACAGAAAGCAGTATGTAGAATAATATGCGGGGTGTAGGTCAGAAAACTACATATTTAACTAGGTCCGGAGTAAGTCAGGGCAGCAATCTCGGTCCATTGCAATTCATATTGATGATAAATGACCTTCCAACGGTTGTCAAAGATGCTCATTGTACTCTATTTGCAGATGACCTGAAACTGTATCTTGCTGTGAGGAACAGAGAGGATTGCCAAAAGTTACAACAAGATATAGATAGGGTGGTAGCCTGGAGCCAACATAATAACTTACAATTTAACATCACGAAGTGCATAACTATGACCTTCAGCCGTGTATTATCTCCAATTACATACCAATACCAGGTTAACGGGGCTCCAATAGCGAAAGTGTCAAAAATCAAAGATCTAGGGGTTAATTTCTCCTCTAAACTAGAATTTGGAGAGCATATAACCAAAATCTGTAAGAAAGCCTACAGAAATTTGGGATTCGTACTACGGATAGCTAGGGACTTCACTAATATAAAGACAGTTATTGCATTATATAATTCTTTAGTGAGGAGCCAATTAGAATTCAACGCGGTCATCTGGTCTCCACATGAGACTAAGTATAGTATCATGTTGGAGAGAGTGCAGAATATATTTATTAGATATTTATATCAAAAAATGTATGGAGTATACCCATTTTACCCAAATAAGTATCCTACCTTATTCACCTTAGGTATGGTAGGATACAATGAGCTAAAGGTTAGGAGGAATTTAGCGCTTGTTTCATATATCTTTAAGGTGATGAGGGGAAAGATTCACAATCCAGACGTATTGCAACAAGTGCGCATATGTGTTCCGGACAGATACGTGTGGCGGCGGCGGCGGCCGCAGCTGATAGCTGTGCCGCGCGGCCTCACTAAGCTGGTGACTGAAGCGCCCTTTACGCGCGCCCTCCGTATCCTCAACCGTATAGCAGAAGACATAGATATATTTTCTTGTACTCTGGGTGGGTTCATAGTAAGAGGTCTGTTTGAAATTAGTTATGGTCCTTATGTGATATAGATACGTGTTTGAAATAGCAATAAGTACATATCTGTAATCGAAAATTATTAGCTTGTAACTGTGTAGTTGGAGTTGGTAAAATAGTTGTCTACATTATCGCATTAGGTGATAAACCTGTGAAGATAATTGTATAGTGGAAAATAAATAAATAAATAAATAAATAATTACAAACGATTTTAGCGAGATCACTCTTTACAGAATGTAATACATTTACATAAAAGCTACTTTTAAGTTTTTATTGTCATGTCTGACTCCTTTTAAGCCTGTATTTTGTAGTACCTAAACAATTTCAGAATACATAGTATGTGACTAAAATGCCTTTTTTATTTTACACTTGATATCAGTATCACACATCATGTTGAAAAATCAATATACATAATTAGATAGGCAAATAACATTAAAAAAATCACAAATATTAAAATGAGCAAAAGGTGATTATAAAGTAACCTCCTGGACGCGCCGCCGCGCCGGTCGACGCTCGCGCTCAGCTGATTGTGTCGCGAGTGCCTACTGCCCACAGAGTACTTTTTTATACTGCCTACTAAACTATTCACCACTGTGCCTATGGTACCAGGGCGCCGCTCCAAATGACAAATTTACATTAACTTTTCATATACTCCTTTTTTGCATAAAGCAATTTGATTGACTATTTGATTATTTTATTAATTTGTTTACGAATTTATAGACATTTTTAATAAACAATTAGGTAGTTTGTTACGATCACTGCCCAAGGCCAAGCCAAAGGTATACTTTGACGTCGATACAAGCGTCATCAAAGGCGCCGCCTGCCCTTTTCAGTTCGCAACACGTGCAAATTAAATGTCGAGTATTATTAGCTATTTTTTATTTATTAAATGCAAGTTGTATTTAAAAATGGATGCGGGTTAAAATAATTACAAATATTACAATAAAATAGTTATAATGATATACAGATATTAACACACATTTTACAACAGTAATTGAATAAAAATATTTAGGTAAAAAAGGGTTCAATAAAAATATTAAAATACAAATTTATACATTAGAATTAGAGGTACTCGTCCGCGGATGACGGTGAGTATCGCGCACATAGCGTTCAAAATAATCACCTCCACATTCTCTGCATAGGTGACACCTAAAAGTTAACTGTTCACCGACACGAGATAAAAGTTGAGTATTCGTTTTGATTTGATCGAATGCCCAAATTATTTTTTCTTTCAACATGTCGCGGGTTTCGAGTGTGCGACCAGTATACACTAATGTCTTTACATGCCCCCACAAATGGAAATCCATTGGTGTGATATCTGGCGATCTGGGAGGCCATGCACAAGGCCCGCCACATCCGATCCAGCGTCCAGGGTATTTTCTGTTTAAATAATCCTTAACTTGACGAGCATAATGCGCCGGTGCCCCGTCAAGTTGATAATAAATATTGCTAGAGATGTAAGTGGTAGGTATATCCTCTAACAATTCCGGCAGCGTGTCGGTGAGAAAATTGTGATAGCTTTCACCATTTAATCTTTCTATGAAAACTGGGGGCCAGTAACGTTGTATTAATAAGGCCTGCCCACACATTGACATTAAACCGGTGTTGAAAGCTATGTGGTCTTGGTTCATGTGGATTTTCATAGCACCACAAGCGTTCAATGTGCGTATTAAATAGCCCTATTCTGCCAAATGTTGCTTCATCAGTCCATAAAATGTTAGCTCGTTCAGCAGCTAGTAACCAATTACAAAATGTAACTCGCGCAGGTTTGTCAGCTTCGCTGAGTTCATGAACACGGTGCAGGTGAACGGGGTACTTCCCTTCATTGTGTATGACAGTCCATGCGTAATATTGTGACACATTGTACTGTCGGGCTGCTTTATAAGTGCTCGCTGCTGGATTGTCTTCAAAAAACTGCAGTATGTCTTCCTGCTCACGTACTGTGCGCCGCGGTGGACGACCATGATCGATTGATACAGGCTGGAATTGCCAGTAATCTCGCAATCGCTGTGTAGCGCCTAGCATCGTAGCGTAGCACGGTGCACGTGAGTTAGGAAATCGCCTTGAATATTCACGGCAGGCTTCACTAACGTTATCATTGCAAATTGCTAAAATTCGCACCATTTCGGTATACTCAACATTTGAGTATCGGTATGCCATCGTAACAAGGTAACGTTCACAATAATCTCACAACGAAAAGACAAGCGTCGCGGGCGCATCAAAGGCGACTGACGACACATCAGCGTGACCAGATTTCATATGACGAATCTACTGCTTGTGGAGGTTAAAATCTATTGAATTCTACCAAAACAGAACGAGAAAATACTAAAAATCTATTTATTTTTTTGCTGTCGTGTTACAACGTAAAAACATGAATGTTTTCTAGATTAAACGATAAAATAATAAAATAACAAAGAAACCACCATTAATTAAAGAAACTAATGTTTTTTTAAACTTAAATTCTAAATAAAAATATAATTAAAAAAAAAGAATAAAATGAAACTTAAAGTTAAGATTCTTCATCTTTATGTTGGGTAACATTGTCATAAAGCTGTTTTGAGTCCATTAACTTGATAATACTTCTGTCAGGATCAAATCTGCTACATCCTCCTTCCAACTGTCGTAGCCCCTCTTTTCCATGCATTATTGCTCCAACATTCTTATTATTAAATCGATTTCGATCTTGATTTTTAATCCTATTAATATCGGAAAATATTCTTTCTACTTTGGCGTTTGACAAAGGTAGTATCGTCATTTGCTTCACAAATCGGGACAAATTGCCATACTTTGGTTTGCTATTCGCATCACAGATTTGGCTGACTTCACTCCAAAATTTATCCACCATAAAAGTTTCAGATGTCAAACTAGAAGTTGACAATAAATTAGACACGGAAACATCTAATTTTAATTCCCTATATTCATTGTCAACAATTTGCATGTTTTCGGTTGCAACTATGTTAGGAAACCTTTTGAGTATTCCTATCAGAGTTCGAAATTCACCATACACTGCTTTTTGGGGATCGATGAATGACAAATCCTGCAAAAAGTTATCTTGTACAGGCAGTCTTTGCAGAAATTGGTTACTCAGCTCGATCAAAAATGACTGAAATCTGTTAAGGAATTCCTCAATTTTAGATCTCATTCTAAAATCATCTTTTAATGATTCCAATGTCATTGCTACGTTTGTGCCCAGGTACATGTTTTGTATAGGAAGGAAATGCATTTTTGAACTTGGATCTATTGACTGAAGTGGAGTAGTTTTTATATAATTTATCTTCATAAAACAACTCAAAATTGAACTCATCATGTTTTGTATGTCTGTTCCAATTTTATGAATAAGTGTCTGATCACTTTGAAAAATAACGTAAAATTTTGTAGTTATGGGTAACATAAAATCTAAAAAGTAAAGATTAAGTTTTGCCTCATCGCTGTTAAGGTGATCAAATATAAATTGACAATTAGCATTGGCATTCTTATTCCCTAAAAACTCATTTTGAAAAAAAAAATTTTAATGCTGACCACTGCTCTATAATTCGGTGAATGCATTGATGTAGAGAAAGCCACCTGATATCATAATGACGAAACATATGGTGAGTTGGAGTGTCAGTAAAATTTTGAAATTCTACAAAGTCTCTTTGTCGTTGGCTACTGTGAGAGAAGTACGAAAAAACATCTTTGAAAAACAACTCTATAGAACGAGGTAATTTTTTGCATGCATAACTCACTGAAAGGTTTATTGAGTGGCAAATACATTTGAAAAAAAACGCAGTTTGGGTTGACTTCCCTAATTTTAGATACCACGCTACTCCTGTCGCCGAACATTACATTCGTGGTATCAGCAGCGAACACTATTAAATTGGCTATAATAAGGTTTTTTTCAGATAAGGCACATGTTAAACTATCAAACAAATCCTGCGCAGTATCACCTTTTAAGTCCACATTACACAAAAATTTTGTTTGTGGAGATTGCAATTTTTCGGAGTAGTACTTTACTGCTGCTGCAAGTACCTTGGTAGTACTGTCATCTGTGCTCTCGTCCAAAATGAGCGAAAATTCTGGGCTTCTCTCAGTTTCATTTTCTGGTCTTGGACGTAATTCTGCAAGCTTTTTTCGAAGTTATTGCCTAAGACGTTGTAGGCAATTGCGGCAGATTTAGTTCTTCTACAGGAAAAACGTTTTGCGATTTCGTAGTCGTGAAATGCCCTTGAAATAACTTCGCTTACATGATCCATTACGCGAAAAGTATTATTATGTTCAACTAAGGCAGCTACAATGCTGATTTCTGCTTTTTTTACTTCTTCCGAAATGGTTGATGTTTTGAAAATCGTATCAATCTGTAACCAAAGAAGTTAAAAATAATTATACAGGACATTTCATATAGCGCTATGTAGTATCAAATACTAAGCAATTTTTACATAACATTTAACATGAATAAACACACATATAGTTGTATAGTAATTGTTATGTAAATGCGTAGATAATAAACGTACACAAAAAAACAACGAATGTTTGAATTTTGAGTGAAAATAAAATTCATAAACTTTAAAACATAATACGGGTTCACATTACTGCGTAAGTTGAAAGTATTAAAAAAAAGTCTTAACAAGAATAATTAACTAAGAATTCATTCCACATATTAACGTAAGTAACTTGCATACCTGAGAAATGCCGGAATATCCTTTCATATTTTTTATATGCTTTGATGTGGCCATGTGTTCTTTCAAAGACGCCACTCTACTTAGTACTTCACAGTTGCATGCTTTACAATGAGCACTCGTAGTGTTTACCTTAGATTTACATAACCAACTTTTAAATGAGGGATCTTGCTCCCATTCATCGCGATATCCTTGTGTATATTTACGTTTCATTTTAAATTCGATTATAAAAAATCTCAATAAAGGAATTCCCACTAGTCTATCCACATTCCATGCTCAGAAAACGACTAATAAAATTGTGTTGTCTAGTCTATCATTATAGAAGCAACTTTAGAATGATCTAAGTTGAAAGACGTATTTTACAAAAATAGCCTTTATCTATTGTTAAATGGAATTCAATTTGCTATGCCCACAGTAACGTTCATTCAATAATAAGGGAATCCACTCAAATCACTTTCGTGTGCTGCCAACTGTAAAATTAAAACTTTTTGGACATGGATGCTTGGTTTAAAGCCTAATATTTTTTGACAGCGAATTAATACCAAAACCTACCAATGTGTTTCTCATTTCTACTAAATTCTACTAAGACATTTTATCCTACTAGATTATCATCTTATTTGGTTCAAATCTACTAAAAAAAGTAGAAATCTACTAAAAATACATGTTACTAATTAGGTTTATGAGTATCGTCGCCTCCTACACCCCATTGCGCCAGGGGTGGAGACCCCTCCCTCGCCACGCGTTTTTTATTGCTAACTGCCTAACTAGGACTGTTACCGTTTAGAAGCTCCAATTAAAATATTTTTATTTTTGTATGAAAATAAAAATTGAAGAAATATATTTTTTTTCTTACAGATGTTGTTGTTATGGTGTAAATAATATATTCCCCAAAGGTCTTCAGTAAATAAAAAATGACCCTGTATATACATATTGAGAATCTAAATTGAGAATTTAAACTATACGCGTGTGTGTGTTTGTTAGTTGCACGCACACATACACCGTGTATGCACGGCCTTCAAGCCACATCTCCGTGCCCGTCGGAGTGGGGAGCGTTAGGTTTTTTTTTCGTTACGGAATTTCTGGATTCGGTCCCCGCGCTCAAGGCCCGCGATGGAACTATGCAATAGCTTAATAATAGAATAAAATATAATATAACATAATATAAAATATTTTCAATAATAAATATTAGATCCAATAACAAGTGAAGATAAATCTTTGTGCACCTTCTTATTCATATTGTAAGCACAGAGTTGAGTGAGATTTAGCATAGTTAAAATCAATATGAAGAGGAAGAGCAGAAAGCAAAAATTTATATATAATATGTCCTAAAAATACATTATTTAAAATGGAACATATATTGTTTACGTTTATGTCTCATAGTAAATACTCAGAACAAGAACCCACTAGCGGCTGGTCGTGAAGCGGCATGCAGTAGCGGCAGGCCGGATTTCGATTTTTACATGAAACCGTATGATATTGACACTGACTTGCGGCTAGCCTAGCGCTTCGATTGTCTTAAATTGCGTACAGCAAGGGATTGCAATATATTGCTGGCGTTTAGTTGCGTCACCACGTACCATACGATAGAATAGAAGTATAGCACTGGCTCGTAATAGTTAACATTGCGATTACTATAAATCCTTACATATAAACATTACGTGTTGTTGGTCCGCAATGAACTGTCCGCGATGAATCCCGAAAATACTCAATAAATTTTAAAGAAATTGTGTAAATGTGTATGGTTTGCTAGAACTTGAGAGAAAGAATAGTTTTTATTTCGATATGTGACCCTCAATATTTATTTATATAATTTAAAGATTTTTCAAAGGACGAAGGGCTGTTGAAAAAGGCAGAACAAAGTTTGCCTGGCAAGCTAGTTATTTTACACACAAAATACGTGAAGGAAATCTTTGTACGCCTTCTTAAGCCTATTGCACGCTCAGAGTAGAGTGAAATTTGCCATTGTTAAAATTTATATGAAAACGAAGTGCAGAAAGTAAAAAAATTATATACAATATGTGCTACAAATATATTGAATAAAATGAAACATACATTGTTTACTTTCATACTGCCAATCTCTCATAGAAATACTCAGAGCAAAAACGCACTAACGGCTGGTCTTGAGGCGGCATGCAGTAGCGGCACGGCAGGCCGACCTCTATTGCATGCCGCACTTCTATTTTTACATGAAACTGCAAGATTTCGACGCACTACAGGCGTGTCGGTTGAATGATGCGGCGCGCCGCATGCACTCCACGCACTCGGATCGCTTAGCCACAAGCGGCGGTTCCCGCTCCAGTCAGTCACTAGACATAATACGCAGCACGCGCGTTTCTATTTTAAAACAGAAAAGTTCATTTTAGAAATCAAAGGCCGCTTCTATATGGGATAACAAATGCGCTGATTACTAAAAACTATATAAAAACGCAATAACGATGTCGACGTCCATCATGTCTAATATTTCTAGGAGCACTGTCGATTGCGGCGGACCGTAACAGAACCGTGTCGTAACGGTTAGCCGGAATACGGAGTGCCGTATCACAGCCAGCCGATAGTGCATTTCTGGCCTAAGACCAATGCCAAGCACTTAGTACTCTCTGTGTCACTTACCGTTACCGGTCGCACAGGTTAGAGATCGTCGGCAAAGAATATTAAAATGTTGCCAATAAACCAAGTGATTTAAATACATAATACTATACTAGGCCAACAAATTACCGACAGATTGAGTTAATGAGCTGTGAATTTTACGTGATTTCAAATATTCCTTTTTCAATTGTGTGCGAGTATCACATTTACTTTATATTCTATGTTATATTTTATATTTCTTTGTGGGTGAAAATGAAACAGAGCTAGCTTAATATAGAAACCTAAGAATTTAATAACTCACAGTCGAATTTCAACCACTAAGCTGGTTTTAAATAAAGCAAAACACGCCATTTGGCATAAGTCCAAAACATAAAATATAATTTTTGCCGTGTAGTGGCGGTTAAGAATATCCACTACCCCATTCTTCCCGTGGGTGTCGTAAGAGACGACAGAGTGAGACAGGCAGGAGATGGGCAGCAGCATCTTCCTGATAACAGCAATGATATAAAAAAAATGCGGTTGCCAACCCGCTCGCCAAGCGTGGCAACTATGGCAAATATTCCCCCATGAGTAACGACGCAAACAAACGGTCTCCAATCTCCGGCGGCCTCGCTATTCCTGGCTACGGTGGCGACCATGGCAACGGCGGGGCAGGGGGTGCTAAGAATCTCCGGTGGAGGTTCGGTTGCCACCTACGACGACTCGACCTGGCAACATATAACGCACGAGCACGTGGACTGAGGACTGATGAGAAGATACTGGAGTTGGAAGAAGAGGTAGACAAGTTGCGCTGGAATATTATTGGGTTATCCGAGGTCCGAAGAGAGGGGGAGGACACGGTAATCCTCGAGTCCGGCAACTTGTTCTATCACCGGGAGGGCGACCATCAGTCCCAAAAAGGTGTCGGATTTATCGTCCACAAGTCTCTCGTCAACAACGTTGTAAAGATTGGGAGTGTGTCGATGAGGGTCGCGTACCTGATACTCAGAATCACCAAACGGTATTCGCTGAAGGTCATACAGGTTTACGCCAACCAACCTCGGCACATCCCGATGGGGAGGTGGAAGAAATGTATGAGGATATTTCTAGGGCCATGCATTCCTCCAAAACCCACTACATGGTGTTGATGGGAGACTTCAGCGCAAAACTAGGCACAAGAGAAAGCGGCGAGCTGAAGTTAGGGAAATTTGGAGTAGGGCAACGGAACCGTAGGGGCCAGCAGCTGGACGACTTCATGGAGAAAGAGGGACTCTTTATGATGAATCTTTATCTTTCTTTCAGAAGCGGCCCCACAGGAAGTGGACCTGGTCGAGCCCCGACGGTTCGACAAAAAAATGAGACTGACTTCATTATGACGACCAGACGCCAACTGTTCACTGATATCTCAGTGATTGCAAGGGTGAAAATTGGCAGCGATCACCGAATGGTTAGAGGCACTCTGAACCTAAACGTTAAGTTGGAGAGGTCTCGTCTAATGAAGTTGATAAATAAAAGGCGTGCGTCGAGTACAGGCATTTATTTAGACTGACGACGGAAATACAATGCGCGCTTACCGGCTAAAACTCCCCACTACATTTTATAATATGCAACACCTCCACCCTTATTTTGTACTATACATAATGACTAAGAACGTAAGTTATACTTAAACATAATTATTTTATATTGTTACAAATATTCTACCTAAGAAAATAATATCAATGAACCTACTACTCAAATAAATATTACATACAATTTCTCTCTTTCAATTTTTTAATTATTACTTGTAACAATCATCTATACCATATCGTCTGACTGGTTTACATACATGGCGAATACCACGCGATTCATTAGTGACATTGTTGTTCGAGCCATGATTATCTATTTCCTACACATTGGGCACGTTAGACGTTGGCAAAGTTGCCGTTAATACAGTGTCAGTGTCGTCGGTTGGGTTTGGCGATGCGCCCTCCGGTACGGCCGCGCTTGGCCTGTTAACTGGCTCGTCGGACTGTTTGTCGTTGTTTACTGGAAACATTAGCGAAGGGCGGAATCGTTTTACAGGTGATTCGCGTATTGTGTGACTGTTACGATTGTTATTATTATTACGTGTTAAGTTTACTATTTTGGTTACATCGTTTGACACTCTTCGCTTTAGTTGGTCGATATGTCTGTGTATCTCGGTTCCAGTGATAGATCTGACTTTGTAATCCGTACTACCTGTCCTCTCTATTATTGCCCCTGCCGTCCATTCCACACCTAAACCAGACCTTCTCATCTGCCGCAAATTGTCTAATCGCTCCCTCAGTTGATGTTTCTGCTCGCTTCTGCCGAGCTTTTACTAATTCTTTCTGATCAGGTTTCAAACAATCTAAACGCATGCGTAAATTGCGCCCTATGCACATTTTTGCAGGGCTTTCACCGGTTGTGTAGTGTGGTGTATTTCTATAAGCTAATAGGAATCTACATAAAGACGTGTGTATGTCTGTTCTACACTTAATTGCTTTTTTAATATTACGTTTACACATTTTAACGGCATTTTCCGCCGCCCCATTCAAAGCCGGGTGATATGGGGCTGAAAAAATTTGTTCAATTCCATTGGAACTTAAAAATTGTCTGAACTCGTTACTGAAAAATGGAGGACCATTATCACTAACCACTTGTTTCGGTAAACCGAATCTCGCCCACATTTCTCGCAACTCCTTTATAACAGCTTTCGCTGTAGTGCTATTCATTTTAATTGCCTCTATTCACTTTGAACGAGCATCAACTACAATAAGGAAAGTTTGTCCCGCTATCGGCCCCAAAAAATCTATGTGTATCCTGGTCCATGGGCGGTCTAGCCACGGCCATGAGCGCGGTGCGTGCGCCGGAGGGGCGTTACCGCTGCGCACACGGTGCAGGCACGGCACGCTGCTTCCTCAGCCTCGTCCACCACACATAGCTCTACTTACTTTTAAGACCTACAGTTAATTTTTCTATTTGTTTGTAATATCGATTTGTGCTACTGTTTGTAATATTATTAGCCTATACTACTTTTTGCAGTAACATGTGTATGTATGAAGTGTAACTATGTACTACTGATAGTTTAGTTGCGTTTTTGATCGATCGATCTTCTGGTAACGCTGGTTGGTGAAGAAGAACTAGTTCGTTTTTGCTTACTTATATTATTTATCTACGAGTTTATATTTATATATTATTTTTATCATTTTATATCGATATATATATATACGCATTACCATATCATATATTGTTCATAAATAGAAAGGCTTATTATGAATTTTGAGTCGTTCAATTATATTGATTCAAGTAATGATTCCTTTGTGACACCTTACTCAGAAAGCGGCAGTAGTGACGATAGTTTTCACAGTACAGATCTCACTCCTCTAAACGAAGTCATATCTTCTCAATTCTCAGATGTTCTAAAAATTTCAATGTTATTCATGTTAATGCCCAAAGTATTCCGGCACATTTTCCAGACATGCTTGCATCATTTAACACTAGCTTCCTCAGCGCTATTCTTGTATCCGAAACGTGGCTCAAACCATGTTTACCTTCTACCTGCTATTCACTACCAGGATTTAATCTTATTCGAAATGATCGAGTAGGCCAGAGTGGTGGTGGGGTAGCAATTTACCTTAGATATGATATTCCTTTTAAGATTATTAAATTGTCTACTCATGCACCCTTGGCTAATGAAGCTGAACATCTCTTGTTGGAAATTATATTATCTAACACCAAAATCTTACTAGGCGTATTTTATAGCCCATCCCTCCGTGTAAATTATTTCCCTTCATTTGAGAAAACACTTGAAGATCTGACTCCTCTATACAATCATATTATTTTTATGGGCGATTTTAACACTTGTATGTTAAAGAATAACCACCGCACTAAAAAGCTGCGCTCTATTACTGACTCGTGTAATTTACATATTCTGCCACTTAATGCTACACACACCTTGCCTAACTGTATTTCATCCCTGTTAGATCTTATCATAGTTTCATCTCCTGATCACGTGTCAAAGCATGGTCAATGTGCAGCTGTGGCATTCTCTCATCATGACCTCATCTTTCTTTCATATAAAATACGTACTCCCAAATTTCGAGGCAAGGTACTGATGCTACGGAATTTTAGTGGGATGAATATAGAACGTTTACAAGACGATTCCCGGAATGCTAACTGGTCTGCTGTATACTCTGCAGATTCTATAGACTTAAAAGTGGAAACATTTAATTACATTTTGATTGACCTTTATGACACCCATGCACCAATCAGACCAGTTAAAGTTAAACACACCCCTGCGCCTTGGCTAACAGACGATATTAAATCACTGTTAAATAAGAAAAATAAAGCTAGGCTTATTTATAACAGTGATAAATCGGACCACAATAGAGACAAGTATAGGAGCATACGGAATCGCTGCAATACAATTTGTAGAGACGCACAACAACGCCATGTTCAAAGATCAGTCGAGAACGGAGACCCTGCAAAAATTTGGAAGTTTCTCAGATCTATAGGAGTTGGAAAATCTAATGAATCTACTATTTCGAATGAAGACGTTGACATTGAATCATTAAATCAACATTTCTCATCTACCTCTTCGTTTTCAAATGATAATATAAAATCATATACTTTAAACAATCTGTCCAAAGCATCAACTCCTAATTTCTCGCCGTTCACCTTCAATCAATTTTCCGACTGTGATGTTAAAAAGAGCGTTTTGTCCATATCGTCAAGTGCCATCGGATGTGATGAAATTAGCCGTAAAATGATCGTCCCCCTGATTGACATTATTCTCCCTATCTTAACTCATATTTTCAATTACTCCATATCCTCTGAATCCTTTCCACGAATTTGGAAGGAAGCAAATATCATTCCTCTTCCTAAAAAGAAGAACCCCTGTTCTCCCTCAGATTATCGACCTATATCTATCCTTCCATTCCTTTCAAAAGTCCTTGAACGTTTAGTCTTTGCACATCTTAACCTCTTCCTAAATAAAAACTCCCTTCTTGACTCCTTTCAATCGGGGTTCAGACTTGGTCATAGTACGGTTACAGCGTTACTTAAAATCACAGATGATATTCGCTGGGGTATGGACCAAAAGCAGCTCACATTACTTACGCTACTGGATTTCAGTAATGCTTTTAACACCGTCGATTTTGATGTATTGCTGAGTCTGCTACGCTCTATTAACATATCTCCAGCGGCAATTGAATGGTTTCAAAGCTATTTGCGTGGCCGCCGGCAGCGGGTTATGGTAGGGGGTGCCACATCTTCGTGGTGTGAACTAACTGCTGGTGTACCACAAGGAGGCGTGTTGTCTCCTCTCCTTTTTTCGGTGTTTATTAATTCTGTTACTTCACGAATTTCTTCTCTCTACCATTTGTATGCAGATGATCTTCAAGTATACTCCCATACATCACTCCAGAACCTTCCCAATGCCATCAATGACACTAATGTGAATCTTGCTGCAATGCATGATTGGAGCAGGTCGTTCGGGCTCAATTTAAATCCCAATAAGACCCAAGCCATTATTGTTGGAAATAGTACTGTAATTTCCAGAATTTGTTGGGATAACCTACCACCTATTGTTATTGATGGTGTTGTGATACCTTTTAGCAAATCTGTAAAAGACCTAGGATTACACATTGATCAAAATCTTTCTTGGTCCCTACATATTAAAGAGTCCAGTAGAAAGATGTTCGCGGCATCATCTTCCTTACGACGGTTGCGTAACTCATTACCGATTCCTTCTAGAATTTTACTGGCACAGTCCTTGTTACTCCCTATCCTTGATTATGCTGATGTATGCTATTCTAATCTTACTGAGGATCAATTAAATAAACTTGAGCGTCTTCAGAATTTCGCTATTAGGTTCATATTTGGCCTCCGCAAATATGATCATGTTTCTGAGTTTCGTACTAAGCTCAAGTGGCTTCCTATCAGACTTCGTCGGAATACTCACATTCTATCTCAACTGTACTGTGTACTATTTGATCCTAAAACACCGAAGTATTTAAAGGAAAAATTTGAGTTTGCGGGTGCAGATAAAGATCATTCCAGATTATCCGATAAGCTTATTTTGCGAATGCCTGCTCACAATTCAAAATTTTTTAATTCTTCCTTTTGTGTCAAAGCAATTAAATTATGGAACTCGCTTCCTTTAACAATTAAGAAAGCCCAAAACATTGAGTCTTTCAAAAAACTGGTTAAAAATTATTATTTAAATATGTGTTCTACTTAATATATTTCATTTTCATATCTACTATACTTGATAAGGTTTGTGTATATATGGTATGTATATAATGTGTAGCTATGTGTTACAAAAATATTTATAAATATGTATATGTATAAATATGTATGTGTATGGATATGTATATATGTGTATGATTATGTATATATATATATATATATATATATATATATATATATATATATATATATATATATATATATATATATATATATTTTATGTGTTATGCATGATTTTTAACTACTATTTATGCACACTTCTATATTTTTGTATGTAAAAGATCTCCTTCACCAAGGTTTGCCTGGAAGAGATCGCTGTTTAGCGATAAGGCCACCTAATTGTACATAAATTTATCAATTTAAGTTTGTTGTTCTTTTTATTATTGTGTGTGCAATAAAGAGTATTGTATTGTATTGTATTGTATAGCTCCGAGCCAGCGCCTTCGTTTTTACTACCCCCATATGCCCCTCATGAAGCTCCGTAATAACTTTATCCCTGCAAGAGTCTGAAATAACGACCCTATGCAACATTACACAACCTAGTTCCATGTACAACTCATTTTTTCTGTTAATATATGGTTTTAATTCTCTCATTTCGACGTCGTTCGGCCAACCGTCATTAATATATCTGACTACTCTGCTTAATATAATATCCGACGCCGTTTCTTTTTTTAATTTATGTGAATCCAATAGTAACGCTTCTGAAGCAAAATGTAAATATGTTTGTTCTGGGGTGTCTAATTCTTCCTTAGAAACCCCTTCCTTATGCTCACTAATCAACCTAGTCAAAACATCTGCTGTATTTTTGTCCGTGCGTCTATATTAAAATCATAAGCGGATAACTTAATAGCCCAGCGTTGTAGCCGACTAGCCGCCGTGTTAGGAATATCCGCTTGCGGTCCAAAGATTGTGACTAACGGTTTATGATCGGTACGTAAAGTGAACTTTCTACCAAATAAATATTGATGGAATTTGTCCATTGCAAATACTATCGCGAGGGCTTCTTTATGAATCTGACTATAGTGTTGTTCAGCGGAGGTGAGCGCGCGCGACGCATACGCCACCACCCGCTAGCCACCGCCGACGGGCGCGCGCTGCGCCGGCACCGCGCCGAGCCCACGCGAGCTGGCATCGCATGTTACTATGCTCTCCAACGACATATCAAAATGTGTCAACATTTCCGCACTACACAAAAGCTTTTTAATTTTATTAAAACTTTTACCTTTTTTACCCTTTTTTAATAAGTCATAAAGAGGGGTAATATGAGTACTAAAATGTTTTATAAATTTACCATAGAAATTAACCATGCCTAAAAACGATTTTCATTCCGATATATTAGTTGGATGAGGCATACCTAAAATAGGCTTTAAATTTTACGGGTTGACTCGAACACCCTTGTTATCTATTATGAATCCTAAATATTTTACTTGGGGAGGCATAAACTCACATTTTTACTTTTTTATTTTTAATCCGTTAGTTTCTTCTTATTATACTTTTTAAGTGCAAATCCCATGATTTACTTTTTATTAGTATGTCGTCGTAAAACACAACCACGTCCGGCACCTTTTTAAAGAGATTTATCATTATCTTTTGAAAAATTCCGGGACTAGAAGCGAGACCATACACTGACCATAACTAGGCGGTTGTATTTGAACAGTCCTCTATGCGTATTAATAACAGTGTAGTTTCTAGACGTTTCATTTAAAATTAACTGATTATATTCTTGTGAAAGATCTAGCTCGGTGAAGTAACGATTATACACTCAAACTAACTAAATCTTCTACTTTTGGAACCGGATACCTATCGACCAACAAAGCTTTGTTCAGTGTCACCTTATAATCCGCGCACAGCCGTATTCCGCCGTCCGCCTTCCTTGCTATAACCAACGGCGTGGCCTAGTCCGATCGGTCCACCGGCTCGATGACGCCTGCGCGCAGCATCGCGTCCAACTCTGCATCCACCCGCGGGAGTAGCGCGTACGGCACGCGCCGCGCGCGGCAATAAATCGGCTGCGTTCCCTCGCGCACGTGCAGCTTGACCTCTTCAGCAGTATACTTGCCCAATGTGCCGTCAAATAGATTCTCATGCCTGGAGATAATATCATTAAGCGAGTTATTTTTACATGGTACCATATTATGTATTTCTGTACACTTACTTAGCTTAGGTATTTCTATACGCAATTCAGACAGCCACTTTCTCCCTAATAAACTAGTGCTACCCTTATTTATTACATATAAATCTAACTGTTTTACATTATTATTATACTCAACATTTGTCTCCAAGTACCCTATCGGATAAATAGCTGAACCATCGTAAAATTTTAATTTTAATTTACACTTTTTAAAGGTAACTCCTTAAATACTTTGCATGCATGTTGAATAACTTATACAAGATAATGCAGACCCTGTATCGACTTCCATTTTTAAGGGTTTATTATTTATAATTATGTTCAAACACACCGGTCTATACTTTGCTGAAGACATCTGATACATCGGTTCCTCGCCATCATCAGACGCGTTCTGATCATCCTCAGAGACGTCACCCGTCGCCGGCCCGCTCAACCAGTGCGCCGCACCGGCCGCAGCGTGGGTGCCCGCGCTAGCGCTCGCTCGAGCAGACATCCGCATACCGCGTGCCGCCGCCGGCCCCGCCCCGCGGCGCTGCTTCCCGCCGTCCGCGCTGTGGCCGAGCGCGCGACCTCTGCGTAACCTTCCTCGCGCACCGTTTGAATTTGAATTATCCGATGTCATACGACGATCGATTTTATTTTTCATGCATACTCTTCGCAAATGGCCTTTTTTCCCACAGTAACTGTATTCAAAATTTTTATACCTGCAGTTTTGTGAGCTATGTTCGTCGCCACCGCACGCTGAACAATTTCTGTTTCTTAACTTATGTATCTTCTCGCTAAGTTCCCGGTCCGGATCTTGTTCCCGCGAGCCCTCCACAGCTCCCGCATCCCGCTCGGCTGCCTCTAGGGTATTAGCTAACTGTAGCGCGTTTTTATAATCAAGATCATTTTCTGAAAATAACCTCTGTCGAATAAAATCACTCCGCAGACCGCACACAAACTGATCTCGTAGTTTTTCCTCTAAGTTAGTTTTAAACTCGCAATATCTAGCCATCTTTTTCAAGTCCGCCGCGTAGTTCGCTATCGATTCGCCTGCTACTTGCCGTCTTTGACGAAATCTGTACCGTTCTGCTAGGGTTGATGGTGTCGGTTGTGTGTACGCAGTAGATCCACCGCGACCGCATACGATAGGCTTGACGGCTTCTTAGGACTCGCCAACGTAGACAAAAATTCGTATGTTTCTTCACCGATGAGCGCGATTAAAGTTGGTAACTTTAAATCGTCCTTTATTTTGTTAACCACAAAATACATTTCTAACCGATCCACATATGCTGACTAGTTGCCGGTTTTCACATCAAAGTCCTTGATTTTGCCTACAGACATTGTTGCGACTATTGTCTACGATACGATCAAACAAAATTGTTCCACACCGAACCAAGATTTATCCTCGTCGCCACTGATAAATAAAAGGCGTGCGTCGAGTACAGGCATTTATTTAGACTGACGACGGAAATACAATGCGCGCTTACCGGCTAAAACTCCCCACTACATTTTATAATATGCAACAGAAGTCAACGCACCGTCCCCCTCGTGCTCTAATCCAGAATCCCGAAACCTTTCAGATTGAGTTACGTAACCGCTTTCAGTGCCTAGAAGATTGCAATGCAGTGGACGATATGAATGACAAGCTCGTGAAAACTGTCCATGCTGTCGGAGCTAAGTTCTGCAAGACCGGCCACAGAAGAACACAAAAGCTCTTCGATCACACTCTTAATCTCATGGCTGTTAGACGGGAGATGAGGCTGCAATCGTCAACAGATTTGACAGCATACAGGAAGCTGAACAGACAGATCTCCAAATGCATGCGGCGAGACTTACGCAAATTTAATACTGCTCGTATTGAAGAAGCGATCGAGTAAAACCAGGGCTCCAAAGACTTTGCCAGAGATCTGTCTGCCAGTAAGAGCCAACTGTCAAAGCTGAAGACTGAGTGTGCAGCATCGTTTCCGGGACACCTGAGATTCTGAGTGAGATTGAGAGGTTCTATGGGCAGCTGTACACATCATCGCAAGAGCGGGTCTTATCCGACACTATTCCGATGATATCCCGGACGTCAGTCTGAGCGAGATTAGAATGGCTCTCCAGCACCTTAAAAACGGCAAGGATGAAATTACAGCGGAGCTTCTGAAAGTGGGTGGAAAACCGGTACTTGAAGTTCTTTAGAGGCTCTTTGATTCCGTCCTCCATGGTGGCACTACTCCGGAGGCGTGGAGCAGAAGTGCGGTGGTCTTGTTCTTCAAGAAAGGTGACAACGCCCTCTTGAAGTATACCTCAAAACCTGAAAACTAAGTTGTACAACCAGTGCGTGTTGCCAGTGATGACATATGGAACTGAGACGTGGTCCATTTACTGCTGGCCGTATGAGGACGCTCAAAGTCGCTCAGCGAGCTATGGAGAGAGCTACGCTCGGAGTTTCTCTGCGTGATAAATTAAGAAATGAGGATATCCGCAGTAGAACCAGAGTGGCCGACATGGCCCAACGGATTAGTAAGCTGAAGTGGCAATGGGCCGGAAACGACAACCGATGGGGAAAAAAGGTTCTCGAGTGGCAGCCTCGTACCGGTAGATGAAGTGTAGGGCGACCCCCTACTTGATGGAGTGACGACCTGCTAAGACATGCATGAAGTCGATGGATGCAGGTGGCTCAGGACCGTGCTTTGTGGCATACCTTGGGGGAGGCCTATGTTCAGGTCTATGATGAATGATATTGATGATAAAATATAACGCTTATTAATTATAAATACACGTCTGTTAATAAAAGTATTCATTTAGAAAACGAAATTAAGTAATACATATTGCTTCGTCTCTGCGCACCTATTTGCAAAATTGAGTTATTGTGGTTGAAGTGGGGTTATTTCCGAGCTTATTGGTCCATTAAAGTAAATACAGTTTGCCATAAAATGAAATTATTATAATGTTTGATTCTAAAATTTTTAAGCTAAAATGAATGAAAAGTATTTTTAAAGTTTATTGAGTTCATAAGTCGAGTGCTTAACCTACTTAGCAAAGTAAACGCATAAGATAACTTGTATATTGGATCTTACAGCATATAATCTACATTTTTTTTCTTATTATGTCTGAGTAGGTACTATCCTCTTACTTAAATAAATAAATTTTTTAAGCTAAAATGAATGAAAAGTATTTGTAAAGTTTATTGAGTTTATAAGTCGAATGCTTAACCTACTTAGCAAAGTAAACGCATAAGATAACTTGTATATTGGATCTTACAGCATATAATCTACATTTTTTTTCTTATTATGTCTGAGTAGGTACTATCCTCTTACTTAAATAAATAAATTTTTAAGCTAAAATGAATGAAAAGTATTTGTAAAGTTTATTGAGTTTATAAGTCGAATGCTTAACCTACTTAGCAAAGTAAACGCATAAGATAACTTGTATATTGGATCTTACAGCATATAATCTACATTTTTTTTCTTATTATGTCTGAGTAGGTACTATCCTCTTACTTCTTTTAGCTGCCACACAGCTGTGCTTTCTATATGCCGTAGCACAGTTTGGAGGATACAGAGAACCAGTATAAATACAGGATGTGAAACCATTCACAGCAGTGACCACGCATCTGTACCTTTTTTTAAAGAATATTAACAATGCTATAAACATTACTAATATTCCCCTTAACCACTTTTGGTAAGCTTAAATTGCTTGTGTTACGAGTGGTTCACGTCAGTAGTCGAATGGCGGATGCGAACCCACGACCTTTTTTGAGTTCGCGGTGTGCGCCCTGCCATTAGGCTACTGTGGCTTTACTGCACCTTTATTTGTTGATTGCAGCAGAACCTGCAGTAGCCACTATATATATGAATGCCTCGTTGGTCTAGTGGTTGTAGTATTGTGACTGCTGATCTTGAGGTCCTGGGTTCGAATCCCGAGTCGGGTCAAAAAAATCAATTATTGAGTTTTTCTGTCAAGAAATTTTCAGTAGCTGCCCGGAGTCAGGAAGTTGGCGGCGTCTCACCCTCGTGCCCCGCAAAGCACATAAAGCCGTTGGTCCTGCGCCTGATCTTTTAATATATATATATATATATATATATATATATATATATATATATATATATATATATATATACAATATGTAACAAAAACTCTGTGGTTCCCGTTAAGTGTGTTATGAGAATCAGTATTTAAACGTATATAAATAACTTTACTTCAGAAAACTCGACATAAAAAATAATCAAATTAAATTTTAATTAAATAATATTTGTAAATTTTATGTGAATTGATTACCTCTGCCTAGAATTATCGACAGCGGCTTGTGGCGGCCGGCGGTGACGTACATCAAAGAAGGGGCGCGCGCCCGCGCGTCTTACCTACACTAACTGCACACTGAGGTCATGACCTCGTCACATCACAGCTGATATAGTCAAACACTAATTTATCACTATGTCTACTTGACGACCACGAAGATGTTGTTCAATATGTGCACCTGGTACCTCTATACACTTGTGACACCGACTTGTAATGTCTGAACGCACGCGTTGCAACAGACATTTCGGACTTTATTTTTTCAAAGGCTGCGACTATACGCATACGCATTTCTGCCTCAATATCGCATGTTTCTTGGAATACAGTCTGCTTAATCGTACCCCAGAGATAAAAATCTAAAGGTGTGAGATCAGGTGATCGTGCCGGCCAGTTGACCGGTCCACCGCGGCCAATCCATCTTTCACCGAACTCAGTATCCAAAAAACTTCTTACACAACGGGAGAAATGCGGTGGAGCACTATCGTGTTGAAACCACATGCGACGAACGAGATCTAAATTTATTTCGTCAAGTTCATTGCTTAGTTCTTCTCGCAAAAACGTCCGTAGTTTTCACCGCTCATTGTGTGGTCTAGGAAATAGGGACCAATAATTTTGTCACCTATAATTCCCGCCCACACATTGATTTTCCATCGGTGTTGAAAATGGCTTGGTTTATACGAATGCGGATTTGTCGTTGACCATACGTGTTCATTACGAGCACTAAATACACCTGTTCTTACAAAAGAGCATTCATCCGTAAAATGTACGCGGTTCAAAAACTCAGAATCTCCTTCAACCTTATCAAGTAATCATCTACAGTAATCCATTCTCGGCTCGTAGTCGTTAGGAAGAAGACACTGAACTCGACGATAATGATATGGGTGCTGGCCATCATCTTTGAGGGCTCTCCAAACGCGCATATAGTTCACACCTTATTTCAGACAGCGTCCGTAAGTGTTATTAAGAAATTAAATTATAGCTAGGATTAATAAAAATACATTAAAATACTTTTATAACAAGAAACATTTAAAAAATTGTGTTATAAATCCACACAATAACAAATACTTAAACTATTATGCTGCTATGTTTTTCAAAATCTAATAATTAGCATTTTTTATCGACCGACGATTAAAAATACTTATTTATATTTCTATTCTTGACCACTGAATTGTAACAAAATTTTATGTTTATAAAACTTCCCATGTTTTTAAATATTACTACTAAATATTAGAACAGAATAAATAATAGATATGACGACCACGAAGATGTTGTTCAATATGTCCACCTCTCACACATTTGCGGCACCGGCTTATATGTTTTATCGACCGACGATAAACAACCCTTATTTTTATTTTTATTCTTGATTACTGAATTGTGACAAAATTTTATGTTCATAAAACTTCCCATGTTTTAAATATTACTACTAAATATTAGCACAGAATAAATAATAGATATTGGATCAAAATTAGTTAATCGGCATATAGTGGACGCTTCTTTTTATCACTCGAAGAGTGGAGTTTTTTGGGTTTTTCCTAGTACCTAAGTCCTTCGTCGGCTTTCGCTTTTGAGTTCAAAGAGCGCGCAAAACGCCGCGTATATTACCTACCTATTAATTTTGTTTTGTTTAATATATTCTAGCAATAAACGAAAATATGAATTTATTTAAAAAAATAATTACTACCTACTACATAAATTCTTTATCGAATAATATTTCATATGAAAAATACATTCTAAATTTCTCCTACATATAGTTGTAAATTTGGAATTAATCACGATATTCTATGCATGAAATAACCTTTTTAAATATTTTCGTAGATCTATTTAGCAAAAAAGTGGAAATTCATAACATAAGTATTCAAATGATACTTATAATATTGTTGCATGAATAAGTCAACTAGCGCCATCTAGTGTCAGGAGCGGGGGCGAGGGGGGCTTTGCAGTGAATGACATCACAACCGACAGCGCCATCCGAAGAAACTAAGTTTCTAGAAAATCTATACTCGGACTCTCGGTACCTTACGCGTGTTTGCTTGAACATTCTGGATATTTGCTAATTTAAATAAGTAGGCGCTGCAAGGTGCGATCGAGGCAGTGTTGATTTGGGCGAAACAAGCGAAGCTTCGGAGCGGAATTAAGTGAATTAGTGTGTTTAATTATTAGTGTTTTTAGTTTTAATTTGTGTAAAGTAAATTAAAGTGTTAATTTAGGTAATTTTATCGGCAATTTTTATTGTCACGAACCTCAAGCTCGTAACAATTGGTGTCAGAAGTGGGATAAAATCGTGCCGATTTTACCTAAGGAGGAAACGGAGGGTGTCCGTACCCGAAGTCAACGCCAGCAGGAGACGGACCAACGAAGATTTGGTGGTGCAACGCCGCAGACGTCGGAGGACCAGCCACCGGCTGCAGGCCCGTCGGTAGCTCCTACATCTGCAGCACCTGACTTAGGTGCTCTGATGGTGATGCTGCAGGAGCAGGCTCGCCGACAGGAGGAGCAGGCTCGCCGGCAGGAGGAACAGGCTCGCCGACAGGAGGAACAGGCTCGCCAGCAGGCGGAACAGGCACGCCGATTGGAAGAGCAGCTGCGGGGCGGACAGGAAGAACAGGCCCGTCGGTTGGAAGAGCAGATGCTCCTCATGAAGGACCTTCACGCTACCTTCGGGAAGGAGATAAAGGAGGTGAAGGATAGGGTTGCTCAGCATGACAACCGCCTGTCGGAAGCCGAAACCCAAATCGCGAAAGCTGAAAACCGAATCGAGAAAGCTGAAACCCGAATCGACCAAGTAAACAATCGGGTTGACAACGTAGTGGCTGACATGAAGAAATCACTAAACGACCTCAAACTTGGGGATGGAACTACAGCTCCCGTAGTAGCTGCAGCACCTTCGCTACGTGGATTCAAAGTGCCGCCGTTCGACGGGACCTCTTCCTGGTCGGCCTACAAAATCCAGTTCGAGGCCGTCATGGAGGCGAACGGCTGGAATAAAAGCCAAGCCATGACTGCACTCACCCTAGGCCTGCGTGACCAAGCCTTAACTGTGTTGGAAGCTCTCGGTAAGAAAGTGACCTATGAGCAGCTTCTTGAGGCCTTGGAAGCGAGATATGGCGACGCTCATCTGGAACACGTCTTTCGCGCACAGCTTAAAGATCGCGTGCAGCGCAGCAACGAGAACCTGCAGCAGTGGGCCCTTGAGGTGGAGAAGATGGTTCGAAAAGCATACCAGTCTGTACCTGCGCTCATTGAAGGGAACCTGGTTCAGACATTCATCGACGGCATCCGCGACCTTGAAGTCAGAGCTGCTGTGAGACTCGGGCACCACGACACGCTTAAGAACGCCTTGGCCCATGCACTGGAGGTGGAAGCCGTGCGGCAGGATCATCGTTCCCATCGCATCAGGGAGGTTGCAGCAGCTACAGTTCGCGACCGCAACAGAGGATACAGCCCTAGGTGCTATGGCTGTGGGGAAAAGGGCCATCTTCGATCCAGCTGCCCTAAGCGAACCCTAGAAAGGGAAGGTGAACGATCTCAGGAGGGTAGTGCGGCCAAAAGCACCGCCCTGCAGCAGCAGGGAAACGAGTAAAAGCCAGAACTGCGGGGCGGGTGCTGGCTGATGTTAAAAGAGCCCCAAGGATCTCGATCTCACAAACCCATGACGGGAACAGTCTAATCATCAAGGGCGAGGTCAACGGAATGCCGTGTAAACTGACCATAGACACTGGAGCCTCTCGTACGGTTGTTAGTTCCCAACTTATAAGGCAGTTCCTTGGGGACTCCGCATACAACCGAGAACGCATTAATTTGGTAACAGCCACCGGTCAGCGTATACCCGTCCGTGGAGAGAAGGAGATGGAGTTGAAGCTAGGCAACGTGATCTACCTGCATAATGTCATCGTGGCTGATATAATGGACGACTGCATCCTAGGCTTAGACTTTATGAGGAATAATTGTTGCGAGATCGACGTTAAGCAAGGTGTTTTGAAATGTGGACAGGAGGAACGTTTTATGGAAGGTGCGTTACCAGGGAACGTGTACAGCATCAAGAAGATTGTTCTTCCGCCGAGATCGGAAACGATTGTTCCGGTTAGTCTTCCTCGAAACGCTGGGCAAGCTCACCGTTGTGTACTTGTGGAAAGGGTAAACAATGACCTTCCATGGAAAGTAGCTCGAACCTTGGTCAGGACCACTGACATCTCAGGAGTACGTGTGCTGAACCTTTGCGACCGGGAACAGATTATAGAAAAAGGCACACTGGTTGGTACTTGTGAGGAAGTGGATTGGTTACGTCAGTGCCAATATATATCGAGTGGGACCCCCAGCAAGGATTCAGAAACGAGAGTGACCACACTTTTGGAAGACTGTCGCAGTGTTCTGTCCCCGAACGAATTGGTCAAGGCGAAGAAGTTGTTACTCAAGTACGCCGATGTATTCTCATCAAATGATGCTGACATAGGAAAGACTGGCCTAGTTCAACACAAAATAAACACAGGAGAGGAATTGCCTATCCGTCAGCGGCCAAGAAGATTGCCGGTAGCACGTGAAAAGGAAGTGGAAACCATGATTGAAGGAATGGTGAAGGATGGTGTTATTGAACCTTCCTCTAGTCCATGGTGTTCACCAGTGGTGCTGGTGAAAAAGAAGGATGGCAGCATGCGGTTCTGTGTTGATTACCGCCGTCTGAACGACGTTACAAAGAAGGACAGCTATCCCTTGCCAAGAATTGATGACACGCTGGACATGCTTACAGGAGTAAAATGGTTTAGCACGCTGGATCTAAAAAGTGGCTACTGGCAAGTTGAAATTGACCCTAAGGACAAGGAGAAAACTGCGTTCTCGACGGGAAAGGGTCTGTGGCAATTCAAAGTAATGCCGTTTGGGTTGTGCAATGCTCCAGCAACGTTTGAAAGGCTGATGGAACTTGTACTTACCGGGCTAATTGGCGATGCCTGTCTGGTCTACTTGGATGACATCATCATCGTGGGCCGTACGTTTGAGGAACACCTTCAAAACCTGGAACGCGTGCTCATGAAGATTCAGAGTGCCAACCTCAAGTTGAGCCCGAAGAAATGTTCACTATTTCAACGGCAAGTTAACTTTTTGGGGTTTGTAGTATCGGAAGAAGGTATCCGCACAGATCCAGAGAAAATCGCCGCTGTCAAGGATTGGCCGGTTCCAAAAGACAAGACGCAGGTTAGAGCATTTTTGGGTTTGTGCTCCTATTACCGGCGATTCGTGAAGAACTTTGCAGATATAGCCAAACCTCTGCACAAGCTAACCGAGGAGAAGCGACATTTCTGCTGGGATGAAAGTTGCAATATCGCATTCCAGGAGCTCAAGGACCGTCTGTACAAAACACCTATTTTGGGATACCCTGATGCAAGCAAAGAATTTATAGTTGACACAGACGCAAGTGATATAGGACTCGGCGGTGTGTTGTCTCAACGGAATGGTGACCAAGAGGTCGTAATAGCGTACTTCAGCAAGTCGTTGTCAAAACCGGAAAGGAACTATTGTGTCACAAGACGCGAATTGCTCGCTGTGGTAAAGTCGTTGCAGCATTTTAGCAAATATCTTCTGGGACGAAAGTTTCACTTACGAACTGACCATGCTGCACTAAAATGGCTATTGCAGTTTAAAAATCCAGAAGGACAAGTTGCGAGGTGGATTGAACTACTGCAGGAATACGACTTTGAGATCGAACATCGCAGCGGAAAATCTCACGGCAACGCAGATGCATTGTCAAGAAGACCTTGTCCTGAAGATTGCAACCATTGTACTAGGCAAGAGAGTAAGGAAGAGGTATCCGTGAGGATGCTCAGGACGGACCACCTCAGCAACGAATGGAAGGACAGCTTACAACATGCACAGCAGGAAGATCCGGACATCAAGCCGATTCTGGAATGGATAAGGGCCAGTGCTCCCAAGCCTAAGTGGAGCGACGTCTCAGCAATGAGTTCAACCACTAAAAGCTATTGGGCCCAGTGGGACAGCTTGCTGCTTCAGGATGGAGTTCTGTGCCGTAAATGGGAAAATGTTCGGGGAGACAGCTGTTATTTACAAATGGTTGTCCCTAAAGCTAAAGTACCGGATGTTCTACAGCTGTACCATAATGATTATTCAGGAGGCCATCTGGGAGTTAAACGAACTCTACTGAAGATCCGAGAACGGTTTTACTGGGTCCACTGTCGAAACGATGTCGAGGACTGGTGTCGCAAATGTACAAGTTGTGCGGCTGTAAAGGGACCTCAGACTCGTAGTAGAGGTGCATTGAAGTTGTACAATGTGGGTGCACCATGGGAGAGAATAGCCATTGACGTGGCGGGGCCGTTTCCGGAGAGTGAAAGCGGTAACAAGTATTTCATGGTTGTGATGGATTACTTCACTAAGTGGCCAGAAGTCTTCGCCATTCCAAATCAAGAAGCTTCAACAGTTGCAGATAAACTAGTTCATGAAGTCTTCTGTCGTTTTGGAGTACCTTTAGAGATTCACAGCGATCAAGGAAGGAATTTTGAGTCTCAAATATTCCAGGAAACTTGCCGAGTTATGGGTACTCATAAAACAAGAACGACTTCTTATCACCCGCAATCTGATGGAATGGTGGAACGATTTAATCAGACATTGGAGAGGTACCTAGCAAAAGTTGTAGACAATCGGCAACGAGATTGGGACAAGCACATACAACCGTTTTTGTTGTCATATCGAAGTTCTGTTCACGAAAGTACAGCAGTGACACCAGCTTTCGCAAACTTTGGAAGAGAATTACGGCTACCTGCGGACCTGATCACCGGGGTACCACCTGATGCCCCACGCAGTATAACCGATTATGCAAATGACTTGCGGAACAAAATGAATGACATTTATGAGCACGTCAGACAATCGGGCCAGCAAATGTCTGAGAAAATGAAAACCCGGTACGACCGCAAAATGAACAATAAAGGGTTCAACGAAGGTTCATTAGTGTGGTTGCACAATCCAGTCCTCAGCAAAGGGAAATCTCCTAAGCTTCAAGCTAAATGGGACGGCCCGTACCGGATTGTAACCAGGATCAACGATGTGACCTACCGGATACAGAAAGGCACAAGAGGGACTCCTAAGATCGTCCATGTGGATCGCTTGGCGCGTTATTATGGGACCGATAATGCTCGGGACGAGCATGTCTTAGGAGGGGGCAGTGTTGCATGAATAAGTCAACTAGCGCCATCTAGTGTCAGGAGCGGGGGCGAGGGGGGGCTTTGCAGTGAATGACATCACAACCGACAGCGCCATCCGAAGAAACTAAGTTTCTAGAAAATCTATACTCGGACTCTCGGTACCTTACGCGTGTTTGCTTGAACATTCTGGATATTTGCTAATTTAAATAAGTAGGCGCTGCAAGGTGCGATCGAGGCAGTGTTGATTTGGGCGAAACAAGCGAAGCTTCGGAGCGGAATTAAGTGAATTAGTGTGTTTAATTATTAGTGTTTTTAGTTTTAATTTGTGTAAAGTAAATTAAAGTGTTAATTTAGGTAATTTTATCGGCAATTTTTATTGTCACGAACCTCAAGCTCGTAACAATATACATAATGATACTAGATTTACAGTTGTAGCACGAATGGGTCGGCTCGACCGGGGAAGGACCACGCTCTCACAGAATACCAGCGTGAAATGTTTGCTTAATGCTGCTGTATTTCGTATGGTGAGTGTAGAGAATCGGAGAACCTTTTTACTGGAAATGAGGCATTCCATCTTAGTCCTCACGGGTGACAACGCATCTGCATTTTGATTCGTAATCGAGGATAGATGTAGATGTCTTTGGGCCACAGCAACCACTTACCATCAGGTGGGGTTAAAATAATAACCATTTCATTATAATTTCTATTATTTTGAAATTAAAATTTTCTGAGAATAACTGAGTCTAGATAAGTATAAAGATTTACACAAAAACCTTGGGGAAGCACGCGTCGCTTAGCGGCTTGCTTTGAGTCGGCCATGTCAGTGACCTCATATCGGCCGTAGTATATTATTTATTCTGTGACGTAGATAATATTATGTCGGCACGTGTCGGTAAATTCAGAAGCAAATAACATTTTTAGAAATTTAATATTTCTTAAGTTATCTTATTAGAAACCTAAAAACCCCATTTAAAGCAACCAAAAAAAAAAATAATTATATAGTATATATATATATATATATACATATATATATAAATATATATATATATATATATATATATATATATATATATATATATATATATATATATATATATATATTGATTATTATTTTGCTAAGTTTGAATTTTTATAGTATATAATATATAAGTATAAGTATATATAAATATATAGTTTCTTTTAGGCCAAGAAGTATGTACTCTTATTTCTTGTAACATCATTGGCATAATTCTATTGTGTATTGTGCTAATAATGGTATAGGAAATTGGATAATATTGTAAAGCGCCCTTATCAAATTAATAAATAGTTAATCGACTTTTGCTCAAAATTTGGTTTCCATTTTTTGTATTTTTTATAGAGCAGGCTGCGGTCAATAACCGTTCGAGTGTCTTAACAGCCTCCACTCTTTATTGTATGACATAGTATCGTGTATCTTTTATAAGGAGTAACTAAGTTTACTTCTATTTTAGAAAAAAAATTGAGTTACGCGAAAAAAATTTAAACCCTCAAGAACCAATCGTAATAAATTCCACGCGGACGAAGTCGCGGGGAAAACTGGTTTTTTTATAAATTTAAATTAAGTGTTATCATAGTTTAAAATTATATTTTAATGAGAGAAGTAAAGAAAAGGACATTTGTTATCTACATAACAGCACAATATATGCCTCGTTTTTCACGTTAATTTAAAAAAAATGATTACAGTTATATTTTTATACCCGGTTTAGAAAACAACAAAAAATTATATACCATTTAATTCGTCTCCGATGCAGCGTTATTGAAAACACAAGGCTTGCACTTAATTAAGTTTCGGGAGCGGGCCTGAAGCTTTTTAAACACTACATATATGTCTCGATTATATTTATTACTATTTCATTACAATAACGAATTAAAACCAATTCAGTGCAATACTTACTTCCTTAACTAAGTGATCTTAATCTAAATGCAGTGGCTTATATAGGATGGTCAAAAAGTAAACAAACACCTTGATTTGCCCAACGATACTCGTAACAAATTTATAGTGGAGTCAGCGTCTTCTGTGACATTATACTTCATAACATGTTTTCAGTAATCTAATATCAAAAGCTTCATCGGCACAATTCGTGATGTTTTTGTAAAATTATGGCTACTTGCAATTAAAATGTTTACGAGTAAATCTAATAATATCAAAAGCTTAGTCAGTACAATTTGGAATCAATAGGTTTTTTAATGATATTAAGACTACTTCCAGACTGCATAACTACCTAGTATCAAATATACGCCAACAATAAAGCCCCTAATTAGTGTTATTCTGGGAAAATATTTCGTTTCTCTTTCTCCTTCAATAACCTTTAACTCATAACACTGCTAATTATTAGAAAAAAGTTTTATTTTGTATTGTAATAAAATAATTAACTAAGACCCGCTTTAAAATAAAATTCTAGTGTTTTACCTAGATCAAAGAGCACTTCCCGTCTTTCTTTAATTACATTGTGATGGCTGCTAAGTGACCATCTTAGATGTCAGCCATCACAGAGTCCTTACGTTGCATTGTTAAGCGGCAAAACACGTGTTGTATTATCGACGGGGTTATGGAAGACCTACAGACCTAGTGTCTTCCATACCACAGCCGATAATAAGATGTAGTAGTGTTAGGAGCAGCGGCGTTAGGATTAATGGTGACGGTGATAGCGCTTGCAATTAAGGGAGGGTGGGAGTTATTCTTAAACTAGGATCCACTACGGTTATAGCCTTTATAAGAGTATATACGGCATCTTTACTGTAAATGGAATATTTATTTTATTTTATTTTTTATTTTAGTATCTTTATTGCATTCTATTCTATTCGGTCGCTCAGCCAGCTGTGGAGAGGGCTATGCTCGGAGTTTCTCTGCGTGATAGACTCAGAAATGAGGATATCCGCAGTAAAACCAGAGTGACCGACATAGCCCAACGGATTAGTAAGCTGAAGTGGCAATGGGCCGGCCATATAGCTCGAAGAACCGATAACCGACGGGGAAGAAAGGTTCTCGAGTGGCAGCCTCGTACCGGTAGGCGTAGTGTAGGGCGACCCCCCACTAGATGGAGTGACGACCTGGTAAGACATGCAGGAAGTCGATGGATGCAGGTGGCTCAGGACCGTGTTTTGTGGCATTGCTTGGGGGAGGCCTATGTTCAGCAGTGGACTTGTGAAGGGCTGTAATGATGATGATGATGATTGCATTCTATGAGAAAAAAAATGATATAAAGAGCGGACTTAATGCCTAAAGCATTCTTTACCAGTCAACCCATGGTGTGGTGAGAATTTGACGTAGGTGCAGCAATGGAAAAAAGGAAAGAACTAAACTAATACATAAACTAATACATTATTATAACAGATACTCGTACGTTCTCACACACACACACACACACACACACATAAAAATATATATATATATATATATGTGTGTGTAATGTCCACCGAATTTCGGCCACGGCGGCCTGCCACAACGGAGGCTAGCCATCGGCGCAGGACAGGATTATAGTGCCCAAGTGTATGCGCAAGCACAGGTGCACTTTTTATTCCCTCACTCTCATAATCCGATGGGACGGTAAACTGACACGCCCTAGAGATAGATCAGGCGCAGGACCAACGGCTTTATATAGTCATATATATATTTGTCCCTGTTTCTGTAATATATAATTTGTGTACAATAAATTTTTGTAAGAACCACGCGGACACAATTGATCAGCGTAAAATAGCAGCTTAAAGCTGCTGTGTTTGCAAAAATTCAATCAAGAATGCTAACACCACAAACAGATGAGCAATCTGGACACCAAATCGAATAATTATTTTCCCTGCGGAATTCGGATTCGAGGATGAAATTGTAATCAAGATTGGTTAACAGAGCATCGTTGTGATTGTTACAGATGTTGCGACCAAATTTAAGTCTCGAATTGGAAAAAGCGACCATTTTTTACTGTTTATTTCTCGATTATACAAAAATAATAATAATGTAATCTTTCTCTCTCCCTAAGAGTACACTTAACCGACGAGCATGTATGCGTAGGTATATGGATGTGGAAGAGGAGAGAGAGGTGTGTCATAATCGTGTCAAATGTAAGTCTGTAGTTTATTATGGTTAAATTATTATACATACATACATAAGCATTCACGCCTGTCACCCAGAGCGGTAGGCAGATACTATAGACCGCCAATTGGCACGATCCTGACACATCTCTTTCGCTACACACATATGCCTACGCATACATGCTCGTCGGTTAAGGGTACTCCTTTCTCTCTTGGCATATTATTAATATATCGCTAATTTGGTCGATAAAATTTCGTCTAGAAAGAAAAGTCGGAAAGGGATGTCCTTTCTGACTTTGCCGTTCATTTCTGCAATATAAATTTGCTTTATCACTATTTCCTCATTCATTCCTTCTACATGACCATACCGCCGAAGCATTTCTTTCTTAATCCTGGTCACAACAACATCTTGTAAACCACACTCTTCTCTTATCACACAATTTCTCACCCTGTCTCTCAGATTCAGCCCTAATATACTCCTAAATGACCGCATTTCTACGCGATGCGTTTATTCTACTCTCGTGCTTCTTCTGCCACACTCAACTCTCACTACCATATACTAAAGTAGGGACTAACACAGCATTGTGAATTGATATATGTGCCTTTTATGACACATTCTGACTTTCCACAATAGAGTGTAGAGCCCCATTTATCCTATTTCCTGCATTCACTTGTTGTTCTATATCTTTATTATACCTCCTATCCCTGCTAAATACGCATACCAAATATACAAACTCATCTACTTGCTCGATTAACTCCCCTTCTCTGCTTATATCACATATAATTTTACTTTCTTCTCTTTCAAAAACCATAACTTTCATCTTACTTATTGTGACGGCCCAATATTATTATTAATAATTAAATTCAATATAAAGGGGCGTCAAAAATAGTCTTAAAAGATATATATTAAACAAAAAATTATATTAATAACCATAAAATTAATATAAATACATTTCAGACATTAGACCAATAACATAGTAAATTAAAGGCAAAATATTGTCTTCCATAATAAATAAATTTATTAAAAACTTGAAAAAATATTTAAAAAAAGATAATTAACAGAAATACAAGTCGAAAATATTATAAAAATAAAGATAAATAACATTTATAAGATAATTAGAAAATTTGTTGAAAATTGTCTAAGTCGTGGAAGGAGTTCATGTATAAAAGAAAATTTTCCTAAGTTGTTGAAGGAGTTCGTGTATAAAAGAAATTTCCTAAGTTGTGGAAGGAAATCACGTATAAAAGAAAAGTTTCCTAAGTTATGGAAGGTGTTCATGTATAGATGTCTTGTATAGAGGAGCTGCCGGAGATACATACCTGCAGTTGTACATATATATGGGGTGGTCGGGAGCCCGACTGCCTGAAGTACTGTAGCACAATGACTAGTCCTATATATTAGGGACTTATGATATTAAACTCACATGATACAAAAGCAATACTATAGAAGGTCTCCATGATGAATTTGCATTACAATAGTAGGGTCGTGGGTTCGAACCCTATATATTAATGACTTATGAAAGTAAGGTCTATGATACAAAAGCAATACTATAGAAGGTCTCTATGATTAATATGCATTACAATAGTAGGGTCGTGGGTTTGAACCCTATATATTAATGACTTACGTAAGTAAGGTCTATGATACAAAAGCAATACTATAGAAGGTCTCTATAATAAATATGCATTACAATAGTAGGGTTGTGGGTTCGAACCCTATATATGAATGACTTATGAAAGTAAGGTCTATGATAAAAAGCAATATTATAGAAGGTCTCCTTGATGCATAAGCATTGTATGCAGTGGGCGGGTGACCGACTGCTCCTAGTACTGTAGCAAAATGACTAGTCCCTATTAGGGACTTGAAAAGGAATATTATGGTGGCGTGTGTGCTGCTTCACGAGCAATTGGTCCGAGGTAAACTTGGACTCGCTAACCGGTGTGTCCTAGACATATCATCTTAGTGCTCGTGGTAAGCGGGTTTGTTGTAGCAATACGGCTTTCCCGTGGACATCGCACACCCATACCGTTTGTGGGCGACGTCGTAGCGCGTAGCGATGCGTCGTCTATCTTTCGGATTGAGATGAGTGTGTTTGGTAGCACTTTTAAGTGTAACAGGCATACTCAACTTCATGTCTTAGTGCTATAGCGCTATGGTACGTGGAGTTTTGTTCATTGGCGTCTTAGTAGCGTGCTACTATGATACGTTGGTGATATTTTTTATATAACAACAATAAAAACTTTGTTACCAAAATCGATAGGGATCATGTGGGTGTGATGTGAGGGGGGCGCCATCCGTACGATAGTTGCATTGATGCTTACTGCTCCTTGCGGTATTGCGTCTTGTGATGGATCAGCGGGTGTGCTGCGCCTGATTCGACGCACTCTTGTGGTTCTGGTCGATGGAGATAAACAAATAACCTCTTAGTGCCGGTGGTAAGCGGGTTTGTTGTAGCAATACGGCTTTCCCGTGGACATCGCACACCCATACCGTTTGAGGGCGCCGTAGTAGCGCATAGCAATGCGTCGTCTATATTTCGGATTGGGATGATGAGTGTGTTTGGTAGCAATTTTAAGTATAACAGGCATACTCAACTTCATGTCTTAGTGCATTAGAGCTATAATACGTGGGGTTTTGTTCATTAGCGTCTTGGTAGCGTGCTACTATGATACGTTGGTGATATTTTTTATATAACAACAATACAAACTTTGTTACCAAAGTCGATAGGGGTCATGTGGGTGTGTTGTGAGGGGGGCGCCATCCGTATGATAGTTGCATTGATGCTTACTGCTACTTGCGGTATTGCGTCTTGTGATGGATCTGCGGGTGTGCTGCGCCTGATTCGACGCATTCTTGTGGTTCTGGTCGATGGAGGTATGCTGGTGGTGATGTCTGCTGGGTTGTATGGGGGACCTTGGGATGGTGTAAGCTGACGATAGTCGTATTGATGCTTGTTGCGTTCTGCAGCATTGCGTCTCTGCGATGGTTGTTTGGTGGGACGCTATTCTCAATGGCGCTCTCTGCGTCTTGGTTTGACTCACACCTGAGTAGCTTTGCCCAAGTCGGGTCCCTTCATTACGGGGCTGCAGACTGTCTGCCCTCCACGATGTTTTATGTAACAACATAATATTATATCTCTGTAACTTTCCCACCTTTAAATGATTGAAGGCAACTTGTTGGTGGGTGAGACAAACATGATCGAAAATGCATTAACTCAACGTTAGTGACATAAACCCTTTCTGACGGCGAATTATTACTCTTATCTTATAACTGCCTTTTGGCTATATCTGCCGTTGTATTGGTTGGTGGAGCATATGTGTCGACCTCATGCGGGTGGTAGCTGGCGGGAGGATCTGAGGAGACTCTCAAGGCTGCGGCCGAAAGCTGCACAACGTGGGACCCCATTCCCTTGAGGTGAGCAGTAGACTCATGACACGCTCTGCGGCTAGTAGCCGTGCTGATCATGCAATTGGTGGTGATGCCATACACTTACATCACGTCTGCAGGAGCGGCGGTCTGGCAGGTGGTGGCGCTCACGGAGGGTTTACGGCCAGTGTGCCTATTTGCCTAAACCGTGTGACGTACATTCACTGTGGCTGGATTCGCTCGTATTCTGTTTGGCGTTTACACGCATTGACATGCGCGACTTCGGTCGATGTTTGTGCTTACGCACTAGCAAGGGGCCAAGCCTCCTTTTACTGGTTCGCCAGTTATTTTGCTGTGGACTACGGTCCAGTTCCCGAATTAGCTTTCCCTCCGGGGGGAGTGCATCAAAATGGTTAGCGCTCACCGTGCACGGCGTGTAAATGTAGGGCCGTTGTTAAAAATAAATGTAGGAGAGCGAAGCCCTTGTATCGGGTATTTTGTATAAATATATTTTGAGCGTTTTCCGAGCGGGAAGGGATAAATAATAATAAATTAATAATGTAAACCTGATACAAGTTGAATAGGGACGTTTTATGTTCCTTAACCTTTCTCGAGCCCTGTCTTCGTGAACGGGGTTCACTTAGCTTATAAGGCACTACCAACAGCTTTCAATTGCTCTAGTGAATATTCATTCTTCCAAAAGACACCTAAAAGAACTAGTTACTAAACAAATACAACGTAAATAAGGGTCCTAACTAAGACGATCACGCCAAAATATTACAAACGGCCTATTATTAAACCCTTTGAAAGATCATTTAGAATGATCAAAACAAAACATATTTATCCTGGTCACATATATATAATTTTAATATAAAGGGGAATATAATATATTTAGTAGTTAATATATTTATAATATGAGAGGGGTGAAGCGTTACATTATGTTCACTTTCATACCCTTTTCTTTTAATGGCTGTTTGTTAATGATACCATCATTTGCAACTCGGCCGCTGACGACGGGAACATAACTTGGTCAGCGGCGTACAAAAGGCATTTGACGGTTAATTCACACATTCTTAATCTGTAGTACATAAGTAGGTTGAACAGCCACGGGGAAGCCACACAGCCTTGTCCGACACCTTTATGGATGCCATTCCAGTCCGAGTAGACCCCGTTGATCCTAAAACAAGCACTAGAGCCCCTATAAAGAGACTTGAATGCCTGTATCAACCCAGCGTTCAACATAAATGAGTTCAGTGTTTGCCATAACACATTCCTGTCCACTCCATTATAAGCCTTTTCCATGTTCATGAATGCACAAAAATCTTTTCGGTTTTTGACTAAAAACTTCTTCGCGTCACATGGAAAAGACTTTATCTGTACACCCCACTCCCTTTCCAAATCCCGCTTACATATTCCAAATTTTTCCATCAGTTTTTTTCAGAACCCTTTCAAATAGTACCTTAACATACAATTTTCCTAGACTGCTAAGAAGGCTGATACCACATTAGTTTTTACAGTCCTTCTGCGACCCTTTTCTTTTATATGTTGGGACTATCACGGGTTTGTACCAGTCTTCCTGTACCTTCTTCAGTTCCCAGCATAAATTAAACAAGGTGTACAATAGGCCTGCTACCACTTACTTTCCCGCTCTTAGCATTTCGAGTGAAACTTTATCATATCCGGCTGCTTTACCTACTTCCATGCTTTTCATTACTTTCATTACTTTCATTATTTCATCTATACTTATCTCCATATCTTTTTTTTCTTTTCAAGAAAGTATATGTGCCTTTTATGACACAGAATGTGTCATAAGAGGCACATACGCTGTGTTAGTCCCTACTTTAGTATATGGTAGTGAGAGTTGAGTGTGACAGAAGAAGCACGAGAGTGGAATAAACGTATCGCGTAGAAATGCGGTCATTTAGGAGTATATTAGGGCTGAATCTGAGAGACAGGGTGAGAAATTGTGTGATAAGAGAAGAGTGTGGTTTACAAGATGATGTTGTGACCAGGATTAAGAAAGAAATGCTTCGGCGGTATGGTCATGTAGAAGGAATGAATGAGGAAATAGTGATAAAGCAAATTTATGTTGCAGAAATGAACGGCAAAGTCAGAAAGGACGTCTCTTTCCGACTTTTCTTTCCAGGCGAAATTTTATCGACCAAATTAGCGATATATTAATAATATGCCAAGAGAGAAAGGAGTACCCTTAACCGACGAGCATGTATGCGTAGGCATATGTGTGTAGCGAAAGAGATGTGTCAGGATCGTGCCAATTGGCAGTCTATAGTATATGCCTACCGCTCTGGGTGACAGGCGTGAGCGCTTATGTATGTATGTATAATAATTTAACCATAATAAACTACAGACTTACATTTGGCACGATTCTGACACACCTCTCTCTCCTCTTCAACATCCATATACCTACGCATACATGCTCGTCGGTTAAGTGTACTCGTAGGGAGAGAGAAAGATTACATTATTATTATTTTTGTATAATCGAGAAATAAACAGTAAAAAATGATCGCTTTTTCCATTCGAGACTTAAATTTGGTCGCAAAATCTGTAACAATCACAACGATGCTCTGTTAACCAATCTTAATTACAATTTCATCCTCGAATCCGAATTCCGCAGGGAAAATAATTATTCGATTTGGTGTCCAGATTGCTGATATGTTTGTGGTGTTAGCATTCTTGATTGAATTTTTGATAAAGAATAAACTTTAATTAAAATTAATTGGTTGATTTAATCGAATTTTTGATAAAAAATAAACTTTTCTCGCCGCTTCATTTTATTTGCATGGAACAAAGAAAACTATATAAAATTAATTAAAATGATTAATAATATATTAATTGAAAAAAATTATATCGATTTTATAAATTGATTTCTTATATTTTAAAACGAAAACAAAACAACATATAAAATTTCATTTTATTGCGTTTAATTTTATCTCATTTTTAATTCTCCATGTGTTCCGTAAAAATTTAAAATTAAAAGCGATAGAATTCATAACCTTGTTTGGGAAATTTGTATAAAATGATCATCACCATCAACATCATACTTGAAGGCCTTTCAAAGTCCAATGTCTGTACACGGGCCTTTTTTATAGATTATTTCACCTGATGGTAAGTAAATGTCATAAAACACACACACACACACACATATCTTACCTTTCCACTTCAGATTTCATAGCTTTCTGATTGACCTTGAGCTTTCACATACGGCCAGCGATGAAGTAGTCTCAGATCCAAATTATGTCTTCACTGACAACAGGCACTGATTGTCCACTCTTGTTCAAGTTTTGAGAAACACGAGATGAGAAAATGTGTTGCATCTACCAAACATTACCCAGTCGAGTCAGGTTGACCTCTTGGTCGATGTTGAACTTACCTAATCGGAGAATTTGTCAAGGTACACATACTCGTCCACATCATTGAGCACTACCCCAACAACTACCAACATATATGTGACATGGATGTTACACAATAATTTTTGTCTTGTTCGTGTCTATTTTAAGACTCATCCATCTGGAGACCCTTTTGAGATCAATAAACGTAATGCTAGATTCACCGGCGATTCCGTCATAATGACTACATCGTCAGCAAATCGAAGGTGACCGCTGAATGCTTAATTATGCTGTTTTATTTTCAGTCCAGTACCTTGAAAACGTTTTCCAACCAACGCAGCGGAGAATAATGTCACCCTGTTTTACATCCCTCCACAATTTGATAGTTTTTCTACTATGGTTTTCTATTTGAAAGTCTTTGATTGAATCGAAATTGGGCCTGTGTAACAATCACTTCAGCGGTGCCAGATTGACAGTCGGTTAACGAGGCGATGAAATGTTTTTATTGAACTAAATTATTATTAAACTAAATTAAATTATATAATTTTTTTTAAGTGATAACTATATAATATTTTTCGATAATATGTAGCGCATGTAACTGAATATGACTTTATTTATTTCAAATCGTTCCAAATATACTTTTTATCCTTAAAAAACCTTTTGTCCACCGAATGTCGCACGCTTAGTTCTTGCTAGACAAATATGCGTGCAGTGGTAAAAGGAAGCGCTAAAATACTTTTACCGTAGGAATTTCTTGCCAATTTTAAAATACGAACGAAACTAAACCTCGAGTAAGTAGCTTGTTTAAAAAATATTTGTCAACAAAAATCATCAAATGTCACATTTCGCTGCTTGTTTTTTTTAACCTTTTTGTTTACAACGAGAGAACGTAAACAGTCTTTTTAAATTTTTTACTTTGGTACGCTTGTTTTTAAAGCACTTCCTTTGTGACTGTATAATTAAATATTATTAACTTTTGTTATTACTTTCAGCATGGCGCAATGATAATTAGGTTGCAGATATCTTCATTAATAAATGACTACATCATATTTTTAGGGTTCTGTAGTTAAACAACAAGGAACCTTTATAGTTTCGCCAAATCTATTCGTCGGTCCTCCACGGAGACCCTAGGTGCTATAAAGCTGTAACTATATTAATATATTAATCTATTAACTATATTAATCACGCCTACAAAGTTGTAAAATAAAATCTTGACAAACATTTTTATTTTTGGGTTTTTACCTCCTATAGATGTAAAGGGAAATGATTTCTTTTACACACCTATTCCATCGTGGTAAAACTTTTAGGCATATGGAACAAAATATTTGTATAATTTTGTATTTCGCAACACGCGCCACTGAAAATGTTTATTTTAATTTTAAGTGCTGATTAACCATAGTTTCGGTCCTAAAAAAAATCGTCTGGAAGTCTTCATGTCCCAGAAATAAAATATTTCGAAAATATTTTAAGTACTCTAACACGCGTTAGGGCATCGCAGCGTACTCTTTATTGCTTTATTGCTCAAATAAACCTTCGTTAGCTTTATTGAAATTTTCATTTTCGTTATCAGTAAAGTGTACCAAAATGTTATTTATACATTTACCAAATAGAAAATCATAAAAATAACTTAAATTTAAAAGTTCTACTTTTAAATGTAAGTTTTCTGCTTTCCCAATATAACAACTTTAAAAAGTATGTAGAAGCGACAAACATTTTATTGAAACGATGAAATTCGATTTCAAGCAGTAAGTACTTCAAATCTATTATGTTTGCCTTTTCTGTAAACTCATCTGAACTTGACGGAATTTCAACGAGAGGGTAACATTTATTTGCTCCCATGAAACATTTCTCAAAACTATGTATATTTATATCCGTACAGTGGTGGAGTAGGAATATCCACTACCCGGTAAAACGTCCCGTGGATGTCGTAAGAGGCGACGGAGGAAAACAAACCAGAAGATGAGCAGCAGCGCCTTCGTAGTAACAATAAAAAAATGTAAAAAATGCGCTTTTCAAACCGCCTGCAACTAAGGAAAATATCCAATTATGAGTCAATTTATGAAGAAGATTAAGTTTTTAGAGGACTTTCATAATTTGCAATGAATGAATAGAATGGATAATTGAATATATGATGAGAGAAACTTCAAGAGGAGGAGGGCTACTTATTTTTATAAAGGAACAACTAAACTTTTCTACGCAAACAATCAACACCAACGTGGCGGAAATAATTCATGGAAATTTAACGATCGAAAAAAGGAGTTTTCATATTCTTTGCATATATAGACCACCTGCTAAAAATAAATATGGTTTTATTGAGTGCCTAAATACAATAATGAGTCGTATTTGACATACCGCCTAGACTACATGTTTTATCTTTGCTCCTCAAAATATCGTATTGTTAATGTTGTTGTCAGTGCTAAGAAAAATAAGTTTTGTAACAAGTATATCAACACTTTAGTTATCATTCTATACCGTACTTAACTAATTTAAAGTGGTGAATTTCAAGTGTTCTAATATTTTGTTTAATCATTTTTAACATAAGTTTACCGTCAGTTAGTGTTAATGAGTTGTGTTTTGATAAAACGCGTAAGCGACACATTGCACGGCGCTTAAGACGTGTTTGTCGTAACTTCACTTTAGCACCGATTCCGGCGGCGGCCTTAACTTGGAGTTGATATTTATTAAATTCATACGGCGAAGAAAGCAGATAATTTCATTTCACTTAATAAGTTAAGTTAAAATTATTATGGCTGTGTCATTGCAATTATGTGGATGTTGCTCTAATGAATCAGTTGAAGAAGTTGAACAGTTCATTAATTGTACGCACTGTAATAAATCTTACCATTTTTTATGTTTATCCATTCCTGAAATCGCTAGGAACTCTGAGGCTTATGACAAATGGAAATGTCCAGCATGTATAAATTCAGCACCAAAGACCTCAAAAAAGGACTGCACACCTATTCGTACTATTCCTTCGACCAGAGGAAATAAAAGACCGGCATTAAACTCTCCTCCAAAAGCAAGTCCTGTTACAAGTGAAAATGTTCGTACAATTGTCCAAGAGGTTATTAAGAAAGAGTTCAACGATATGCTAAAACTACTAAATAATAGTATGATCGGTGTTATCACTGAGGAGCTGGAACCTATAAAAAACGAAATGAGGGACCTGAAAGAATCTATGTCCTTTATTAATAAAAAAATTGAGGAAATCAAGTCGGAACAGCTTGCAGCTAAAAATCTTTTAAAACACTGCAAGATATAAATTCTGATTTAGGAAATACAGTTTCTGACATGTTGCAACGACTTAATTATTTGGAGCAGCAATCTCGATCCAATAATTTGGAGATTCAGCGTTTGCCTGAAAACAAACATGAAAACGTATACACGACTGTCAAACAGATGGGAATTGTAATTGGATGTGAGTTAAAAGATGAAGATATACTTCACTGTACCCGGATAGCTAAAATGAGTTCTAACAACACTCGTCCTCGATCTATCGTAATCCAATTGGCTTCTCCTAAAGTACGTGATCAGATTTTGGCTGCAGTTATCAGCTTCAATAAATCAAATCCGCAAAACAAACTCAACAGCGTGCACTTAGGTCATACTGGTATCAAAAAACCAGTTTATGTTGTCGAGCATTTGACTCCATCTAATAAAGCTTTACATGCAGCTGTTAGATTGAAATCAAAAGAAAAAGGATATAAATACGTTTGGGTAAGAAAGGGTAAAATCTTTGTTAGAAAAGATGAAAATTCTGAATATATTTACGTAAAAAACACGGACACTTTAAGTAAAATAGTATAACTTCACTTCTGTATATCTAAACATCCTTACATATTTTGTGAAAGTAACAGAAATATCAGAATAACATTCAAAAAATTAAAGATATATTACCAGAATAGTAGAGGTTTAAATACGAAAACACAAACATTTTATCGAAACGTTTGCTGTAATGATTACGATATCATAATTTTGACAGAAACGTGGCTGAATAGCGCAGTTCTGAATAGTGAACTGTTTGATAACAGATACGTGGTATACAGGAGGGATAGAGAAAGTTCCAATCTACAAAGCCGTAAAAAAGGAGGAGGAGTGCTGATTGCTATAAAGAAGAATATTAAATTGAAACGCATTCAGTCTTGGGAAAGTAGCTGTGAAGATTTATGGGTTATTATGGACTTTCCTTTGTCACATTCTATCCGTCAAATTGCTTTTTGTGTAGTTTATTTACCACCACCCGTACGAGGTACTGTACTAGAGCATTATATAAATCATTGCAATAACGTTTTTGAACAGATAGTAAACTCACATGTTTGTATTGTGGGGGATTTCAACTTAAGTAATGTAGATTGGAGTCTTATAGGAAACCAAACCTATACTTCAATACCAAATCTTAGCCAAACATTGATAAATTTCGCTAACGTTAACAACCTCGTTCAATACAATCGTGTGACTAATATAGCCGGTTGTATACTTGATACTTGATCTTGTTTTAACAACGATCTCATCTTGTAGTGTAAGCAAAACTATTGATGCTTTAAGTAAAATTGACTTACAATATCCACCTCTTAATATTGTGATTCACGGAGATAATGAAACTAGATTACCATATAATATCAATAATAAGAGACCAAATTTTTATAAAGCAAATTACGAATTAATCCGTAAATTTTTACGAGAAATAAATTGGGTAGAGAAGTTTGATGGTCTGTGTGATGTGGATGAGTTTCTAGAGATCTTTTACGAAATATTATACATAGCAGTACAAAATTTTGTACCTCATTATAAATCGAAAACTTACAAATTTCCAGCTTGGTTTGATCATAAACTTATTAAATTATTGAATGAAAAAAACAGGATACGGAAGCGATATAATAAATATAAAAATCCGTTAGATAGAATCGAATTAAAACTTATAGGCAAGCGTTGTGGAAACTTAGCAACTAAGTGTTACAATCGCTATCTGAAAAAATGTGAAGATACACTCTCGAAAAATCCCAAACTATTTTGGTCGATGGTGAAAGACAAGAGGGGTGGGTCAAGTACATTTCCGACAACCATGAGCGATGGATCATCTTCCAGCTCAGATAGTTCAGCTATATGTGAAATGTTTGCTTCTTACTTTTCTTCCGTTTATAGCCCAGAGGATGATGATAGTTATGACGAATGCATGTCCGATTACTTACAATCACTAGTAAATAACAGCTTATGTCTCTCAAATCCAAAAATAGAACATGATACAATTTAAGAAAAAACTCAAAGGACTAGATTGTAATAAAGGCGCAGGGCCAGACGAAATACCACCAATTTTTATAAAAGAATGTGCTTCGGAATTAATATATCCTTTAAAAGTTATTTACAACTTGTCTTTAGCATCTGGCATGTTTCCTTCAAAATGAAAATAGCAAAAGTATTTCCCATACATAAGTCGTCAAATATCGATATAATTTCCAATTATAGACCCATTTCAATTTTGTCAACCTTTGCCAAGGTATTTGAGTCGTTGATTTGTCATCATCTTCAACAGCACTTAAGCCTCTATATAAGTGACCATCAGCATGGGTTCTTCAGGTCTCGGTCCACTAGTACGAATTTAGTTCCTTTTACGGAATTCTTGTACGAGGCTATTGACATGGGCCATCAGGCTAATGTATTTATACCGACTTTAGCAAAGCTTTTGACAAGGTTTCGCATAAGATTTTGATTTCTAAGTTGTGTGCCTACTGGATTTGTGGCTCGTTACTCAAATGGTTGAATTCGTATTTAGTACAAAGGACCTTCCTAGTTGCAATTAATGGTTCTCAATCAAGTACTAAAACTATAAGTTCCGGTGTTCCTCAGGGTTCTCATTTGGGACCAGTCTTATTTCTTTTTTTCATAAATGATATTAAAAATATTTTCTATTTTCAAAATATTTTTTATATGCTGATGACTTAAAATTTATGAGAATAATTAAGAGTGATGATGATACTAAATTATTACAAAGTGACATTGATAGACTAATCCAATGGTGCTGCAACAACAGAATGGACTTAAATACAAGTAAATGTTATCATGTTAAATACTCCAGAAAACAAAATTTAATACATGTAAATTACTTTATTCATAATACTAAAATTAGGGAAGTAGAGACCATTCGGGATCTTGGCGTAATATATGATAAAAAATTAACTTTTGTACCCCATTTGGATAACATAATTATGAGAGCATCTAAAATGTTGGGTTTTGTCATAAGAAACTCAAAAAATATGCATTTCAAAACCAAAATATTTCTTTACAACAGTCTAGTTCGTAATATTTTAGAGTATTGTAGTGTGGTCTGGAGGCCACACTATGCTACACATTCATTACGTATCGAACGTGTTCAAAAGCGGTTCCTCTGGCATCTAGCATTTTCTGTTGGTAAAGCAAAAAAAGCTACGGTCATATAATAGTAAATTGCATCATTTTAATTTAGAAACCTTAGAAAGTCGCAGAAAGTATAATGATGCAGTTTTTGTACATAAAATATTTAATTCTACATTTAATTGCCCCAGTTTAATGGAACTTTTTAAGTTTCGTGTACCTTCGAGATTACCTCGCATTTCTATTGCACCACTTAGTCCACCATTAAGAAGAACTGTCTTGGGAAAGAATTCTCCTTATGCCAGGTTCTGCAAAGTTATTAATAGATATAGCGATCTAATCGACATTCACTTTGACTCACCCAAAACATTCTCTAAGTGTCTCCGTTAATAGCGTAAATTAAAATAGATTTCTTAGTTTTTTTTAAAGTTTTTTTTAGTTTATGCAGCACTAATCTTACTAATAAATATGTATTTAATTTTAGTTGAGGAACAACTTATTGTTTTTCAGTTTTTTTTTATAAAGTTATATATGCATGCGGAGTTTACCTTTAAGTAATTGTTGCACTTGTGTTACTTTTAAGTAATTGTATTAATTTGATGTGTTAGTGTTATCAATTGTTGGTGAACCTAATAAAGAGAAAAAAAAAATAAAGGAAAGAATATCGCCTCAAGATGATATTATTGTCATAGGAGACATAAATATCGATACTTATATTAACAAGTGTAATCAAATTATTTCAAAATATAATCTAACTTTGTGTGAACACTTTGTTGTATTTGGAATTTAATCCAATATTTTTACCCGATTGCCCCAAAAAGAAGGTAATGTTTTTCAATTGTACGTACTATTTATGGTGTGCTGTTAGATTCGTCTAAGCTGTGGAAGTGAATTAAGTTCTGATCAGTTTACAGAAAAGGCAAATATTTTAGATTTTTTTTACTCGTATCCTTGTATATGCGTATGCATTTCCATTTTATGTGATCTTACCTTCTAAACTTACCGTCGGATTTTGACAAATTATATTGAACTATTGGTTTTGACGCATCTCTTACGCCATCACACCTTACCCGGTTTTTATGTTAGTATTCTTTGCGAACGTGATTTTATCCTGATCGAGTCAACCCATTTGTGTTGCAGCTAACAACCTAGCGTGGATTTATGGCGCAAAAACTTTAATAAGAAACTTCACTCCATTGTTTATATTCAAAACACAAAGAAAATTCATTTGAAAGCAAACAATATTCGCAGTTCGAGAAGTTTTTTTTCATTATTGACCTAGAAAGGTAAAGCGAGACACGGAGACTCATTTTAAATAGCCCTGAGAAAACCCATATTAATAAAGTCGATGCCATTTTTGAAAAAAGTTTAGCATGATCGGTATAGTAGTAGTTACGATATGACCGAGAAATAGAGGATCGACCGTAAAATAGTTTTGATCCATTTGAAATAAACACTCTATAATACAAAAAATCTGGTTATACCACACCAACACACTGAAAGAAACCCAATGAATCTTGTACTCATTTGCGATTCTCTATTGAAACATAATGAAACCAAACCATTTTTTAAAAAAGATTGATCAATTGTGGTCATTGGTGATGAAAATTGGATCACCTACGACAAGACTGTGTGGAAAAAATCGTGGTCAAAGGGTAGTCAAGATCCACAGACTATAGTATACGTAAAATTAAATGTGATTAAACTTTGAAAAAAGTCTTGAATTTTTACATAATATACGAAGAATCTTTTTCTACGATTTTATTAAGAGTAGTAAAGGGAAAGCCATCACTGTCAGTCACTATAACCTTCTTCAAGAAATATGCACTACTACAAAATACTATTTTACTGCATTTGGTATTTACTTATTCATTTGTTATTTATAACCAATAGAAGTTACTGTGCACTATTCAGTAATTTAGGTTCTATACTATAATGAGATTAACAAACTTGATTAATTCTCTAGATGAAATGGATAGTCTAATAAGCCAAAATAAAATAAATTTTTTCTGTATTTTTTTTTTACTTATAACATGGTACTTATCACAAGTACAAAGTTGATAATTATTTTTACTTGTCTATTTGACAAGTAGTACCTCTCTTAAAATATAAATTTTAGGTGTGCGTGTGTACGTAATTCTACTCCTCCTAAAGATTGACCGACTTGATGTAATTTTTATGGGTATTTATAGGATGGATGGTACTTAGCTAAAGTTGAACCCGGTATGTGGCGCTGTTGTCGAAATCTAGAAATCAGCCGTACGAAACCGGGGTGGTCGCTAGTATCATGTAAATAAGAAAACGTAATTATTATTCGAATTCATTTCTCACTAAATTTCCGTAAATTTTGTTGTAGACCTTGAAATAAAGGTATACAATATTTACTTCCGCAATGCCGCGGTAAAATAAATTGGTATTTCTTACATTTTTAGCTGGATAACCTAACCTAAATAAAGTTTATTTTAGAGTTTACACATTTGCGATACATAATTGTAATTTAATTTTTAATATTTTCGTAGCTACATTAAGGAAATCAAATCTTATGCAAAGTTCCTTGATACATTAAAAGTTTATTTTATGTTCTTGACTCGAAGTTGCTCTAGCCACAATTTTACTAGAGTAACAGATGACGTACTATTGCTTTATTAATCTTATGTAATACAGTTTTGTTTTAAGATAATATGACACGATTTACAAAGAATAAGACATAAGTATATTTAAAATTTATAAATACAAATTAGTAAAAAGCTTTATAAAGTAACTTCTCGGCAAAGGTCATTGTTATTTAAATATATATCTTAATATAACTATATCATGACTCAAAATGCACAATCTAGGTTTATAGGCATGTATTCACTTTGATTAGTGCGAGTGCAGATGATTAGTAATTGCGGGTGATTAGTGCAGGTTTGTAGTGTAAGTAGTGTCCAATTCTGTTTAGTGGCTGTGTTTTGTAAACTCAGTTGTTAGCCGTCGAGTATAAACTTCTTTACTTCCAACCCCCGGTATGTTTACAGAATCGCTTATACGTAGAAATGCCGCGTCACGGGCTCCCTTAATTTTGCAGTTAAAGTGTTTAATATTGTAAAGACATTCATGTTTTAGATGCTCCTGCACAAATTTATAGGTTATGTCTTCGATCCACTTTGCCATTTTTGCAACACAAGCGAGCGTCCGACGCTAAACGCTAGACACTGCTGTCCAGACGTGTTTATTGGCAGACATGTTTAGGGGGAAGGGAGGACGCACAGGACGTGAATAGTCGCAGTTCACTCGTAAAAAAATAGAACATGCTTCTAATCACTTTACTACGCAGACTACTAATCACGTGCACTAATCCCTAATCAAAGTGAATACAGGCCTTTTTTGGTCTTACATGTCAGATTTATAGCTATAATAAATTCCTTGTAGTCACCTCTTAGTTAACAGTCCATATTTGATAGATTTATTATATCTCAATATAATAAATCTATCAAATATGGACTATTATACATTTAAATTTTTTTCTCTCAATACAGAATTTGTGTCTTATTTTTAATTTTGATTTTGGGTCGGTAACTATCATAATGTCGTATGATAATGTCAGAGACATTATCGATCAGTGACGTAATCTATAAATTCACGCTTAATGAAATAAATGAACTGTACAGACGTGTAACTTATTTACGACTTTATAGTTTAAAATCTTTTTAGTTTCTATAAAAAGTTTATATGCAGATATAAAACTCTTTTATTCCATTTTCAAAACTTAAAAATGTAAGTAAAATATACGTCAAGACGCGTTTGGTCAAGGAAAATTAAAATTGTTCTACTGATACGAATCAATGAAAGGAGATTATAGATTGTTTTTCTTTTTTAATTTAATGTGCCCTATGATCTTTAAGAGTCATGTTAAATCGTCATTTGAGTCGAGATAAAACGTTACGAGCCGTGGCCATGTTAAAAAATGGTGCCATTCAACGCGTCGTTGCTGAGGCTCTACACATCAGCCAAAACGTGATATCAAGATTGTGTTCACGTTATCGCAATACTGGGGATGTGGCTGAACGGCACACGGGTAGATACCGTGTTAATACGCAGAGACAGGATGCAACTACTACAAAGGCTCCAGGAGAATCACCAGCTGCTAGTAAGCGACAAAACCGTGCGAAGGAGGTTGCATGAATTTGGTCTTCATGCAATCGCCACTGTTCCATCATTGCGACATGGCAATCGCGGTCGGTGGCTTTCGTGAGCTCGGGAGCATTTACCATGGAATAACGAAAAATGGTCTTTTGGTGCTGTTCATCGATGAGTCTCAGTTTGGGTTTCATCCGGGTTTACGAAGAAGCCCAAGGTGTGTTAGCCGTCTACGGCACCCTCAGGAGGTCAACAAATATCTAGGCGGGGCAATCATAATGTGGGCAGGAGGCTGCTGGTTTGGATCCAAGGCAGCATTACTGCACAAAAATACCACGAGGAGATAGAAGAGCCTGTTATTCTCCTAAACAAAACCAAATAGGCCAGGAACCAATAGGTACTATTGGTTTCGGCCGCTCTCCGAGACCACGATATTCAAGTTTTGGATTGCCCTGCACAGTCGCCCGATTTTATTCCTATTTAGCATGCCTGGGATATGTTACAACGAAAAGCTTTCAAAGATTTCTCGCCAAATTTGATGAAGGAATAACAACTTTACGAACACTTGCAAAGGACATGGGACCTCATACTGCAGCAAGATATTGACAAATTAATTTTAAGTATGAACAATCGATGTCGATGTGTAATTAATGTAAGAGGCGTGGGCAGAGGTGGGATTATAAATAATTAGATTTTATAAGAGTTTTTGGTATTTTAATCAAAATTAATAGTTTTATGAAAATGAAGTTTTTTTATCACGCTAATTTTTTACGGCGATTTAAAAAAATAACAAAAATATTACGAAATGTTTTTTTAGTAAAAACCTTTAAATAACCTATCATTCTTACATTTATTAAATCAGAAAATTCTTCATAGATAGATATTTGATAAAACAAAAAATTTTCTTAGATTCCGTTGATGTGTGTATATCAAGCAGACGATTATTTAGAAATTTTTAAATGGCTATAAGTTTTGAACGCCTCGCTCGATTTTGAATTACTTGACGTTATTCGAGACAGTTTTTAAGTGTAAAACTTGTTTATCAAGTCGTGAGCTGATAAACCGAAGAATTTAAAAGTTATCTCGAAAAACGATTATTTAGAAATATAAAATAGCTATAATTTTTAATGCGTCGTTCGATTTTGACTTACTTAGCGACTTCCAAAGGAGTTTTTGAAGTAGAAAAAATTTTCTTTGATTTCTGGAGTTGATAAGTCAATTATAGTAATAATAGATGAATTTGAAAGTTATTTAGCAAAAACTGAAAAAAATTCATTGGCCAATTTTTTCACTTTACATAGCCTGTCAAGCTGGAACAAAGACTATGTCGCTAAATGTTGTTTCAGTCGGTGCTTATTTGTATGACAAGTAAATAACAATTTAAAGAAAAATATATATTTTTTAATTTCTTTGATGGTCAATAACATACTCTCTTGCTTATTTTATTAAGGTATTGTATTCTTGCTATATTATATTAACGTAATCGATGTAGTCGTAACGTAGTCGATGAGAACATTAATTTAAAACAACGTATTACGGATTTAAATAATCATCTGTCGGAGGTCGATACTACTTTATCCGATCTTAATGAGCAGTCAATATCGTTTGATACACGGCTTAAGACAGAACAGTTGTCTATTACTGGATCATCGAATAAAATATATATAAATGAACATCTAACCTTAAAAAATAAACAGATTTTTCGAGAATCCCGTGAAAAGGCCAAAACATGTAACTACAAATATGTTTGGTACAAGAATGGTACAGTTTTGGTACGAAAAACTGACTCATCTCCTGTCTTACCAATACGCTCACTACAGGATCTTAAAAAAATTAAGCCTTAGAACAATTTGTAATAGAAATTTGATATCAATTTTATTTTTATTTTCTTACTGTTTATTTTTATTATTACATTTTTGTACTGATATATGGGGGATACTGATATATGAGCATGTTGTTTGCACATTTACTTCTACAAAAAGGTCAGTAACTTATTTTCTAGACTATTTTATAAAACTATACTTTAAAATATACTATGTATTATGTAACAAAATTTTAAACTATCTAATACTTTATTGTTATACACAAAACATTAACATAATTAGGATATTTTTAGTCATTAATTATTATGCACAAATACGGCGCAATGATAAAAGAAATTTTAAAAATTCATCTCATCTACTTAATTTAAAATGTGTATCGAAAATTAATCTTTTTTTTTCACAATATTTCTAATGAAATACTGAATAAATTATGAACTTTTATTAAATGGATCCCGAAATAAAAAACATATCATTTTACTATCAGACCTGTCGAGGCTTAAGAACTAAGTTGCACACTCTTTTTATGAATATTTTACTTCACGATTATGAAATAATAATATTGACAGAAACTTGGCTTCATAGTGGCATTTATGATAACGAATTAATAGATCAACGTTACAAAGTATTTCGCGATCGGAATCGGACGGTGACCGGCCGTAAAGACGGCGGTGGCGTATTAGTAGCGGTGCGCAGCTCACTTGCTGCCGTGCCATACGGCCTGCCCTTCGCGCCTCACGCTCCCCCCGAGCCGCCTTCTATTGTTGACCATACCATGATACTTATAGGTTCGGGTTCTAATAAGCTTCTGTTATGCGCTACATATATTCCACCCGATTTAAATAACGAAGTATACCTTTCTTACCTAGATTACATATGTTATGTCATGCAACCTTTAGACTCATGTAAATTTTTAATGGTGGGAGACTTTAACTTACCCACAATTAATTGGCTTCCTAAAGATAATTATCTGGAACCTACCTTTTATAGTAACGCATCTTTATCTTCTAGGCACTTAATTAATTTTATGGCTTTGACGGACAGCTTCCAATTTAATCACTTTAGAAACTTAAATGACCGCACCTTAGATTTATTTATATCAAATATTTTAGAATGTAAAATTATGGATGCTCCTTATAATTTGTTACCATTGGATAGTCTTCATCCTACTTTTTATGCTTTAGTGCCTTATATGCATGATAACAAATCTACGCCAAAGATTTCACGAAGACAGCTTTGTTTTCGAAATGCTGACTACTCCGTCATAAATAATGAGCTTTCCAAGGTAGCATGGGACGAAATGTTCTCAGGTAAATCTGCTGAAGAGGCTGTGATAGATTTTTACGAAATACTTTATGGTTTTATTAAAAAGTTCATACCTACAAAAATCTTAAAACAATCTTCATTCCCAGTTTGGTTTAACGCCACTCTGATTCACACTTTCAAACGTAAAGAGCGGGCCTAGATCAAGTGGAAAAAATATGAAAACTCTTATGATTATAACGCATTCTCTAGGTTTAGAAAGTACTTTAATAAAGAGTGTGCAAAAAGATATAAAAACTACATGTCGTCAATACAAAATAATATTAAAAAAAGATATAAAGCATTTCTGGACATATATATCAAAGCGTAAAAATACTGCTAGTATTCCGGACAATGTTTACTATAATGATAATAACGCCACTAATCATACAGTAGCATGTACCCTATTTTCAATGTTTTTTCACTCAACCTTTGAAGCATCTTCAGTTTCAACTGAATATGATATTGATAGTATCGACTTTACACAGTGCCCTGATTCACACATTAATTTAACATCTATCATACTATCAGAGGATGAAGTTCTTAAAGAGTTACAGGCGTTAAATACAAACAAGGGTATGGGGCCCGATAATATATCACCAGTATTTCTGAAAAATACAGCAGTTAATATTGCTAAACCGCTGTGTTTCCTTTTTAATAAATGTTTAAGTGAAGGTATATGTCCTAACATATGGAAAGCCGCTAGAATCGTGCCTGTATATAAGTGTGGTTCAAAACGAAATGTTGAGAACTACCGTCCTATTTCTATTTTATCAGCTGTGTCGAAGCTCTTCGAACGATTAATTTTTAATTCTATATATCCATCACTGCATAATTTAATCATACCCGAACAACACGGTTTTGTAAGACGACGATCAACTACTACCAATTTATTAATATATCTAACGGACTTATTCGAAAATTTAGACTCAAATCATTAAACTGACTGTATTTATACAGACTTTCGTAAAGCCTTCGACAGAGTTGATCACAAAATCCTACTTGATAAAATTGCTTTCAACGGTATACGTGGCAATCTTTGGCGGTGGTTTAAATCATACGTAACTAACCGCACGCAAAAGGTTGTTATTAATGGTTACGAATCAGAGTCTGTGTCTATCACCTCCGGGGTACCTCAAGGATCTATATTGGGACCACTATTATTTATACTTTTTATTAATGATATTGACTCCTGTTTTCAGCACAGTAACTTTTTACTATATGCTGAAGACCTTAAAATTTATCGTACCATTTGTGACAATGATGATCACCTCAGATTCCAGGATGACTTGGACCGCTTTACTGCTTATTGTATAAAAAATAAATTAAGTCTTAGTATTAATAAGTGCAAAATGTTAACTGTTACTAAGAAAATTAATGTTAATCAACAATCATATTCCCTGTGCAGCTCTACTATTGAAAAAGTACATTCTACTTGTGACCTCGGCATTACCATTGATAGTAAATTAACACTCGATACACATGTTGAACAAATATGTAATAAAGCTCTTAAAATATTTGGGTTTGTAATGAGAGCCTGTAAGGATTTCACAAACCCAGCAACATATATCCTTTTGTATAAGGCACTGATACGCTCTCAGTTGGAATACGCTGTTGCTTTGTGGAATCCTTTTTATAATGTCTATACCGATCAGATTGAGAGGGTACAAAAAAAGTTTTTTAAGTCAATGTTCTATAGATGTAAGCATAAATATTGTTCGTATAATGCTATTTTAAATAAATACAAAATGTTAACTTTAAAGCTCAGACGACAACAATTAGTAGCAATGTTATTATTTGACCTTTGCCATAATAGATATGATTGCATCCCTGTAACAAATAAATTGCGATATCGTGTACCTACTCGATCACGTGTAAGATCAACATACTCCCGTCAAACATTTGCCCTTCCCTTGTGTAGAACCAATGCTGGCAAAAGAGCGCCGTTGTATCGCTTAATGCAAAATTATAATGATCACTTTTGGGACATTGACATTTTTAATAACAGTGCTAATTCCTATAGAAGCAAAGTGATTAATAAGCTTATGAGTCGTGATAACTAAAAACTAAATAAAATAAAACAAAACATAATTTAAATTATATAATTTTTCTGAAATCAAAACTAAAATGTGAACAGTTTTTTTTTTTCATTTTGTAATATTGTATTTTATGTAGTAAGTCCTCCTTCACATCTCTCACTTTTTGTAGTTTATTCTATAAATCATTATCTGAGGCTGGTGGTGTTGGCTTCACTAAACTCAAATTTTAGGATTAACACTGTAGTTATTAAGCCTCTGTTGAAGCTGTTTACTGGTCCTTAAATAAACTAAAAAAAAAAACGTAATGGAACTCTGATGAAATAATCATCTAAAATTATACTGGGTCGAAGTTGGCTGTTCTGACTTATCAATCAACCTCCTGCAGTTGATGTATTTTCGATCATGTTGAATTGCGTCTCGTCGGACTAAGAAAGTGATGAAATAGGGAGCGCACCTGTGCTAAAATCCTGTCCTGTCAGTCGGCTAGACTACGTTGAAACCGGCCGCCGTGACCTAAATTCATTGTGGAGGACATTATAACGTAAAAATTGAAGTGAAAATAATAACAATGCTCCATATTAAAGTAAATTGCTGAAAGTTTAAATTCTGCCTTCGCTTTCAAAACTGAGTGAAAACGACACGCCACATAAGGTTGGTGGCCCATAGACACTACATCTATCCTCGATTACAAAAGAACAATCGAGCCCCGTGAAATATACTACTAATATAACTGAGCAGGCTCCCACAACGGTCTGAAAACATTGTTGTAAACAATATATACATTTAACTGTGACAACAGTATTGTATATTTACGACACTAAGGTAAATTTACACAAGCTCGTTTAGAACAATGTAAGGTGACTGTTTAAACTTCCATTTTATGTCACGACATATTTGTAGCAATTTCACCACGACTTTAACAGCAGTTATGACAATAAACAATGTAACGAAGACTTGTATTGTTAAATACATACATTTATATTTAAATTCCATATAGTTTTGTGGCGATGTAAGTATATCCACTAACTTATATCATCCAGTGGGTGCCTTAATAGGTAACAGTCTCTTCACACACGAGATGGGCTTCAGCATTTTTTCATAAATTTTAAGTCACTTTTGCTTCGCTGCGCATAATTGTTTTACGTAATTTCGACAAATAACTACTTTGATCTATTGTAAAATCTTTTGATTGACCCCCACGAGACAGGCCATGCCTAGTGTGGGAGTCACAGAACTTATTGTATTCTGGCTGTTTTTCTGGTAAATAAATAAATTTATTTATTGTTTATTTATTATCTTTCCAATAACAAAAATTGATTAAAACCCGCGTGCCATGCCGCGTGACAAAATTCCCCATATGACGCAATCTATGGGGAAGTTCTATGTTCAGCAATGATCTTCAACAGGCAGTAATTAATGGGTGAAAAGCCGTGAGGTGGTGTCATTACAGAATCAATCACGCTATTTCATCTCATGTGTATCATATCAGCATAAGAGGTAACTTTGAGAAAAACTAGAAAAGTATTTGGCTTTCGATAGATGGCGATAAGAAAATTACGTTAAACCAGCCATAACTACTCAAAATAGCGGTGTCAAAGGACCTCCAAGAAAAGAGCTTACTCCTTTCTAAAGGGCCGGCAACGCACCTGCAATTCCTCTGGTGTTGCGGATGTCCATGGGCGGCGGTAGTCACTTAACATCAGGTGAACCGTATGCTCGTTTGCCCCCTCTTCTATAAAAAATATTATTTTATTTAAAAAAATAAATTAGTGAAAAATATTTAACATATAACACGAAAAGTACAAATCTCTTCATTACAAGGGAATTCTAAAAAGACATCTGTTTCCGCGCAACTTTGGAATGGTGATTTACGTGAATAAACTTATGTTAAATAATTTTCACGAAGACAATTTATCTATGACCCGTCGTATTGTCTTATTAGTATTGAAATTGTGGCCTAGAGAACAAGGGTCAAAATTCATATATTGTAAAATGAGCAAAAAATATGATGAACCGTAATCCCACAGGCTATTTGCTGTAAGCATACGAGCGTAACAATTACACACTATCTACTATTTTTATTCGATCTTAAACTATTTCTTGATAATCTGCATTTCAATTCCGAAATACACCTTTTCGATTCTAAAGACAGATTACCCAGAAGTATATAAACCATACGGCTTAAATATTTCTGCAATAAATACTCTTGATTTCATCCTTATGATTCTGTGATGTTTGCCATTTTTACAATCCTTGAATTTATGAGTTATATGAGGGCGACACTGAAAGTTTTTGGAACTGGCCACTTGTAAACGATATAATAATAAATAAATTCAAATTTTGAAAATTGATCTCTTTTGTATTTTATTAATTTGTTATTTTGATTAAAACTAATTTTACGGATTTTATCGCGTTTAATTTCAAATGATTTTTAACATAGAGTAATTAGACATAGAGTGATAGTGTCATTCAAAATTCCGTTCAAAGTTGAAGCAACAACACAATGAATGTGTGCATAAGCGGCCTGTAATTACGTTTGCCTGCACTCACACAAGCAAATGAGTAATATATGCAAGTAAATGTCGATTTCCCTAAAAATGGTTATAGTAGGCATAGTCGTAAAATTAATATTTAGGTTGCGTTTAGAATTATTTATTAATAATTTACAAAGAGAGAAATATAAAATAAGTTATATTTTTTAACTAATATTTTATTAAAATTATTACTTAATATACGTAATATCTTGTGCCTTAACATTATTCACAAATCTATTATGTCATTATATTATTCTGTTAGAAGAGATTTATTCTAAAGATAATATATAAGTATATATTATTGTATATATAAATATATACTTAATACTTTATATATATAAGTATATAGTATTATATATTTATATAAAAATATGATATAATTTTTGAATAGGCGTTTTGTATTAAAACAAAATAAGATGCGGAAGGAGAAAAACTATTCAAATAAAACAAGAAACTAAAAATATTTATTAAATAACTATATACCCAAGTACTTAGATTAAACGTCTCTTACTTAATAATCCTGCATCTGCAACTGTTTTCTAAATAACTGCCGCTTTGATGACGCTATCCGCGAAATATTATCTTTTTTGGATTCATATAAGAATCGAACTCTTACATAACGTTCTACAATAAGCCGCGCAGATAAGTGTCGTGATGTTGCGAATTGATGTGCTCTTCTACAATAGGAAATAGAGAACGACCAATGAGTTTGGCCATAATTTCGAGAGATAACTCTTTCTCTGAATTGATTTTCTGAGCGTTATGCTTAACATAATTTCGCAGATTATTTTCAGCAATACTACAAATGGAATAAACTTCATTAGCAACGTAAATTAGTTAATTTTCGTTAGTTTTCTAGTTTTAGTTAGTTTTCTTTGCGATTAAGTCTATTTTTTTTTCAATTCATGACACACAGACCACCTACCCCTAGCCTACCATTAACGAAAGGCAAAAAATTTCTGTACTTCATCTGCTCAACCAGAGCCTAAATAGTTGAACACGGACGCTACTCTGTATAGTAGTGACCAGACAACAGACCTGTGCACTGCGTCCTTAGCGCTACCATTATTTAAAATTAAAACACGCCTACTTGTGCAGTAAAGTGGTGTGGTAGTGATAGCAGGAAACGTAATTTCAAGAAGGATAAAGTCACGTTTCACCGGTAAATGCAACATTTAATAATCTTAAAATACTAAAACCGTGAGGGTTCGACGTGTTGTGGTCGTAGTTCTGAGGCTGTCCTTGTCAAGCACGCAGTATCATAGTAGCGTCTCTGTCTATTAATCAGAGGGGCTGCAGGCGGCACGTGTGAGTAGAAATGCCCAAAAAAGTATTGATACAAGTTTATCGACTATTTATTGTGTTATTATTTTTTGTGTAGACGAACAGTCATACTATTATATTTGTGAATATTAATCTATATGTAATTATAATTTGTAATCCAAATTACAGTTTTAAAAACCCTAATTAATTAAAAATATAGCTAATTTTCGTTTACATTTTTATATTACGTTAATTTTTTAAACACTATGTCACCTGACCGAAGCAAAGTCATAGTTTTTGAGAGTATGTATTATGTTTGTGTATGTGTTAGGCACATTCCGCTCTGTAAGCGATTAGCGTTGTACACTAATAACTTTACATGTATTAAACGGTGTATTTTACGCATCATTCATTGGTTTATAATTATGTTTCGTTTTCATAGTCTCCCATATTTACGCGTACGATTTATGGATGTGACATATCTCTAAGTTACATCTCACGCGCCACACTCACACCTTTCTTTCTTCTAACCTTGACAGACTAATTTAATTAGAAAATCGTAATGGTTTTATATCTCGTAGGCTGGGTGGTCTGTGTCGAGCAGTAGCAGTGAAACCAGACGAAAATCTAAAAACGGATACGTTTAAATTGGCAATAACATTGACGTTATTATCAACTTCACTTCATTAAAATAAAATAAATATTTTTGTGCTATTTTGGCTAAACGTTAACTATTGTTTTTTTATTAATCCTAAAACACATACTATAAAGAAGATAAAAATAACTGCACATTAACAAAACAAAATAAAATCAAAACATTTTTTTCTTGGCAAGTGGGAACCCTAATGGTATTTGTTAAGTATTGTAGGTATTTTTATAAGAAAATATGGTGTAAAATATTTTACTATACCTAGCAACATTTTCATTACATTGGCGTATGTAAAATTTAAGATTTATTATTTTGTTTTGATGATTTTTTTACAAAAATATAAGATGCTAGGCAATAATTACCAGTGAAATGAGATTTTTAGATTTTTTTTTCATGATTATGTGATGAGTTGTGATACCCTTTAAAGCACAATAAGTTGTTTTCTGCAAAATGCCGCGAGCTCTTTACACGACTACGTGGACTCGAGTACTAACGCGCCGAAAGTCGTACGTAGCCTTAAAATGCTAACTTGAAACGGCTTCACTTTGCGTGCGCCTGCTGCGGTTCTAAGCCTAATAATTCTATGATTTTTAATTGCCGATGTTTCAGGTGCTTTTCAGCACCCATGGTCCCGAGGGACTGCCCAGGTCAAGAAACGTCGGGAATGAAAAATCATTTAAAATTAAACGCGATAAAATCCGTAAAAGTAGTTTTAATCAATGTGTGGTGTTCGCGTAAATATAAGAAATCATTAATTTGTCATTTGTTCACGATTTTGCGGCAAATTGAAAATTGTCTGTGTCACGTCAGCATGAATGGAAATGGCATCGGTAAAAGTCAAGTGCACAAAGTCCTCCGTGAATATTGAGCGGTCAGGAAATTCTGTGACCGGTGGATACCTCATAATTTGACAAAGGCCCAAAAACTCCGTCATGTTGATTGGTGTCATGAAATGGTTCAAATATTTAACGGAGGTGACTCAAATGCTGTGTTCGACATGCTTAGGAGTGACGAAAACTGCATTTAGAGACATGAACTAAGAGACAGTCTGCTGTCTGGGTGTTTCCTTCTGAGGAGCTGCCAACTAAAGTGAAGAGAGGTCGAAGCGTGGGAAAAAAGATGGTGGCCTCGTTCTTCGTAAGGAAGGGTCGTTACGCAACAATTGTTTTAAAAGATCTAAAATCAGTTACTGTAGAGTGGTACATTAACAACTTTTTGCCACTTGTCTTGAAAAAAGTTCGGAAAAAATGACCTCGCAGTAGGATCCTCCTTCACCACGACAACGCCTCGTGGCACACCGCCAAGCAAACAATAGACTACTTGGCGATGTCAGACATGAAATTACTGGGTCACCCGTCCTATAGCCCCGACCTCGTACCTTGCGATTTTTTTCTATTTCCGAAAATAAAATAGAAACTTCGAGGAAAACGTTTTATGGTCGAAGAAGGAAGCAGTGGGTGTGTTTCAAAATGCCGTCGATGAGACCCCTAAAGACGAGAGGGCAAAGTGCTTTTCTCAGTGGTTCCATCGGATGCAGCGATGTATTGATGTAAATGGAATAAAACTAATAACTTGCTAGTTGGTTCCGTTTTTGATTTTCTAAGAACTTTCAGTGTCACCTTCGTGAAGTGCCTGGTATGTTCGAATAAAAAACATTGTCATAATCAAGGGCCAAACTAATACAAAACTTTTGAGCTCAATATGCGAAAAATTTTGTGGATCCGGTACTGCGTTTTTATTTTGCTTCTAGTTAATCTAGTCAATGTCTATATGTCTTATCAATTATCATACTCGTATACTTGCCGAATATCTACATCTCAATTTACTTGGATTTTACATTTAACAATGAAGAATCCCTATATTAAAAATCTCTTTCCAAATGTTTGAGAAGCACAATGTCCGTATCTGTGTACTTGTGTAACGAAAACGTCATTACTCCGTCGCTTCTCTTACTGGTTATCTAACGGATACGCACAGTTAAATTTCGCCTTTGAAAAATTCGTACCTCACGTACATATATTTAAATAATCATATTTTTACCGTGTAGAAAACAAGAATATAGGTACATAAAAACCGCACAATTTTTACGAGCAGGTGTCGCATTTGTTAGAAGTTTTTGTGTTGTACTAAAATATAATGTACCCCATATTGCTGTTTTGAGACATTCAACTACCTAAAAAAGGCTATAATAGTATTTTTAATGACTTAGTATGATTTTTTATTAATTCTTAACAAAATTTAACTGATATAAAAAGATCGTTAATAGAATCTGGCATTATTTTGTGTAAATCCATGATATTAAAAATGTTATAAATCAATTAACTTAGATTATTATATTGCTTAGTGATTCTTGAGATCTTGGGATTCTTGAGATCTTTTATCCAAATAGCTTTTAAAACAAAATTCACTTTATGACTTTGTTAATATGAATGATCCATTTAATCACATCAAATTCATTTATATATATATATATATATATATATATATATATATATATATATATATATATATATATATATCAAATGCATTTCTATACACATATAAATGCATTTGATGTATCTGTGTGTAATATCGTTATTTTATTTTTGTAGCATAAGTCATAAATAATAACCTTCAAAAGTTTTGTCTGCCTGTCTGTCTGTCTGTTTTCGGATGGCTGAACCGATTGTAATGAAATTTCTAGATCAGATAGAGAGCAATGCCAGGTGTGCCATATTTTATGTGTGACACATTAAAAAAAGACGTGTTCGAGAAAAAATGCGGAATTTACAAAAAATGGTTTTTGAGTATCTTAAGTCTAATTAACGCCAATTAGCCAGACGAAGCTGGGGCGGGTAGGTAGGTAGGTAGGGTAGGTAAGTAATAAATGAATAAAGTGTAAACCGGTAAAATATGAATAAAAAAATAATGAAAAAAAAACTCATTGAATTTTCCTTTCCTTTTTACAGAATCATTTTACTTTATATGTATTTATTTAAATTTTGTATTTATATATGATTTACTTAGTATCGGTAACCTCCGGTAAGCGATGAGTTCCTTTTCCTTGTCATAAAAGTGCGTTTTATTTATTTAAAAAGACTTATATCTTCAAAATAGTATTCAATTGTTTAAACCAGTAAAATAATAAGTAGCTTTATATAAAGAAAGATACAATTTAGTTAAAAACCTTAGCCAATTTATTTTTACGTATAAAAGTAAATTAAGTAGTTTAGTTGTATTGCCAGTATGTATTGTACTTGTATTTTACATATAAAGAAATTGTTCACTTTTATCTTCTTATTTAACCACTTGAGCAAACTGAATCAGATTACACTCTAGCGCGTTTTAACTATAGAATTTATAAGACGATTTTCCTCAAAGTTTATTCTTATATACCTAAGTACCCGGTTGACCGAGCTTTGATCGGTATTTTTTCGCTCGGTTTTTTTAATTCGTGTGTTTTGGAAATTATATTTAGATACAAATTACATACTGATGAAACACGAATAATATTTTTTGATCTTAGCAACATAATAGAAAAAACTGAACTGGTTATTTGAATAAAAAATCATGAGTGCAATTAGTTGAATTTAAATTTTCGTGTTTTTAAAAAAATACTAAAAAAAGGGCTCGAAAAAAAAATAGATTTTCTCAAAAAAAGAAAGGAACTTGAAAAAAAATTAAAAAAAGTCGGTCGGTCGGTCTGGGCTCGAACCATGGTATTACGATTATGTGACCGCCCAATATACCAATAAGCATGTAATCATTAATAAACTGTTAAAATTCACCTTCTTATTCTAACGATATTGTAGCAGTTTTTCATTGCCTAAAAACACGGACAAAAAGACATTTTCTAAAAATAAATCCTAGCTAGATCGATTTATTGCCCCCCGAAACTCCCTGCACAAAAAAATTTATGAAAATCGTTGGAGCCGTTTCCGAGATTCCGATTATATATACATACAAGAATTGCTCGTTTAAAGGTATAGGATATATAACGTTACATACGTTGAAGTAGGGCCCATGCTTTGATAATTTTTATAAATTAAAAAAATAAAAGCTGTGAGAGAAAAAAAACATATTTTAATAGCATTACAAATAGTAGAATTAGAGATCATCCCCTTGATTGAAAATAAAATTTATTTGGAATTCTTACGATTTTGTACCTCAAAATCTGAACTCTTAATATGAGTAGACGTATAAAACGCATTTATAAAATTTGAAAATCACTAGTCAGAGCCATGAATTGAAGTGACTCAAACGAGAAATAAGGATCATTATTTCCTTTGCTTTCATATTTTGTACTACGACAGTTTGTGGTTGTTACCATTTATTCTTTTGTTACACTTTGATACATTATAATGCCATTGATATTGGATAAAATATCACCAGTAAACATCCCATGGGTTATACGAAGGACACATAATCCTAAATATAAATAAACAGCAAATACAAAAATAATAATTTTACAGCAACGAGCAATCATACAATAAATGATAAAAAATCAAAATATTGCCTCATCATCTTAACGGTTGCAAAAAAAAAACGACTTTCTGGAAAACTACGGGCGACTTCTCATTTAGATTATCAATTCTTCTTCAACTTGTCTTTTTATCTTAGGATCCGTAAAACTCTTATAGAAAAACAGAATTTTTATTTTTGTGCTTTCTATTTTGATAATGAAAATTCGAATAAATCTTTATTTTGTGGATCCCTAAGTGACGATGATTTATTATGTGGCGACCGAACAAAGTGTTTTGGTTGAGGGTTTGGGAGAATCAACGCTAAATTTACCGCTGAGAATATGTTGAGAAATAGCCGTGGAGATACTTGGTTAGTCAGCAAGCAAATCTTAAGACGTAATATGACCACCAAGAATTGAAGACAACGATAATACTTAGTATTGATGTGTTTGGTATATAAGATTTTAATTTCAACTGGACAATTTCAGTTCAATTCCTGAAAATTATGGGTTCCCCATTTGTTATCAGATCAATTTCCTCATGACAGCAGCAAATTACTATTTTCTATTCAAAGCAGGTCAAACTTCTAGTATGCAAAAGGTTTGGGACAATATCTACTCTAAGTAGTCTGATAATTCATTGTGCCTGTGATTGTATTTGATTTACTTGATACACACAATATTGAAGATTTAAACGTTATTTACAGCAATAATTTGAACCCTATGATAATTTTCATTAGGTCTCACTGCCACTGTGTTATCTGCTACTCACTTTAGCACCGTATTAAATTCTGTTCATTTCAGGTGTGATAATGTTCGCAATTAAATAAAAATAGATTTATTTCGGTACAAGGTAGCAGGCCCGTCCTGCCATCCTTACGATAAGTGCAATAACTCGAGTTTTTGGGCTTACTGACTTAAATACATATCCGTAATCAGGAAAATGAGGTCTATATTTTCTTCTTTTATGTCTTTTTTGTAACAACGATAGATTCGGTTATTTTGTTAAGCATAACTGCAATATCTAATAATACCATTTGTAAGTTGCATATCATGAACGATACATGAGCTGTAATATTTTGTGATATTTCTATAGATTGACGCAATAAGTCCAGTTATTGCACTTATGATTAGCGCATTTTTTTCAATTTAGGGCACATTTACTTGTCATAAGTGCAAAAAGTAAAAGTTATTGCAGATATGTTAAGGAATCTTATTATTTAATATTTTAAGCTTATAAATTCTAATAATAACAAGTAAATTTATTGCAATTACGAGTATTTGAAGGAAAAATAGAAAAGATTTTAGTTGGTTATAAATACTAAATCGCAATTTGTCTTAAGTTAGTAATTATTTTTTTTACTTTTTATAAACCATTGTTTGACCACAACCCCACCAGGTAAGTTGTAATGCAGCCTTAGAAGGTAAATCGCACTGTTCTAGCGTAACAAATGCCTATTCACTCTTGCCTTTAATGTGTGTCTGTATGTTGCCTGTGAAGTCAATGGAGAAGAAATCTGCATACTTAAGGTATACAATATTTCGGAGACATGTGAACTCCGCCAACACACAGCGGTGAAGCGTGTTGGACTAAAATTTCTCCACAAATTTCTCTAAAACGACCTGTTGCCAGGGACGTATAGTATAGGCTGTAACTTTTACTTCATTTATATTTTATTTTATACATAACCTTGAATTATTAAATTTATCTGTTAAGAAATGTTTATGTAACACATGTTAACTCCTTGTTGAGTTACGAAGTTAACACGGCGGTTAAACTTTGTGTTGGTAAATAATAAGCAACAATATTGATTAATTCTAAAACGAGTGACCGCGGTAGACATGTCAAAAAGTTACACACGACAGCTACGAGCAAGCTGTGGGCTTACCTATAACAAATACGTCTTGTTGAATTTTACTTTAGAATTGCTTGCCTATTATTTCAAAGTGGAACATATTATTCCCATTTTCATATTTTTGTAGATGTAAGCGTCAAAAACGAGCTAGCGTACTCATTAATTAGTTTAGAAATCAAAACGCACGTATATTGACAATATGACGCACATGTAATGACCCCCGAATACTAAGGAGGAATACCTCGGTATCAATTCAAATGTTATCTTCGTTCTCCATACAATAAACAACAGTAGTAAAACATGACTTTATATTTTATAATTTAAATACAGTGAAAAAATAACATTAATAAATATAGCGTTTCATCTTTTGAATGGTGTTTGTTTTACCTTTATTGAAAAATAAATGACCGCAATACGTTTCGTTTACATTCAGTATCAAAGCAAGAATACTGTTTATTGCTTAGTCGAAATAAAATACTTCTCATTTATCTTTGTGTTTATCTTGCCTAATTAAAAAGTATGCGTTAAATATTTGTATCTGCGAGGTAGAGCACCGATCTAAATGGACGATGGTTGATGCACGTCTTAGCTTATAACTTACCATAACGATTTCACGTTCAAAACAATAAATATAGAGAATTACTCTTCGTTACTTTGCAAAGGACTCTTGTCCTAAGACTTCTTATCTAAACGGTACTCCATATAAATTGCGGAATATTTCAAGGTATTGGCTGTCTTAAAATATATTATTTATTATTTAGTTTTACGCCATCTTAAGTGTGCCCCCTTAAAGTCATTAATACGTTTTAAATGCTAAAGTATATAATTTATTAACTAAATTAAAGCTTATAATAATAATACAGCACGAAACACTGAAACAATACGCTTTTATCTTAAGCTAGGGTGATCCTAGTGAGAATGTAGGTCATTGTTGTGACATTTTTTTAATATATTGTCATCGGTTCTTAACAAGTCTGCAAAATTTCAGATTATTCATACAATTGGAAATCGATAAATTGAATAACATGCATTCGTATTTCACAAACACGTACACACCCACACACGCACGCACACACACACACACACACACACACACACACACACACACACACACACACAATATATATATATATACAACTTGTAACAAAATTAACGCACTTTGAGAAAGTAGTTTGTTCAGAATCGTTTACTGAATCGATTCCTATCATTTTTAATATAGGTAATTTTTTATCCCAAAAATAATTAAAACTACGTAAATTACAGTCACACTAAATCTAAACAGTCAAAACAAACTGAAATGGTCCGTAACTTAAGGCAATAAGACTTTTAAGAGTGCAGTTTTATTTGTATTATTACTAATTCTGTCATTCAATAAAAATAAAGAAAAATGAACTTTATTTCAAGCACGTTAAAGTCTTTGCGTTCGTGGATTTGTACTGTGACCACAACATTCTTCCTGAATTAGTATAACTAATTTGATAAATAATCAGTGCATAAAAATGTTTAACTAAAAATTCAGTGTATGTATTATGATTATAACATAATATACTAATTGGGGTGTCTGAGGGTGTGCGTTACTTACGTTACATATTGTATATGCATATATACATACATCTATCTATACATATTGTTACGCGCCTAAGTCGACGGCACTAGCGCCATCTAGTCTCGAACCATAAAACTAAACTTCTTGAAGTTGAAACTCGAACCCTCGGTACCTTGCGCGTTATCACTTGAATATTCTGGATATTTCGGTGCTAATTTATATTTATAGGCGCTGCAAGATGCGATCGGGGAAGTATTGAATTCGGCGAGACAAGCGAAGCTTCGGAGCGAAATAGAGTGAATTAGTGTGCTTAATTATTAGTGTTAAGTTTTAATTTGTGTAAAGAAAATTAAAGTGTTAATTTATGTAATTTTATCGGCAATTTTTATTGTCACGAACCTCAAGCTCGTAACAATATAATAAAACAGCAACGAAAGAAAAACTGTACCTTGAGTATTTTCGAGAAAAATAAGTGGCTTTTGATAGAAAAACGTAACTGATGACAAAAAGTGACTTTTTAGAATTTTTTGTTGTTTGTCTGTGTGTATGGTACGGCTTCACATAGATTGAATTCAGCAAAAATGTTCTTTGTAAACCAAGGAAGGCTTTAGGCTACATATTATCACGCCGTATGTTATAGGAGGTAAGCAGTATTGATTTTAAAATGTTTTTCTTCGTAATTGAATGCACAAAATAATTGAATGCACAAAATGACATGTTATTAGTTTAAATAAAAATTAAAATTTAACTCTGGGAACATAATAATCACGCTATTTTTATAAAGAAGCGGGGCAGTAATATTATAAATTACAAGGGAACAGCTGTTTAACAATATGTCAACGGGGAATTTAGCGGTAAGTTCAGGCGACCGTTTACCGCATTAAATGGTGCGAGTTTAATCCCATAATATTGTTTTGAAAAATCGTAATTTTTGTTTAATTTTTGCACTTTTTATGTGCATTAGGAAACCTGAGAACTTTACATGTCCTATCTAATTGTATGGAGAGTTTCACACCAATATTACTAAACCGATTGATTGGTGGTACAACAAGTTACACTATCATGAAGTCAACTCAAACGGTTACCACCGTAATTGATTTAAGTATGTAATTCTTAGTTTTGTTCCTTGCTGCTGTTACCATATTTTTTAATGCAAAAATAATGTACTTGTCTATTAAATTAACGACAATTTAGTTTTAATTCATAATTTAATTAATTCATTTGGGTAAATTATATGTAGCTTCCGTTTACTAACTAGATGGAGTTGGCGTCGAGTTAGATCGCACTATGGTTTCGTTCCCAAAAATGATGTTATAGGTATCGATGGGCCGCTCTCATCCTATAGAAACGAGAGTTACCATGGAGGGTGTTCATGTTCATTAGACTTTTGATAAGTTGTGATGAATGAAAATATAAATAAATAAAAAGCAAAATGGTTGTAATAGATATATCATTGGAAGTGCATGAAATGTAGTTAATTGTCACGATTCTTTCGAATAATATAATAGTTACTCACTTTGGCTGACGGTTATTGCTTATAACACTGTAGATATCGAAGGAGATATAAGCTTTACACGAATAAATCGTGTGTTTTATTTAAAAGTCTACCCCGATGCTTTGTCGAAGTCGTAAAAGCGCGTGACCTTGTCGCCGCACATGAGACTCGTAGGCCACAAGTGCGCGAAGAGCGTTTGTTTCGGTCATCAGTTTTGTTTCGGACGCAGAGACGTAAAATGATGTTTTGAAGCATATCCAACTGCGGAAATTCTTCCACAACTCGCAAGTTTTCTAATAAAGTGATAACATTTCATAAATAAGTACTTAGTGTTTTGAATAATTTTGTTTTTAATGAAATATACTTAAATCAAATTATTCACCTCCAGTACTACGATTATCTCCGAAAATATAATTGTTTACAGATTTCAAAATCCATTGATTCTTAAGCTAGTTCGTGTCTATGAGTACAACAGCTAAAAACATCGAAGCATTTTCAGTAGCAGCTTGGAGTACATAGTTTGGACAATAAACAAAATTGTTGCGTACGTAAATTTCCTAGAACACGGCCGCAGGAGTCGAACGTGAGTCAGTTACGTGACACTACTGTTTTATATCGACAATTTATTACGTTTGGCTTATCTAGTTTTACTGAAATGGGAATGAAATGTGATTTTTCATTAAACATTTATTTACACCTTCTTTATTTCTTTTTATTTATAAATATTTTATACCGTTAGCCGTTTATCAGCGATTATCTGTTTGTTCGTACTTTTAAATTTTTATGCAATTTTAATATATTGTAAGGATAAGTAATTATATTTTAAGGATATTAGACTAAATTTAATCTATAAGAAACCGGGTAACAGGAAAATAACAAACAACAGAAAGTCAGTTATAGATCTTTAAAACTAATAAAAAATGATAAATATGTCACCCATACATATATAATTTATTTATTAGCTGTTTGTATAATGTGTTATTCATTTTATTTATACATCTGTTTATTTAATAAAATGCTATTATTACTGGTTTCCAAAAAGATCCGGATATTAAAGATAAATGGATATACTTATCCTTAACGTTTTATTATATCCCCTTTTCTCTAATTATAATGCATCTAAAAGCTAAAGCTAAGACTAAGCGTCTATTACGGAGACATTTTCAGTTAATTAGTTATATCTTGGTGTGAGACTCCTGGCTGATCAATGACGCTTAATAGAAAGTCATCGAAACGAGCGTTGCGCTGCACTATGCCCAAGTGAGATTGAGCGCGCAATGTCATTCTCTGTTTTTCGCACACGTTGATTATTGGACCGAGCGGCTACGCCCCATGAGATTTTGCGTTTTTATAAAGTATTCCTTAACGTAATAGTTTTTAGTTTGCTACTTCATCTTTGTTGCATGAATTCTAGTCTAGTCTAGACTAGACATGTGTAGGCGTAATAGTGTATTTATTGTTTGTCTATGTGTGAGAACTGCGAACCGGCGACAGGTTCTGATATTAAAAGACAGTAGAAGGCATTTCTAGTGGCTTATTATTAAGATTTATGTGGTTTTAGTCATTATATCGACAAAATTACAATACAGCTCTCATTTTCATATGTATACGTGACGACGTAATAATACCCACATAACATTATCATCCCGCGAGTGTAGTAAGAGGTGTTATAATGAATTTAAAACAGAAGAAGGGTAACAGGAACTACCTGATAACATCTCAATCATATCCTAATAAAAAATTGTGGTTGTCAACCCGCTTTCTAAGCGTGGCTACAAGGGTAAATATTTCCCTACGAGACAATTTATGGGGGAAAAGCTTTATTTTAACAAGTCCCCTGCTGAACATAAGCATTCTACAAGGAATGCCACAAAACAAGGTCCTGAGCCACCTGTATCCACCGGCATTCTGCATGTTTTACCAGGTCGCTACTCCAACTAGTGGGAGTCGCCTTACACTTTGCCTACCGTTACGAGGCTGCTAGTCGAAAACCTATTTTTTTCAGTAGAGGACTTTTAACTGACTGAAATGAATCTACGAATGAGTGTTATCTGAACTATTTGCATTTTTGGATTCAAGCGCGGGATTAACCAGAGTACCTAATAAGCTTATAATTTTTTGTTTTGTGTTTTGCTCATAGTTATTTTGCTTCTCATGCTACTTGAACTAGCTATAAATCGGACTCTGGTTAGTTAACGACCAACCAACTCAGTCGAGACCAACCGCAACACAGTCAACAGGGTTTCTGTTATCGTCAGCTGGGCCCGCGTCCAAATCTGATGTTATGCTAAAATCAGTTACTGGCTTTTTCTGTAAAGCATTTTCAGTAGCAGCTTGGAGTCAGGCGTTACTACGCCATCGTGCTTTAGAAAGCACCTAAAGATTTTGATTTGATATTTGATATATCTTTCCGATCATATCAGATTTTCGTCCTATCAGACTTTGAGACTGGCAGGAAATAAATAAATAAAACAGAAATTTGAAAGGACTAAGATGAAATGCTTCATAGCCTGTGAGAGATCTGGCTCTTTATACACTTTAGACCGGAACAAAGCAGTGCACGCACTGGCGACTGACGGCAGAAACCTATTTACTTGTAAGAGGCTGGTAAAGAGTTGGATTACTGCAGTCGGGTTCTTTGATTTTTTTTAATAACAATTTACTTATTATCTATTTCAGGTACGGTTCGTGTACAGAACACTGATAATATAAACACTGGATTCAGGTAATCGCTAGCAAGCTATGTCGTTATCTTTTATTTTTATTTTATGTTTAAACGTTATCTTCACACTAGGAATTTTCTCCTGTGTCGTGGAGGCAGTTTACATACATAAATTTCACAAGGATTTGTTCTCCAGACCCAGAAAAAAATACCAATAATTTTACGTAACATTACTAATATTATAACGTTTAAAAAAACATAATAAAAATCTTAAATAAATATTTTACTCTTTTAAAAACTGATTTCTTTCTCGCTGGTCCTAGGAGAAAAACTTATTGCGACAACATCCTATCAATGTGAAAAACATTAGCAATCACTCTTGCGTAAGAATATTTTTAGTTGAATACTGGCGTTTATTAGCCGGTTATAAAGCTCATCAAAAAGGAATACACAGGATAGTTCCATTACGTTACGCGACTACGTAATTTATTTAAGGGCGAAAAAAAGGCTTTAATAAGAAAGTCCCAGAAAATTACAAGTCACTTCAGTTTTATAAAAAATATTATATTTCTGGCGAGTAATTAGTACGGATTCAACCCGAACAGAAACCGAAACTTTTTTATTCAATGTAGATTACAAACAATATTATTGAAAATCACTTTTTTCATTTACCACTGGTTCGCAAAAAAACCTCTGTCCTGGTAAGAACCAGCAAGAAACCCAGTGGGACTCTTTTTTTTTCAAATAATAGCTTACAATCATGGTTACAATTAACAACACAAGACGAATTAGAAATAGCTTGCTAGCGATCACCCTTCCCAGGGATTATTATCATCCATAAATTCCTTAATATTATAATAACCCTTTTTATACAAACTTAGTAAAATTTTGAACTTTGTATATGACAAATTTTGTATATTTTCTGGGATTTTATTGTAAAAGTGTATACATCGCCCCAAGAATGAATTACTGACTCGGTGGAGTCGAGTAACTGGTACTACTATCTTGTGTCTGTTCCTGGTATTTACAGAATGAATACCACTTATTTTTGCTAAACTACTTTTATTTATTTTTTGCATAAAATGCGTGATTTGTATGCGAGTATGTGTTTTAGTTTTAGCGAGTATGTGCGTTAAAATTAACGACTTGACCGATAGAAATCAACTAAGCGGATTTCCAAAGTGTTTCATCAAACTTAGATTTCCTATGAATTTTGACTAATTCGGACCGGAAGGTTTTGAGCAATCTTAAAAATAAAAATTTTGAAAAACTGTTTTTTGGGATAACTTTAAACGGCTTTACCGATCGATTCCAAAAACTTATCAGCTTTTAACCTACAAAAACCACGTCGATCGTTGCTGGTCCGGTCAAATTCGTTCGTGAGATATCGTTAACAAAAAAAAAAATTGATTTTATTCAACTACAAAGTAACCGCACCAAAAAATAAAAAAACTGAACTATTTTTCAGGAGATATTTGAGCTATTTCTTTCACATCAGTACAATAACGTAGTATTATATGCAGGAGAATGGAGCAACTATATTACGTAGGACACTCAATAAGTTTTGAGATATAAAAAAAGTATTTTAGATACTACTAATATTTATTTTACATCTTTCAAAATATTCTCTATCATGCTCTATACAAAGTTCCATTCGCCTAAACCAACTCCGAAAATACTTTTACCAGTCTTGATCCGACAGGTCGCTTAATCGCTTATTCGTAGCCAGCAACGGCTTTTTTATTTTTTCGGGAAAAAAATTGCCTTTTTTATTTTTTCTTTGACTCTTGAGAACAAAAAGAAATCACAAGAAGCTAAGTCAAGGCTGTAGGGTGACTTAGAGTTTAAACACCAGATTCCTCAATAAATGCTTTTGTTTTAAGGGAGGTATGTGAAGAGGCGTAATCGTGATGGAACATGATTCTCCGAAGCTAAGGTTTTCTTTACCGCACAGCTTGAAAAGCTTTGAGTAACCGCTCGTTTGCTTCTTGAAACCACAGTTGCAAAAACAGAATCCTTAACTTTGCTCTTTGCAACTGTGGCTGCAAAGAGACGAAGTTCTTTTAATTGAATTTTGACCGTATTTTAAACGCACAGAGTCTAACTATTACGTATTAAAACCAAAAACAAATATATAAATCATAGATTTGGATCAAAATTACCAACCTCTTGGACGAAAAATATCGAAACTTTGTTAGTTAAAGTTTAGTGAGTGAAGTGACGCTTGAGTGGATTTAACGAGGTGATAAAATATGCCGTGAGTATTGAATTTTATTGATTTTTTGCTAGTATTTATATACCAAATTAATGTCTTATTAGTGTTTTATTGTATTAAAGTAATATTTTTGTAAATACTGTATGAAAAATGTGATAAAGTCGACTTTTAAAAATACTCGGAATGACGCGAATCTAAACATAATTTTCTATATAGGCCCATCTAAATATTTTACTAATAACTTTTTCATAAAAGAAAAAGTAGCGCATCCGTCATAATACAAACGTCATATCAAAACACGACGTAATCAGGGTCGGATTTCGTAGTATAATTATTCTAATTATACCATTATTTCATAGTTTGTACAATGAATTTTAAAATAAGGATAGGCCCATCTAAATATTTTACCCATAACTTTTTCATACAAGAAAAAGTAACGTATCTGTCATAATACACACGTCATATCATCAAACGACGTAACCAGGGTCGGATTTCGTAGTGTAATTATTATCCTAATTGTACCATTATTTCATAGTTTATGTAGTATGAGTATGTAGTATCGTATACCGAAAACACAATAATTTTACCTAAAGGTCAACTTGTATTATTATTGGGTCCTTTTACTTTTTAATATTAACTCTACGATATCGAGAATTTCTGTATTGTACAAGAGTACCGCGTTTTTTAAATAAAATTCGAATTAGCTCCCTTTCTGGCCAATCGGTGCTCGATCGGTGCATTTATGTTGCATCCTTGATACAACTATAATGGGGGATACCACGATAAAAAACTCTAAGCTCTAAGCAATCGGTTTGAAAACAGATTTTCGAAATATTTTATGAATTAGATTTTCAGATTCACTTAAGCAGATATGGTTTCTTTTGTACTCTTTTCATTTTACCCTTATTGAATATAAAATATATTAGGTACCAATATTCAAAATTTAACTTACACTAAGTACTTTAGACAAAAATTATACAGAAATAAAAATAAAACCGAAAAAAAAAACGAAACGTATAGATAAACTAGACGCGTGACGCCAATATCACGGCACATGGGAAAAAAAGAAACCAGAAACGTCAAACGTGATGTAATTTTTGAAAAATAGTATACCTAATTTTATTTTCCATGTACGATATTTTTGAGGGTCTGAATCCAACCCTGGCCTAATCTTGGTAACGTAACTAAACTAACTGTAAAATAAAGCTTTAAAATTTGTTTATATTGTTACGCGCCTAAGTCGACGGCACTAGCGCCATCTAGTGTCAGAGATGAGAGCGAGGGGAGCTTTCCAGAAAATGACACCGCTAATCTTTCAACCGACAGCGCCATCTGTTGTTGAAACGAAGAACTAGGCTTCTGGAAGCTGACTCTCGAACTTTCGGCGCTTTGTCGATTGGTGCGCGTATTTACTTGAATGTTCTGGATGATTCGGTGCTAATGTGTATTTATAGGCGCTGCAAGGTGCGATCGGAGAAGTATTGAATTCGGCGAGACAAGCGAAGCTTCGGAGCGGAATAAAGTAAATTAGTGTGCTTAATTATTGGTGTTTTAAGCTTTAATTTGTGTAAAGAAAATTAAAGTGTTAATTTAGGTAATTCTATCGGCAATTTTTATTGTCACGAACCTCAAGCTCGTAACAATATAATAATTTAATATTAACAAAATGAATATAAGGTTATTTTACCCATGAAACGATTTCCCATGTTCCTATTTAATCTTTGTATCGTAATTTTCGCACCCTTTTACCACGCAACTAGACATATTTATGACAGGCAAATCTGTCTTGCGCGCGCACCACTGTCGACTGAGTCGCGTTGGCCCTAAACTGTAATTTTAGGGCCAGCGCACTGGTCCGTTTTAGATGTTCGGTCGGCCCGGTCCTTACACTAGTAATATATAAATCAATGAATTATGTAGTATTTAATTTACTTTAAATACGAAATAGTCGTAGTGGTATTTGAATATAATTATTCAATTTAAGTAATAAAGTTTTATAAATTGTTCATCATATTATAATATAAGTTTTTATGTAATAACAGCCTAGATTTTAACTAACAAATAGCGATCGATTGCGAAATCTGTGAATTCTTCATAAGGTTTCACTATTTATTTAAATATAAATCGTTTTTAAAATATAGATAAATATATCAAGTAATTCATTACGATTTCTTATATTTACGCGAACATTGCACATGATTAAAACTACTTTTACGGATTTTATCGCGTTTATTTTTACTTTTTATTTTTAATACCCGACGTTTCGGGCGCTTTCCAGCACCCATGGTCACGGGGGACTGAGATGACTGACGTCCCGATGTCATTGTTAAACCCGGAGTACCTTCAGCTTTTTTAATTATTGTTTATGGTCCGATCTATGCAAAATGAACTGACTATGTCTTGAGGTCTTGCAGTGGTATGCTTGGGTTTAGTTTTAATTTTATTGATTATAGGATCCCAAGCGGGTGGTAGATCCCAGCCTCCTTCTCTATTGAAATTAGGATGTTTTTTTAATTTCAATAGCCTCACGTATCATCCTTGGTAGGAATCGGTGTTCTTTCGCGAGGATTTGTGGTCTATCAAATCTGATGTAATGGTTGGGGCCGTCTAGGATATGATCACAAACTGCAGACTTCCCGGAACGTTGATGTTTCACATCAGCTATATGTTCTTTTACGCCTTACATCTGGCTATCTATTGTGGAAGGAAGAGTTTTACAAGCAAGTAGATGGTGTGGCGATGGGCTCACCTGTATCTCCCATTGTCGCCGATATATTCATGGAAGACTTTGAGGAGAAAGCCCTCCTTACTGCACCTGTTACACCAAGGATCTACAAGCGGTACGTAGACGATACTTTCACAATTTTACCATCAGACAAAGTAACTGCATTTTTAGAACATCTTAATTCCATAAACGCTAAAATTCAATTTACTATGGAGTTAGAGGCAAATAATTCCTTACCTTTCCTAGATGTATTAGTCATCCGAAATCCTAATAACACCATTGGTCACACTGTGTATAGGAAAAAGACCCATACAAACCGATATTTAAACGGTGAATCTCACCACCATCCTTCACAGTTAGCTACCGTGGGCAAATCTTTGTTACAGAGAGCACGAGGGATCTGTGACAGCAAACACCTGGCCGCCGAGCTTCAGCACGTCAAGTAAGTTCTGCAGGACAACAAGCTTCGGGTCCCGCGCCTACGTCACAGTGACCGAGTGAAGCCGGCCACAGTCGAGCGTGTGCCTGCTGTACTACCATATGTCAGAGGTGTCACAGACAAGATTGGCTATATCTTGAAGCGAGCTTCTATTAGAACATTCTACAAGCCGCCGAAGAAGATTAGTCAGTTCCTACCATCCGTCAAGTGTCATATTCATCTACAAGATGCAGGAGTGTACAAACTTGATTGTGAATGTGGTCTCTCTTATATAGGACAAACCAAAAGATCAATTAGGACCCGCGTAAAAGAACATATAGCTGATGTGAAGCATCAACGTTCCGGGAAGTCTGCAGTTTGTGATCATATCCTAGACGGCCCCAACCATTACATCAGATTTGATAGACCACAAATCCTCGCGAAAGAACACCGATTCCTACCAAGGATGATACGTGAGGCTATTGAAATTAAAAAACATCCTAATTTCAATAGAGAAGGAGGCTGGGTACTACCACCTGCTTGGGATCCTATAATCAATAAAATTAAAACTAAACCCAAGCATACCACTGCAAGACCTCAAGACATAGTCAGTTCATTTTGCATAGATCGGACCATAAACAATAATTAAAAAAGCTGAAGGTACTCCGGGTTTAACAATGACATCGGGACGTCAGTCATCTCAGTCCCCCGTGACCATGGGTGCTGGAAAGCGCCCGAAACGTCGGGTATTAAAAATAAAAAGTAAAAATAAACGCGATAAAATCCGTAAAAGTAGTTTTAATCATAATTCATTACGTTTAAGGATATAATAAATAATCATACATTTATCGATCTTTTTTTTTTTTTTTGGTAAACCCGATGTTTTATAAAAAGTCGCTAAAATGGCTTGTACATGTGATTTCAACACCTCTAAAATGTTATTGTAATCATATTTTGATAGAATAACATACGCATTTTCTTTAATTATTTCAATGGCTATTCATAACATTTAAAATATTTGAAATGCTCCTCTCGAGTAAGTCATAAATTAAGTTTTATTGACGGCGGGTCCAACGTGTGAAACACAGTCCCGACCTACTGGCAAAGTAAGCTACCCTTTTTTTTATTCGCAAGCAATCGAACGGGTAATGAAACTATAGTATACCATTCAGAGTTGACTGGCCTACAATTTTCCAGCATTGACGTCGACAAATAAAAAAAGAGAAAAAAACTAGCCACCATTTCTTTGCCGACGTTGCGAGGTCTGTGCAATATTGTCGGTAACTCTCCTTCTGAGTAGACCCATAGCGATGATTGCCTTTTATTTCGTAGCCCATATTGATAGATCTATGTCTCGTCACCAGTAACGATTTATGAAACACGACTAGATGCCCCGTTTTCAAAACGTAGACGCATTTCATGGCACCAATCCACACGAGTCTGTTTTTGCTTTCGGAGAGCAAACGAGGGATCTATCGACAACAAAACTTCCAAGGTGTTAATGTAAGATGGTATGAATGCTCCTCGTACTAATGCCTACAATCCTTTCGATGTTCGTATATGTATTTTTATAACATTTTCTGCCGTTACTGCTGTTTGTGGGGCCCCGGTTCTTTGGTCATCTTTAAGGTTAATTTTACCCCTTTTGAATTCAGCAAACCACCTAAAAATTATTGCGTGTGATGGAGCTAAGTCCCCTAATGCTGATTGTAACCGTTGTAAACTTAATTGTTCGGTTAAACCAAATTTAAAATCATAATAGATCATAGCGCACAAATGTTCACGGTTACGATCCATCGTTTTAAATGAAAAGCGCGGGAAGCGTTGCAGAAAAATAAATAATAGAACTTTTTTTTAATATTAGTAATTGTCTTATGAGGTTTATTAAATAAATTTGCTTTTTAGAAACATATAACACGGGTGCGTTCCATTTTAAATTTCGAGCATCTCAAAATTTATTGAGTGACGTATTTTTGCAGGATGAATGCTCAACCGGGGAACTGCTGTGTTTCGTTTGACAATCATCAGGCTCATTTCACACAAAGCTATAATATGTATAAGTATAAATAATATAAGTTAGAGCACAACATAATGCGATATATTTACTAAAATAACTTTTGAATGACTTCACATGCAGTTATGATATATATTTTTATAACGCACGAGTATTACGATACTAACCTATATTGAAATATTATAGGAAATGTAAAGCAAGTTATATTGCGATATCTTTTGAAATATTCCAACATAATTTTTCATCTTTGATTTCTAATCCAGGATATAATATTTATAAGGAAAATAATATTTACTTAAAAGGTTATTATTATGTTTATAATATAAAAATTATAAGTCTTATTACAAAAAAAAATCTTACATATTGGAACTACTAAGAAAGAAAGAAAATTTTTAGATAAATAATTTTATTTCAAAATTTATACTAATAATTTGTGTTGAAATATGATAAAATTCTGAAGGATTATTCGTAAGTGTAAATTAAACCCAAACGAACATCAATGAATTAATGCATAGTAATGAAGTTGCTTTTACATTTATCTTTCCTCATAAATTAAAGAAAACTGGTGAAGAATCAATACGTGCGTCGATTCATTTGCATTTCATCTACCAAAAGGAATATATATTAATCACAAAATACCCAAAGTGGATTACAACTAGTAAATAAATGAAATTTAACTTTTTATCTAGCTTTTTGCTGTGACTTAGAACGACGTAGAACTTATGCAAAAAAATTTGCACATCAAAAATATGTAAAAATGTTTGAAATGAAAACTGAAGATCTATTAATTTCCCATAAAAAGGTCTCACATTATCCACTAATAGTTTTGTTGCATAATACACATTTAAGTAAAAAAAAAAATGTTGTAACAAACAGATTTTACGACAAAACTTTAATGATATATAGTAATCGAAAGAAAAACGTAATAATAAAAAGGTAGCTTATAAATTTGTAAAGACCTTTAAAGTTTTGTTCGAAATGTTTTTACATCTCTTGCAGTTTAGGATATTACCCAAAAATTGTTTATTTTATCTATTTTTCTATTTCACACAAAACGTGTACTTGGTAGAGCCACACTACAGCTATATTAGTAGTATAATTGTAGCACGAATGAGTCTGCTCGACTGTGGATGGATCACGCTCTCACAGAGAACTAGCGTTAAATAGCAGCTAACCGCTGCTATGTTACGTTAGGTGAGTGTAGAGAACCTGAGACCCTTCGTGCTGGCAACGAGGCATTCCATCTTAGTCCTCACGGATACCAGCGCATTTGCATTTTATTTCGGCATCGAGGATAGATGTAGATGTCCATGGGCTGCATGGTCACATATAAATTTGATTAAAATCTGACCAGTAGGTTTTGAGTCATCCTTAATAATGCGTATTTAATTGACTTCGACCACATAGATGATGTTCTCAATTTATTTACATTCAAGTCGGTTGTACAACATTTTTAATTTTATCACTTGTGGGCCTTTTTTAAGAGCCGTATCACAGACCTTATAAACTACATCCACCGATTAAGCTTATCATACTTTATCTAATCATCTATTGTTTGAAGTTTCTCTGTCTCTCTTTAGATAGCTGTAATGATGATTAATTTTTAAGTAAACCGTAATTAATGATCATTTTAAGTTAGGCCATTAATGCCCCTTTTTTCAAGCAATTAAGCTTAATTTTGTTATATCAAGTTCACTATTAAGCCAGCAATGTCTCCCCAGCCACTTAACTTTTCATATAATGCAAACAAATATCTGTAAATAAAGAAACAAAAGCTTACATGAACCTATACTCCAGACTGTGAGCGCGGCATACTTGAGTTTAAGTGCTCTGACTTTGAGCTTGTTTCAAAAAGAAAACGTGATTCAGAAAACGTATATTGTAGTTAAATCAAAGAAATTTCACTTGTATAAAACGGAATAAATTATTTTATTTTACTATTTTGTAGGAAAGTTTTTGTATTTACAATTTTTTTTAATTCGTTTAATATTTTTATAAACAATTAACAAAGACAAATTAATTTCAAGTTGAATTATTAGCAAAACTTTTATTAACAAAGATCCTTCGATTTTGGAAATCAAATGATCAAGAACAATACGTATGTTGGCTTTGTTTTTGCTTTTTTTTAATGACGTTCAGAAAGAAAATAAGTAACCTCGTATAAAAATTAACAAATATTCATCCCTAGAATACGGGATGAACTGAATTTTTAATAATAATAATAATAATAATGATCATTTATTGACAGACAACAAAGGCCCGTAAAAAAAGAAACATAATTACTTATAATCAACAAACATAAAAAAATTGAAATAAAATGAAATACAAAAATAAATATAAATTAAATAAATGCCATCAAACAAATTAAAACTTACATCTTAACATACTAGACCAATATTTAAATATTTCACTAAAATTTTGCGTTAAAATTAGTATAATCGTGTTTCCAGATTTGAGTAGATTACTTCTAAATCTGGCCACACGATGTCTTATCAAAGCATCGAGCGTCGGTACGCGTGCGTGCGTGCGTGCGTGCGTTTAATGTATCTATTTAACGACATTCTAGTACCTTGAACTTTAATATTCCTTAGAGCACGCATAACGGTAAAATTATTAAACTTAAAAATGCTTTGCTTTTGTAGTTAGTTTTACTTTTCTTGAAATACAAATCGTAACTTTCATTATATTATTACGGTAAGAAATAAAAAAATATATTTAATTTAAAGAAAAGGAAAGATTTCACTGAATACAATAAAATATTACCAGTTTCCAGAAGTAACAACAGGTGGATGTGTTCACTTGTCGTTTTAGCAATATATAAATCAAATCTAAATTTAAACAAGGTGTGTTTTAGTCGCCTAATGGTTTTGAAGATTATTAATTGAAATTATGCTTAAATTGTGGCAGGCTGCCGCGATAAAATTAGTAACTACGTTAGGGAAGACGCTCTTATCGCACATTAACAATTATACCCTTGGCTTATAAGTTATTTAACAACCTTGCAGATTAATTAATATATCACGTCTATAATAAACAAATATTACGCAATTTAAGTCCTTAAGGTATTTTATTTTATACCTTAAGGACTAAAATTGCGTAATTAATCTTATCTTGCGTAATAAAATATTATCATGATATTGTTTTTAGAAATTTCTATAATACGATTGTATGCATTTTATATTGTATATAATTATTTTTAAAATAATTAATTCTATCAGTAATAAAGTAAGTTACTTTTACAAAAATACTCTTTAGCAAATCTTGTCGGAATTATGCAAAAATAAAGCAAAACATGACGAAGCTAACTTAAGCTACACAGAAATTGCCTTTGTTGTGACTGGACGTACGACACGAAATTGTAGTGTTGTTTATTAAGATTATTACTACTTTAATTGCGAATGCTATCAAACGTTTTTATTTTAAAGCATTATTAACACTTCTATTAAATGTTTTTTTTTATTTTAAAGTATTATTTACACTTTTAAGGAGTACCAACAGCATTTGAATTACACGTGCTATAAACGGGATGGGATAATTAAATGCACCATCGTACTCACTAAAACAAAAAAATTAGGTATGGTAAAATATAACAGAATTAACTAGTTAATAACACAATTATTTACAATTAACATTTTGCAATTAACTTTATTATTTTTTCCCGACTACTTCTTGGGCTTATTTATTAATTTGTAATCATACATCATTCGACTTACAAGTAATCCCCATCCCTTGACAAATTTCTTTTAAATCTATGTACTTTCATATATCTTATACATAGTACGAAAAATGTACTTTATATTTATTTATCCTTTAATTTTAAACGAAACGATTATTTGCATTATTTCGTTACTTGAATACACAATCCGCGATTTTATAAAGGCAAGCAAATCGAAATAAGTATATAAATAATTGTTGTGATAACTTTTGTAATAGAATACGATTGAAACGAGTTTTCTAAATAACACTGATCTTAATTGAAAATTATAAATTGTAAGTAATAATATGTGGTTTATTACCTTCTAGCCCTTGTTATTTTCTCACCCGGTTAGACTTGGTGGGATATTTTAAATATTCGTTTAATTTGTTTTTTTACAGCAACAACTGTTTGTTTATTAAATGTGGTGTGTTGTAACAGATATGATAATGACTTTTTTTTAATAATTTGGAAAAGAAAGTAAACGAGCATAAGGCTCACTTAATAATAAATTATTGCCACCACCTTTTGTTAGTTCACCAATAAAAATCACATAAGGGTAATAAAATGAATTGAAATACGAAAGGGCCAGTATAAAAAACTTGATTGTTAAAAAAAGGTACTGGTATTCTTTGTATTAGTGGATAAAGACCGATAGTATCTTAAACAGATACATGTTGAAAGACGACTGAACAAGAAAACGGACCTGAAATGACGTTACTTTGTAAATTCAAAAGCATCAGAAGGATTATCATCATGCATTAAACCTAAAAAATATTGTTGATAATGGATATATTTTTTAATTGATTTATGTGTAGGTATGGAACTACAACTGACAGTGTAGTGACGGTGTAAGTATATCCGCTACCCTTCTCCGCGAAATTTGACTCATTTTTCCATACGATGGAACCAATCATTGAAGCAACCTTACCATTCGGAAGTTGAGGTCTCCAAAATGGCCGTTTTGTAGGCGTTCACAGCTTCTTCAGGTGATGAAAATCTCTGTCCACGCAATTTATTCTTTATTTTAGGGAAAGTATAGAAATGATTAGGGCTTAGGTCGGAGCTGTACGGCGGATGGACTAATAATTCTAAGTTTTCTGTTTTCTTTTGTTTGTGAAAACTCGCGTTGTCGTGATGGAGGAGGAGGAACGGCGGTTGCAGTTCTCTTTACGGAGTTCAGAAACGACCTGTGGCAAACAAATGCTAGCATAACATTCTGCATTAACCGTTCTTTGTCTCTCAAGAGGAATAGTTATAACATGGCCGGTTTTGGAGACAAACTTGGCCATCATTTTTTTTGCAACACTCCGTGAACGAACAATTTTTGTTGGCTTTAACTCATTTTCGAACACCCAAACTCGTGACTGGTTTTTTGTTTCGGGTTTGTACGCATATATCCAGGACTCATCACCTAATACGGTGTTGTATACAGCATTTGAGGATCCTGCGTGGAATTTTTCGAGAATTCTGACGCACCAAGTAACGCAAGCCGCTTTTTGCTCTTCACAGAGCGAATGCGGTATCCATCGGGAAAATAACTTTTTTATACCTAATTGTTCATGCAAGATTATTTGTATTTGACTCATGCCAATGTCTAAAGTTGCCTGAATTTCGCGTTATGTCACACGTCGATCTTCCTCAATTAGCTTACGCACAGCATCAACGTTTTCTTGGGTGACTGCAGGTTTTGGACGACCTTGACGGGGATCATCACTGAGCTTGACACGTCCACGTTAAAATTCAGCAAACCAGCGGTAAATTGTGGTTTTGGATGGGGCTTCATCACCAAATGCAGAAATCATCCAGTCAACACACTATTTTTGTGTTAAACTACTTCGAAAGTCATAATAAATCATCGCTCTTGAATTTTCTCGAGTCAATTCCATTTTCTCAACGGCTAAACAAGTTTGACAAAACCTTGTGACTAGACCGAGAATCTTTTTTTAAATAAATAAATGGTATTCGATTTTTAAAACCAAGGAGTTTTCAATTAAAAAGATTTTAATATGACAGGAACAGTGGAAATATTCCATTCCCGATACTTTTTGTGCCGCCTCGGTACCATCCCGTAGGTGTCGTAAGAGGCGACAGATGGAAATAAACCTGAAGATGTGCAAAAGAGTCTTCCTAATCACAAATAAAAAATTAAAAAAAAAACTGCGATGGCCGACCCGTCTGCCAAGCCTTAAGCCATAAAGGGAGGCCTATTTTCAGCAGTGGACTTTAATAGGTTATACCGGTGGTGGATGTTACTAGAATTTAAAAATACATTGTATTTACAAGTCTTAATTTTTTTCTCGACAAAACATAAATGTCATGAAAATGAGGAAAAATTTATGTCATGTTTAAAGATAAATAATTATTTCCAGGATAATATACCGGACGATTGAGAGTAAGTGATAGGTTGCATCACTCTAGGAATATTATGTCGATGGTAGCGTGGTAAAATTGAGGACTTTGTGCAGTATAAAGTTAACTTTGGCCGCCGTACGCGAGAGATTCCTCCTTAATCATTTCACGAGTCTGCACAGTATAGCGGTTCTGTCCGGTGTAGTAATTCTTCTAGTGCAGGTAAAGAAAATATATTTAGTGTGTAGTTTTGCTGTTGATTTGCATATTTTTGTGTTAACATGTTCCTACTGTGTAATTGTAACGGGGACATTATACGGCGTGGTCGAACTGTAATTGCTCAATAACGATTACATAGTGCAGTACGCTATTTTATTGCCAATAATGATTATTTGCGTAAGTAAGAGAGCAAGATGAACATCCGTTCTCACGCTATTATTATTTTTAACAATTAACCTTATGATGTGTTCCCGATATTTCCAACATAATATGTATATTTATTACGTGCGTAATTCTACTCTCAATCCACACGTCTATTATAATATATTTTGATTAATAACATTATATTTACATTGCATTTAAATTGCACTTCATAAATTATTTTATTAAATATAAGGCGTAAATTCTACATAATAAGTGTCACATCTACACGATGGTGACAAGGTTAAGTATATATCGGCTCATGTGACTTCCATTATACTCTTTATACGTGGTAGAAACCACGCTACAACAATATTGTGAATGTAGTAGCACGAATGAGTCGGCTCTAGCAGGAAAGGACCACGCTCTATTTCTTAATGTCCTATATGTATTGATATTAAAACCAGCCAGACACAAACAGTACAACCAAAGAGATTTTTCTTCAATTTGATACAAACAAAATAAGAAGAAACTTTTTCCCCGACCTATTATTATGACGTTTATTAAAATTAATTCACTCTTTTATTACCAATTATTTCACGGGATATATGTTAATTTCAGCTTATGAATGGCTTATGGTGGCCTACGAGAATATCATCCCATACGGGTACATATCGTCCCCATATCACCCCTGCGTATCGTAAGTGTAAAATGCGACAGAAGGAAATTAAAACAGGAGATGGGCAGCAGTATCTTTCTGATGAATTCACAAAATAATAACAAAATGCCACTACAAACTTGCCTGCAAAGACGTCTGTGGCAAATATCCCTCATATGAGACAATCTATGGTAGAGAGCCACGTGTTGCAGCGAAATTTTGATAGGCTGTAATAAAAATTAATGAACAATAATTTAAAAGTTAACGCAAAAGAACGCAAAAGTAAACGTAAAAAAATAGGACAAGTAAAAGCGTTACGCTTTTTATTTGTCCGATTATTTTGATCTTTTATGATTGTAAGTTGCCAAAATATTTGTAAACGATGAATCATTATATTAATATTAAAAAAAAAAATCGTCCTTAACTAATATCTTTTAGATAATTACACTGATGTCCATTGCCCGTTTTATAGCGCTCAGTTGTACTCTACACCGTAAAACGTGTTCCAATTTGTTACTCCAGTCACGTCGCTATCAATTTCTGGAGGATCATAAAATATGTTTCGTAAAGATTTAGTACCTAGCACTATTTTCATAGAAAAAAAATATGTCATTTAAATAATTGTCTAAGGATAAAATGAAAAGAAATTGTACAAAAAATTAAAACGTAACGCTGAACATAGGTCTGTACTGTAGTGGTATTGGATATTCGTTCTCCACAGGTTAAAAGAATTAACTTAAAATTCCGATAAAGTACGGCTTATTGATTTTCTTAGGTATAACTTACTTACTTAGGTAACTGATATTATGTCAAAAGCAAGGGAATTCTGTGAAGTATTGAAGATTAACATAAAGAATAAATTCATATAAACCTAAATTGCTTCACTGTTCGGCAAAAGCCCCTTTCTCACGAATAAACTTTGACTGTAGTTGGCGACTGACAACTTCACACCAAAGCTTTTAAATAAAAAGTAGATATTGGAATTTGAGAGAATTAGAACAATTTCAATAATTTCGATATTATAAATCTTGTAGTCTTAAGAAAACACGGGAGTTTGATGAAAAATTTCTTTGGAGTTGAGCCTGTCCCTACCTTTTTACAGGGGACTTTTTACGTAGAACCAGAAGCTATTAAATATATAAGTGTTTATGGTAATTTTTGAGTTTAATTAAATTCAAAAAATAAAATAAAATTCTGAAACTCTTTTAGTGCTGATTTACCATGTGCGAACATTCTTTTACCACTGAAAACATGATTTACGATGTGTTCAGCAGTGAAAATAAAACATGTGTAATATTTCGAGGACATAATAATATACGAAATGTGTTAAAACTGCAGCTGCCTGCTCGGGTTTTGTAGCAATTATTTAGTCGCTAAGTAAGCCTAGTGAGCCTGTGCTGGTAGGCAGACGTATTATCATCATCTTTACAAACCATCACAAGGTCACTGTTAAACAAAGGCCTTTCCCAAGGGATGCTACAAAGTACGGTGCTGAGCCACCAGCATCCATTGACAACCTGAATCACTAGCCACACATAGGTATATGGACCGTTATTATACTTCTTTTGGATTACAAGATTATAGTTATGAGTAATGCGGTAAACTGTTACCTGCTCCAAAAAGAACACCTTAATGCGTTATTCATTTATTCATTACAATCTATCTAAAGTCCATTGCCGAACATAGTTCCTATATAAGATGTAATGTCACTTCTATTACTTCATACGAAATATTTATGAGCAAATCAGTAAACTTTTACATGCTCCGAATGAAGCAGCCTACATATATGCGTTATTCATTCATTCGATACAACGAAATGAAACGAAGTGAAATGAGATGAAATGATGGAAATTAAATGAAATAATTGATATTATTCAATATAGATTATTGCATAATACTTATTGAAAGTAATTTTTTATAAACTACTATTCGGAAAAAACCTCTGTCCTGGGAAGAACCAGCAAGAAATCCAGCGGTACTTTTTTCAAACATATTTCACATTACAATACTTTTGTTTGTACAATTTTAAATGAATTTTTGTAGAACCAGCATGAATATATAATAACAGCATGGTGGCGATTATACTCATTCCCCGGGGTTATTTCCATTTCTGTATTCTTTGATATTTAATAACACATTTTGTACATTTAATCCTTCGTAAAATATGTAAACTTGTTGCTGGACATGCTCATATAGACTGTAATTTTACTATTTTACTTTATACAAAATATTTAAAAGCGGTTCGGTTTACTCTTTCAAGCTCAAAAAGATTCAATTGTTCATTACAACCTATAGATCAAAGGTTCACTACTGAACATAGGCCCCATATAAGTTACAACTTTTCTTATTTTACTTTATATAAAATACTAGCGATAGGGTGATTTTAATCTCTACAGCAGCGCCACCTAACGAGCCTAATTGTGAATCTAAACCGTCCATAGATCCACTGAAATAAACACACGAAATTTTATCAAAATCGATCCAAGCGAATTAACGGGCGGCAATTGATTTTTGTAATAGATTTATGAGCAGTGCGGTAAACGTTTTCCTGCTTCAAAAGTTACAGCCTGTATACGTAGCTTACTCATTCATTACAACCTTTTGAAAGTTCACTACTGAACATAGGCCTCCTCCAAAGATTGTCTTAGAGGAGGTAGCTATTCTCATTAGTTGGTACGTTTGGCAAGAGGGTCAGCGACTGCAGTGTTTTATTATTTTATATTATTATCTGCCTAGGTCCATCTTCTGTTTTATTTTTATCTCTGTGATTTGCGACAAATTTATATAGGGTGGTGGATTATCTTACGCCGCCTATGATATATTTATGTTATATAGGATGTTAACAAAAAAAATAGCATTTTATAGTCGGTGAAGATATATTAATAAAACTGAATCATTAATAACCTAAACGAAAACTAAGACAGTAGTGAGAACTGCGATATATTGGAAATGTTAAGGCCTCATATTGACCCGCTATTGGCAATTTGCCGCCCGAGCACCCTTGAACGGTCTGATGAAAAGCAATACGCTATCATGGAACCTTTGTTATTATTTAACATGTCTTACAATAATATATTAATTTATGTTTCTTTCTTTAGCCTTATTGAATGCCTAAATGCATTACGCATCATTTTTAGGGTTCCGTAGTCAAATAGGAACCCTTATAGTTTCGCCATGTCTGTCTGTCCGTCTGTCCGTCCTCGCTTAATCTCTGTGACCTATCATGTGTATCATTCAATATTATCAAGGCCAAATTGGCCTCTAAAAAGCTTGGCGTGCTCAGCAGAGCGGGACAGTATTTCATGCCGGCACACCGCCTGCAACTTTACAAGGCGCAGGTTCGGCCGCACATGGAATACTGTTCCCATCTCTGGGCTGGGGCTCCCCAGTACCAGCTCCTTCCACTTGACCGCATCCAGCGCAGAGCGGCTCGAATCCTCGACGACCGAGTGCTTTCCGATCGGCTCGATTCACTGGCACTGCCAAGAGATGTTGCATCTCTTTGCATTTTATTTCGCATATACCATGGAGAGTGCTCTGAGGAATTGTTCGGATTAACCCCAGCCGCCAAATTTCGTGAAAGCACTATGCGGCAAACGTCCCGATACCATTCACACCATCTGGATGCTTGGCGGTCCACCACAGTACGTTTCAAAAGGAGTTTTCTTCTGCGTACAACCTCTCTGTGGAATAGTTTACCACCGGCGGTTTATTTTTCCGGACCGATACGACCTGGGGACCTTCAAGAAAAGAGCTTACTCCTTTCTAAAGGGCCGGCAACGCACCTGCAATTCCCCTGGTGTTGCGGTGGATCATGGGCGGCGGTAGTCACTTAACATCAGGTGAGCCGCATGCTCGTTTGCACCCTCTTCTATAAAAAAAAAAATCAATCACGCCAACAAAGTAGTAAAATAAAAATTGGAAAAAAATGTTTTATTAGGGTAGCCCCCCTGGCCATGTCCGAGATATGTGACGTGGCAATGCCCCGCGTCCGGCCAGGAAGCGCCCGGCGTCAAGTGTATTGGTGGTCGCGTGAGCTGACGTCTCTGCGCGAGGCGTGTGTCGCCGCGCGGCACCTGTATACCAGGGAATCGCAGGCTCCGCATTCGTCCACCGAATGCGGCAGCCATTGGGGCGGAGCTGTACGAGGGATACAGAGCGGCGAAAACCGCCCTCCGGGAGGCTGTCCTGCGGGCCCGGGATCGGGCCCGTGAGGAGATGCTGGAGACTCTCAACAGAGATCCGTGGGGGGCGCCCCTACAAGAATGTGCGGGATAAACTCCGCACCTGTGCCCCCCGCTGACGCAAAGTCTCCGGCCCTAGCTCGTGGAGGACGTGGTGAGCGCTCTGTTCCCTGCGCGACGGGAACATCCGCCCCCACCTATGGCTCCGCCACCTGCGGTGCCGGAAGCGGACCACCAGGACGACGACGACGACATCCCGGAAGGGACCGGGGTAGACCTGAGAGTGGCGGTACGTAGGCTCAAGGCCAGGAATACCGCCCCAGGACCCGATGGCTTGCCTGGCAAAGCCTGGGTCCTGGCCTCGGAGGCTCTCAGGCCCCGACTGGAGGGGCTCCTAAGCGCATGCTTGGAGAGAGGGCCAATTCCCGCTTCTTTGGAAGACGGGGAAGCTGGTCCTCATTCGGAAGCCGGGGCGCCCTGCGGACTCTCCATCCGCATACCGGCCAGTGGTGCTGCTCGACGAGGTGGGCAAGCTCTTTGAAAGAGTCATTGCAAACCGCCTCGCCGAACACCTTGCGGGGACGGGGCCGGATCTTGCGGAACACCAGTTTGGTTTCCGCAAGAGGCGCTCTACGGTGGACGCCATCATGCGCGTGAGAGCCCTCACGACGGGGGATGCAGTGGCCAGAGGGGGGTTGTCTTGGCGGTGTCTCTCGACATCGCCAACGCCTTCAACTCCATGCCCTGGAGCTGCATTAGGGAGGCACTCCGGTATCACCGGGTGCCGACCTATCTCCGTCGTATAGTCGGGGACTACCTGACGGACAGGGCCGTCATCTACCCCGGTTGCAACGGTGAGTGGAACCGGCGAGAGATGTCGTGCGGTGTCCCACAGGGTTCGGTTCTGGGGCCACCTCTGTGGAACATCGGTTACGACTGGGTGCTGCGCGCCGATCTCCCTACCGGCGTCAGCGTAGTTTGCTACGCTGACGACACGCTGGTACTGGCACAAGGGGGGGTCGTACGAGGCGGCGGCGGAAAATATGACACGCGGGGTTGCGATAGTCGTTGAGAGGATTCGGCAACTGGGTCTCGAGGTGGCTCTGCATAAGTCCGAGGCCATGCACTTCCATGGTCCTCGGAACAGGCCACCACCGGGATCCTCAGTGATGGTAGGAGGGGTATCCATCGGCGTCGAGTCGACGCTGAAGTACCTAGGACTCGTCCTCGACGGCCGATGGAACTTCGTTGAGCACTTCCGACGTTTGGCTCCCAAACTGGAACGGACCGGGGCTGCCTTCAGGCGGCTCCTGCCGAACCTGGGAGGGCCAAACGCCTCCTGCCGGAGGCTCTACGCGGGGATCGTGCGGTCCATGGCCCTTTACGGGGCCCCGGTGTGGGCGCGTGGTTTGGCGCGGCTTGCCGTCCACCACCTGAACGCGCCCCAAAGGGTGATAGCCGTGAAAATGGTTCGCGGCAACCGCACGATCTCCCGCGAGGCGGCGAGCCTCCTTGCCGGATTGCCGCCATGGGATCTGGAGGCGATAGTCCTCGCGCGCCTGCACGAATGGCGTGCGGAGGCACAGTGCCGTGGGGAAACCCCGCTGCCGCGGCAAGTTGTCGCGCAGCGGACAGACTTCCGGCATGATCTCATGGCGACATGGAGACAGCGACTGTCGCAACCCCGTGCTGGGCACGCCACTATAGCGGCGATAAGACCCCCTCTTTGAGGAGTGGCTTGAGAGACGCCACGGCATCCTCACCTTCCGCCTGACGCAGGTCCTCACCGGACACGGTGTGTTTGGGAGGTTCCTGCACCGAATCGGGCGGGAGGAAACGCCCGGGTGCTCCCACTGCGAGGATGGACCGGAGGACACGGTGGAACACATCGTGGAGGTGTGCCCTGCTTGGGCGGAGCACCGCCGTGTCCTCGTAGCGGCGATAGGCGGCGGCGACCTCTCGCGTCCGGCCCTGGTCGAAGCCATGGTCCGGAGCGAGACGGAATGGGATGCCGTCACCACCTTCTGCGAAGCAGTGATGCTAGCGAAGGAGGTGGCGGAGCGGGAGAAGGAGAGAGCAGCAGCTTTCCTCCCCGACCGCCGCGGGAGACGCCCCGGGCGTCGGGGGCTACGTCGTGGCCCCCGGCCACCGTAGGCGCGGGCCTGTGGATGGCGAGCAATGGGTAGCTCGTCGTCCGTCCGTCTAATGACGACAGGCCGTGTCGACGGCGCGTTTTGTTCCACGCGCGCCTCAAAGAGCTGTCAGCAGCGTGAAGGGGCCCGCAAGGGCCGACGCCTGCCGGGGCTGCGGGCTGTTCGAAAGAGATACCGCGGCTCCGGAACGTAAGGGCACTGAAGGAACACGGATGGTTTTTAGTCAGTAAAAGTCTAACACTCCCTTACGCTCCACCCAGAGCGAAAGGGGTCATTAGATGATTTTCCATCCGCAAAAAAAAAAAAAAAAAAAAAGGGTAGCCCCCCTATATGTAAAGTGGGAAGTGATTTTTTTAATTTCAACCTTAACGTGTGATATACTGTTGGAAAGGTATTTAAAAATGAATAGGGGTTTACAAAAATCATTTTTTGATAATGTCAATAAATTTCGGAAATAATCGCTTCAAAAGTAAAAAACAATGTGTTCCCCCCCCCCCTTCTAACTTTTGAACCATACGTTTAGAAAATATGAAAAAAAATCTGAAAAGTAGATCTTTATAAGGACTTTCTAGGAAAATCATTTTGAACTTGGTTGGAAACAACAGTACCCACTACCGGGAGCTGTTGCAGGAGCGCGAACATAATGGATACCCACCTTAAAACTCATAAGTGGGAACACTTATTGTGACGGACGGGAAACTACGGAACTCTACACTGAGCGTGGCCCGACACGCTCTTGGCCGGTTTTTCATGAATGCCTAAACAAAACACAACATAAAAATTGAACTATAAATATAAATTCAAAACGGACTTTAACCGAAACTAAACAAAAAACAAATTCCACATTATAACCTCTGAAGCCTGGGCTGACATAGTGTGTCAAAAAATTAGAACCTCCGACATTAGAAGCTATTATGTGGTTATTATCCTTATTTCTAAAGTTTTTTTTATTGATAAAACTGATATGACAAACGATGTTACGGCCACCTGATGGTTAGTGCCTACTGCAGTCAATGGACACCTATCGCCAACTTTAAACAAAGACAACAGTATACAGCAGTGCAAGCACTGATATTTGGCAGCAGGAACAGGTAAAAAGTTGACACCTACCCCCAGACGCAAGCATAGGCGGAATAATTAACTTTTAATTAAAAGTAAAAGATGAATTCAAAGAATAAAACTATATTTACAGATTCTATCGCCTTTAATCAAATATTTCAACTTATCTTCAATTCCTGACGTTTCGGATGCTTTACCGCACCCATGGTCACGGAGAGGGGGGAACCATTTTTGACAGTGCGGGTTTAATTACGTACGTTGTACGTGTTATTAACTACTAGCACACAGTAAAAATATGACTACTAGACATCCTATAAAAACTCAATTTCACCTTGTTCTCCAGAAACAAAAAAAATAACCATTTTGAACCTTCTTAATAATGTAATTTCACAGGGGTGCGCTCTTATAATAATGTTTTATTGTATTTACTAGTGGAATGAAGCTAAAACCGACGTCTTAAACTAAAGAGCACATTACAGCTTTTAAAGTCAGTGCTGAGATAATATATGTTTCAAAGCATTAAAGCCCCCGACTTCAGAAACCATTTTTTTAATTATTACGTGGAAATTATTTTATGGTTTTTATTTTTTTTATTCCATTTTTAATCCTTTTGAGTACACCATTGAATATTTCCGAGGAATGTTCAAAATATAACCTACTAAGAATATACTTTCAATGTCAAAAACACAATTTATGATATTTTTTACAAAGATAAAACCTTTACTGGAGTTTGCACCTCTTACTTTTGATAATAAATTAATAAAGCGTTCCAGTTAGGAAAAATATCTAGGTCTATTGGTTGGTATTGATATTGATGGATAATAAACTCTCTTGGAGACTGCATATTCATCATGTCAAAACAAAACTGATGTCATTACTAGGAGCATTATGTAAAGTCGCAAACTGTTTTCCAAATAGTACATATAACTATTTAGTGAAATCACATCTTGAATATCAAATTGAAATCAGCCATTAAAACTAACCTAAATCCATTTCTAAAGAGCCAGAATAAAATTCACAATTTATTATTTCACTACCGTTATCTGATATTAGAAAAATGATAAAATAAAAATGTTTTCAAAAAAATTATGGGATTACCCCTGAAATATATAACCTCTAGACTATGATATATATATATATATATATATATATATACATATGATTAAAATAATAATTATAAACAAACATGTTATGTCTCTATGGGAATTCCTCCTTTTTTTTTCAAAAAGTCTAATGAAGCGAGATAGAACTAATTTTATTATATGACGGGACATAAAGAAAATAACTTTCTAGTCCAACTTTAATTACATATTAATAATTTATTATTCATAGTATCAAAATTTAACCTTATAGTCACACTTATTTTATTTACTTACTAAAAATTTGCTAGAATCTATTAATTTGACGATATGATTTATATTTAAGATAATCAAAGACCTAAACTTTTTTACGTGGTAGAGTCACGCTGCAGCTATATTACAGTTGTAGCACGAATGGGTCGGCTCGACAGAGGCAGTACCAAACTCTCACAGAATACATGCGTAAAATAGCAGCGTAATGCTGCTGTGTTCCGTATGGTGAGTGTAGGGAACCGGAGAATCTTTTTACTGAAATCGAGGCATTCTATCTTAGTCCGCAGGAGTGACAACGCATTTTAATTTTGATTTTTAATTGAGGATAAACGTGGATGTCGACGGGTCACAGCATCAACTTACCATCAAGTGAACTGTGTGCTCATTTGTCACCCAACGTTTAATTTCCCTCTCCTTATTATAACAGCCCTTCACAAGTCCACTGCACATAATTCCTCCACAGCACACAGCGCTGAGCTACCTGCATTCATCTACTTCCTACAGTTTTTACCGGGTCCTCCCATCATCTAATGGGGAGCTAACGAACATTACGCTTACCGGTAAGAGGCTGCCACTTGAGAACCAGCCTTCCCTATCGATCGTCGGTTCTTCTAGCTACATAGCAGGCCCATTACCATTTCAGCTTATTTATCCGTCGGGTTATGTCGGTAATCTTGGTTCAAGTGTGGATATCCTTATTTCAAAGTCTACCTCACACTAACAGATTTTTATACTCACTTAAAAATAAAGCTATTCCTTAAGCTTAACTTTTATGTTATTCATACGTAAATTATAAACGGCTTATTCCGCACCGCAAAACATAATATTGCCTGCGATGAAGAAAAAACCGCCCTGAAAAAGCTCGCACCGAAGGATCCTCGAGATTAACAAAGGTTTTAAGGCAAACTCGGAGTTGCAATGCAAGATTACCCTAGCGGGTACCAGCAACCCCGGATAATCCCTCGCTGAGCGTCAACTACCAAGCTACTCCACTCCTGAGCGTGGATGCTCAGGCTGTCCCGAGTATATGGAGGGGGGGGGGACAAAATTCCGCTCGAGCAATAAGTCAAAGGCGCCCCCTGCCACGATATCTGTGAATTTCTGCAACATCAGAGGACTTATTTTAAACCTGAACGCCATCTCCTACCATCTGGAAAAGGGTACAAATTAGAACAGCGTGTACATCTGTTTTCGACACCTTGGCAGCCTTAAAGTTAGAGAGCGATGACCATCCCTGCGTTTACGGGTATCTCTATAGGTCCTATAGCGGTAATGCCGACAAAGACTGACTGATCGACCACGTCCAGGTGGCTGCAGACTCCATGCTACAACAGGTTCCATCCGCAGAGATCGTGATGCTTGGTGATTTTGACGACAACCTTGCTGAATGGCTTGATTCTCGTTTAACCGATCATATGGGTAGATCTGTTTATGACTTTGCTTTGGCATATGGTTTGACACAACTGGTAACCAGTTCGCTCGCCTCCGCGGACCTCGCTTACACGGATCCCAGATGTGGAAGATCATGTACCTTCCCTGTTGGACCTTCTGCTGACCTCTCATCCGGACGGATATCAGGTCTCCATCGATGCCCCTCTTGGCTCCTCGGACCATTGTCTGATCCGGAGTACAGTGCCACTCACGCTCCTATCGCGGTTGCTTACTGCATATTGCCACCGTGTTTGGCATTATAGGCAACATTTATAGTAAACTCAAGGAACTGATAACCCGTGGGGAACATTTTTTACATTCCCCACGGGTTGTCGGTTCCTTGAGTTTACTAATCCGTTGGGCTATATTGGTAACTCTAGTTCTACAGCGGATATCTTCATTTATAAGCTTATCACGCAGAGAAACCCCGAGCATTGCCCTCTCCATAGCCCGCTGAGCGACCATGAGCGCCCTCATACGGCCAGCAGTGAAGAACCACGTCTCAGATCCATAAGTCAACACTTGCATCACGCAGTGGTTGTACAATCACGCTTTCTGGTTTTGAGGAATACCTGGATAGAAGATGTGTCGTAATTCTCCGAACGCTGCCCAGCCGAGTTGAATCCATCGATTGACCATAGTTGCCACGCTTATCGAGCGGGTTGGCAACCGCAGTTTTTTTGTTTTATTGTTGTTGTTATGTTGTATGTTGATATATATTGAAGTTAAAAGGATAACATTACAGCTTAGTAGAATTAACAAGTTAACAAGTGATTGTCGACCCTTATATTATGCATTTGGATTAGTAAAAAATTCGTAAGAAATGCACAGAAAATAACCTAAAAATAGTTGCATTATAAATTTGTAATGTTATTGTAAACTGTAAGGAATAACCATTTTATGAACTTACTGCACATATGCTTCTCTTGTTTTATAAGTCTCTTTGAACATAATTCAAAATGAAGCTATGCGTATTATACCACAATTCATGCTGGGCGTTATGGTTTCGCCACAAGTCATGCTTATTAATATTGATATGCCTTCGGCGTATAAAGCAAAATTTATTAATTTTAATAATTTATAAAGATATATTTTATATATATATATATATATATATATATATATATATATATATATATATATATCAATTAAATGTGACTATAGTATAGAATTTTATTCTTTGAATATACTATTGCTTTTTACCAAAAATTAATCACAAAAATAATAATTATAAATCGCTTCTAATTTTAAATATTTGTAGGCTTGCTACGAATACTAGCCATTATATTTACATGTAATATTACAATATTCGTTCCGTTGATCAAAAATTAGGACAGTAGATTTAATATATCGTTAATAAAATATCATAGAATTTAAATTTGTCACTTTTGTAGATCCACGTACTATCAAATGGACTGTGTGCTTGTTTGTCAACCTTATTCTTATGAGATCTTTACTTATATCTTAATTAAATATTTCATTCATGCTAGCATCATGAAATTTTGGATGCAACTTTTCCTTGAACTTACTTTGAATCTTTAATTAAAACGATATTTCTTCATATTAGCATTCAGTAAATCTAAGTATAAAAAATTAATTCTCGAGTTCAAAACCTTAGGAAAACTGTATGCACGGAAAATAAAAAAGGAGGTACAATATATATTTACATATCTATTTTTTAATATCTTAATATAGTTTTGAATTTTGAAAAAGGAGTTTGACAACAAGTCCGCTCATAATTATTGGGGATGCCTTTAGCATTTATATAAAATATAAATATAAATATAACATATTATACGAGTTGGTAGGACTCCTTTTCTGCCTAGGAGTCGTTGACGCATTCCATCTTGATATTCAAAAATGACAACGCGTCTGTAGCCTTCTTTGTTTTAAATTGGCTGTAGGTCTCCATGAACTGCAGCAGCCATTAAGCATCAGTTAAAATGTAAGCTCGTTTGGCACTTAGTTTTTAAAAAAAATTCACAATTATTGGAGCTCATCTCAAGTTCACTGCTGAGCGTAAGTGGAACACCGTCTTGAGCTACCCGTTTTAACCAATATTCGGTCCGCCCTGATTTTCGGACCTTCTTAAAACCACATCACGCTTAACTGTTCGTAAATAATGTGGAGTAAAGTTACACTCTATCAACCTCGCACTCCTACGCACAGGCAAGGTTTTAGGGAAAGGTAATATCCGCCGTGATGTCTTCGAAATATTTTTTTAATTTCTTCTTCTTGACATGCTTTCCTTCACTACTGAGCACGCGGCATATTAGCACTTACAATTGCAACTAATGTCTTCAGTGATGCCACAAAGATCGGACTAGGGAGAGCTCGTTCACTGTGAAATTTACACTGAGCGCTTAGCATCTGAACTACCACGGCCTGACTGCTAATTCTTTGAAATGCCAAGCATTTTTAAATTAATTCGCTAGTACTCAAGCAACTAAAATGGATCACGAATTAATCTACACTATTAAGCAATTAAGACCGTGAAAAAAATATAAGAAAGAGACATTATTAAAGTTTCCATTTTTATAGTTGTTTAAAAATTTCAAAGTAGTAATTAGTAAGTAACAAGGGAAAGTAAGAAAGACTATTGTGCCATTCTTGTTTAAATACCAAACTCATATGTACACACTGCGTTCTATTAAGCCAATCCCTGCACCTAATGACTTTTGAGAAATCTTCAACAAACAATAGTAGCTGGATGAGTGTAGCCGTATTACTATAAAGACGTAGTATCTCTCAGTTTTTATTTTGTTGAAGTAAGAGTAACAAACAAAGCTCACATGCCAAATCAAGTCATGATTTGGAATTGCCGGTAAACATAGACTCCTAAATCTATCCCCCACTAAGAATCAAAATACGGAATTAAAATAATATAAGAAACAAAATAATTCATCGTCACCCTAAGATCGAATATTGTAGGATTAATATCGAATGCCTCATTACAATTAAAAAGGATTTTAAAATCAAACAAAAATTAAATTATTTCAAGCTCCGTAAATTAAAGCGTAGACTATATTTAACTTTACACTGCAGTATACCATGACAATGACGTTGGATAGATGTGGGTGTAAATGCTACAAAATCCAATTAGCAATTACGTGGACTATGTGATATTTTATCAATCTAAGAATTATAAATGAAATAACCTACTCTCCTTGCTTTTTAAATAACCAACAAAGAATTGAAAAAAAACTCAAAGTAATTTCTAAATGCGAATAATTATTTGGGGCTATACTTTGTTTGATTCAGAGGTATGGAAAGCTTTAAAAAGGTGACCCCACAAAAATTTGTTTAATGCTAATTAGTCCTTGTTATACTTTCTGCTTGTATTGAACTTAGCTTAATAATTGTTGCAGTTATACCCATCTCGGTTTTTTTTAAAATCCTGTCTGTTTAATAATACTTGTTAAGTTGTTTATTATATTCGAAATTATTCCTTAGATATTATAATTTTAACATTATTGTATAGAATAATGGTGAAAAATAAGCACACTGTCCACCTGATGGTAAGTGAATGCTCTGGTCCATAGACACATACATTTTCCTCAATTAAAAATTCAAATGAACGCTCTACTTGTCATCCCTGATGTCTAAGATAGGATGCGTAGCTACCAAAGAGTCTTTAGTTGTTGTAGTGTACTTTACACTCATTTTATGAAACACGCCTGTATTAAGCTGCTATTTTACACTAACATTCTGTGACAGCGTATGTTTTCTCCTATTGAGTCGAACCATTTATGCTGCAAGCATAATATAGTTGCAGCGTATCTCTGCTTCGTCAAAAATGTATATCACATTAAACAACGATGTATCTATCTTTCTTCTACAATTTAGATTAGGTTCTTTTTAAACATTATCCTCCACTTATAGTTCCCCCAGTATTGTGGAGGTATTTTATATTCATACATTGTTTAGACCAATTATTTAAAGGCCATACAAATACTCGTCCCATCTGGGAATCAAATCGAAGCTGTCATTTTTTTAAATCAAATGGTAGGTCACTAGGCTCATTGCAGCTCTTTTAATTCTCATTTACTAGAAATACCTATAACTTCTCAGTCACGTGAGTCCCTCACGATCATTTCTTTTACCTTCGATCACGGGGTAGAATCAGCACTTATTATAAAAAATTCAATGGTATTATTGGGGACCAAATTCTATTTGTTCGCGAGCGCCTCTTTCCTGAGCTACTACGACTTCTTAAGAGTAAAGTAAAATAGTTAAAGCCATTCTGTGACCCAACTCTATACTGTATCAAAAAGGTTATTTGTTTTTCATTTAGTTTTGACTATCCACATAAATGTGGTAATTGAGCAAACATTAAATTTTTATGAGACTTTGATGTGTAAAACATTTTTGAAATCAGTGTCACCAACATTTTTTTCGGACCGATAGGCTAAAGAGACTTTTGAGATAAGAGACTAAATATTTCTTTTTAAGATCTGACGCATCACCGTCCAGGGATGTAAACACCAGCGCTCTAAAAAAGAAGTATAATTCAGTCAGAGAACATAGGCAAAATTGGCGAGAAACTAGTTCGCTTTACGCCGCCGACAATCCCGCGGTGTGAGTGCCCCATTCCGGAAGTGCAGTTCACACAGCGCTCGGTTCACAAAGCACTCCTCTCCCTCCACAAGTAAAGTGGGCCTGACGGTATCCCCCCAATTGTGCTGTGGACGTATGATCCAGAGTTGCCACCGGTCTTAACGCGTCTTTTCCGGTACTTCTACTCCCCAGGCGTAGTCCCAAAATTATGGAAGACGACTTTAGTCCACCCGATCTCTAAAAAAGGCGACCACTCAGAACCGTCCAACTACCAGCCTATCGCCATCACCTCCTTGTTCTCCAAAACAGTGAAGTCCATTGTAAACTGCCAGCTCATGAGGTACCTTGACGATCACCAGCTGATTAGTGATCGCCAATACGGTTTTCACCGTGGTCGATCAGCTGGTGATCTTCTGGTCTACCAAACTCATAGATGGGCGGAGGCAGTAGAGTACAAGGGGGAGACATTGGCCGTTAGTTTGGACATTGCGAAGGCCTTCGATCGGGTTTGGCACAAAAATCTTCTTCCGAAGCTCCCTTCCTATGGGCTTCGTTTGCCCTCTCTTCTATAAAAAAACCATTATCAAATAATATTGAGTGCTAACGGTATTATAATAAAAGTTAAAAAAGTGGAAGTATCTATCAGACAATAACAAAATTCATAAAAATTTTTGTATCATAGTAAGCTTTTAAAAGACTCACTCCGGTGGACAAGCATCCTTGACTTAAAAAGATGTGTACTTATAACGAAAATGTACCTTTTTAGTGAAACCGTACCGTAGTATGTTTATTTGTCAATAAGTAAAACGAACATTCACTTTATATTCATTTTAAAACACAGTAATAAATTAGTCTAAATTATTGCTGTGTTTTAAAATAAATACAACGTCATTAACATAATAGTACGTAAATAAATTGTAATTTACATTTAAATTCAAATTCAGAGGTATCAAAAAATGTATATCATTTTCAGCGACTAATTGATTCTTAACTATATATATGCCTTAAAAATGTCCTTGTAATTGTTAACTAGATTTTTTAATTAAATTTAAGGTAGGGGCACCTATTACCTCGGTATTTTTGCTAAAACTCGAAATGAGATCGAAAATTAAGCATTTATTGAACACTTTCGACTGTTTGGCTATCTCTTGAAATAGACAAAAGGTTTGTTTATCAGATCTTGATTTTCATTCTAAATAAATTAAATGTGAAAAGAATCTCAAGGTTCTCATCGTTTTATTACAATAGTAGTGCAAAAAATATGGGGTTGTCTCTAAAGCAAGATATTATGTAAAATGAAATTATTAAATTAATATAGTTGAGAATTATTATCCATAAATGCTTACAACTAAGTTTGTGAAAGGTATTATAAATAAATAGCCTACGCGTTATTGAAACTAAAGGAAAGTGCATAATAAGCTGCATAAAATTGTTAACACTCTGCATTTTGCGTGCGTATATGCCGCGGAATAATGTGCTCATAGAACCTTATCCGGAGCTACTGTACATAGGAATAGCTTTTTGTACCAAAAAAAAAAATTATTTCCTTATTCCAAGCAATTATTAAAAAATGCAAGATTTTTGCGTAATTTATATATACATTCATAATTTATAATAAAACCTTTCCAAATATAAAAAAAAAACACTTGCTAAAATAACATCGAGTTTTGTATGAAGTTAAAATTTCCCTTTTATCTTTCCCATACAATAAATTACAATAAAAGCTTTTAAAAGATACCTGAAAAGATCACTATTGACAAGCGATAATAAGTGAATGAAACCCAAAAGTATTCCACAAAAATAGATTTTTATATCATACAAACAATCCCGAAAATTAAAAAGGTATTGAAGTATGTGAAATTACTATTTTGCGGTATAAATTCTAATAAGAAATCGGCTGAAATATTTCGCATCTCATGCTGCGGTATTTTCACCTTTATTTATGCAGAAAAACATACAAAAGTTTAGTGTTTTCTATTGAAAATATAATGTTTGAAATAGTTTAACTGAAATAATTACACGCACACACACACACACAGTACAAAATAGCAAAAAAATCACCATTTCAAAACATGGTACTCACGTGCACAAGGTCCAAAATGTGTGAAGAGTAGTTCAGACCAGCTGTTTCCGCAAAAATAACCTATTATTTTCAAAAGTATTTACATTAATCTAGGCTACGCAAAGTTTTTGATTACATGATTACGCAAAGTTATTTTAACAATTGAAATACTAATCAAATATTGATCAAATTTATGAGATAACTACAAAAAAATATGTACTTCTTATTATATTTCACGACAGGTGCTGTTTTGAAAATGTACAACGCATATCATTGGTGTAGTTTCAAATTATTACACAACGGTCAAAACTGATTTGAAACTTTATTTTTAAAAATATACTGACAGAAAGACGGACAAAGCTTCTAAAATCCACGAATTTGGCTTTAGTGTCTTTTGTTTAATCCTCTGGAATTGGATTTTTCTGAGAAATATTAGAATTACAGACCCGACTTTTCTACGGATTTATAATATGAATAATTTATATGACATGGATATGAATAATTTTGGTATATTATGTATCAATGTTTATTTGTATATTTTAATGTGCAGATGAAAGTGAAATAGAGCTTTTTCATTATACAAACTTAAAAATGAACTATCATCGAATTTTGACAACTATTCATCATAGTTATAATAATTATTTAAATCATTTTATTTTACAAGAACTTATTAGTTGAGAGTATAAAATAAAGCCTTAAAAAGAAGTGAAGTTAAAATTCAAAACCCACATATTGTGGATAAAATAAACCATAATAACGTAACGTTAAAAATGAAATCAATGGTAATTTATTTACTTATACGTAATAAATGTGTAAAAAGCCGTTATTATTAGTTTATCCTGGGTCAGACCCTTAGGGAAATGCTTATGTTTGTTCATTTCCCTTATTGTTTATTCTATAAACAACAAGTGCTTCTTCATTAATTCAATTACGTTTATGAAAATTTTTTTCGTTGACAGTTTAGGTCTATAGTATAATTTGCCATCATATATTTTATGTATCTTATATTATATATATATAAATACTTTTTGTTTTCTACGGGTGTCACTCTTACATGCTTGTGGAGATAATAAGGATTAGACATTACTCAATATAAAGAGCTTTGTAGGAGATGCTTTAGAGAAGTGTAGGCTATAGGCCAACATCTTGGGTAAGGTGTTGGGTGGCGTGCTCGAAAATGGTTTCATAAACGTCCATTCATGTTAGACCATTTAGCTTTAGTTTTGGACTGTGCAGTGGGAGCCGTGTAGCATGTCAAGCATAATTTCTAATGGTAAATCGACAAAAAAGAACAATTCAAGTGAAAAATCTTATTGTTGATTTTTCTCCTAAATTACCTGACCTTCTCTTAAGTTAGCTTGAGGTAAGCAATTCCTGTAGCATGAACACCTGCTGCTAACTTCAAACAAAGAATGCTATATATCCGTTGTCACCTCCGAGGACTAAGATGAAATAAGTCACAGCCTGTAACCATACTGGCCTGCTGAAGTCATTACATTTTTGAATATTCTAAAGGAGGTTTCCAGCGCAATTCTGTCAGGTCAGCCTGGTAATCAAAAAAAGCATAGTGTTCTAAAAGAGATAAGATAAATTTAATCAGAGTTTATTAGCTATTACTCGCCCGCATCGCTGGACTTAAATACAATATTAGTTATTACAAAAAATATTCTATGTTCTATTCCACAGAATAATTAACTTCTGTGAAAATGACATTAAATATGACTAGACAAACAACCATTTATAAGATGATAATGTTGCTAGTCATTTTGCATTTGCAGCCCGTAGTTTGTATATTATATATGTATACTGTACATGTATACTGCGTATACTGTATATGTATACTGCATATGTATACTGTATATTTATACTGCGAAATTACAATGTTTCCTCGTCCAAATTATATGTTTTTCGTTCGTTGCTTGAAAAAACAAGTGCATGATGAGTAAATCGTTCGTTTGCTTTACTATAATAAGATAAGAGCAAATTTTTGATAACTAAATTATTTATTTAGTAACTATTCTTGTCAACAACTTCGAGCTTAGTGCTCTCGGCACTCGTAACTACCGGCAAAGCTGTGACATAGATGTTACACATGATCTACGTTTTGGAAGCTTCTGAAAGAAAAAGTTCATCATAAAGAGGGGCTCTTTATGATGATCTTCTCTTTCGCCATTAAGTCGGCCAGCTGGCCTCTTGGGTTTCGTTTTCCTATACCGATTTTCCCTAAATTCAACTCACCGTTCTTTCTTGTGCTTAGTTTTGCGTTGAAGTCTCCCATTAACACCGTATAGTGGGTTTCAGGGGTATACATGGTTTTAGATACACATTTACTTATACATTACCTCCATCTCATCATCGGGATGTGCGAAGGTTGGTGCGTAAACCTGTATGACCTTCAGCGAATACCGTTTGGTGATTCTGAGTACAAGGTATGCAACCCTCGTCGACACACTCCCAATTAAAGAAAGACTTGCGGACGATAAATCCGACACCTTCTTGAGACAGATGGTCGCCCTTCCAGTGATAGAACAAGTTGCCAGATTCAAGTTTTACCGTGTTCTCTCCCTCTCTCCGAACCTCGGATAATCCTATAATATTCCGGCATTACTTTTCTATCTCTTCTTCCGTGCCAAGGATCTTCTCTGCTTTAACTCGCTTATAAACAAGAGGAGGACTGTGTCCAGCTGTGTGATGTTCTAGACAGATAAAGAATATAAATTACAAGAAAACTTTCTTTTTTATTTAATTAAACGTAGAATTTACCTCTACATTGTAACAATAATATTACCAATAAGCCAGCTTACAGTTTAAGATTGTTAAAACTAGCTTAACTCATTCATCTTTGATAATTTTATTTTGGACGGTTGTCGATCACTATTTTAACTTCCAAATATTATCGAAAGTTGCCGATGTCGACAAGCTTAAAGACACACATTTGTATTAATATCCATATCCGAATTGAATCATGCGGTAAGAGACCCTGCGTACCCAGCGGTGGTGGTATCAGAGAACCCATCACCCAATTTCGTCCCGTGGCTGTCGTTCATATGTATCAGTGATGTTCACGTATTAGTAAACTTTAATTTCACATTGCTTTTAGAATATTTTCATATTTGCTCATTCTTGAAAAATATCGGTAATATCTCATCTCTACCAGTGATGTTGGCGTTGTCCTCATGACTCTGATGTGGCACGCTGTTTTTATCACTTAAGCGTAATTTAAACAAAGCTGACTGGTATATATCAATGTCATCACTACACTATCTTCTCAGACGCTGAAAGCCTATTCAGCAAAATTCATATAACAGTATCCATGCATTCTACACACTCGAGTCACTAGATGCGGTGTGCTTTTGTTTGTCCAATGAAGTTTGGCTCCGTTACGAATTCTTCTAATTTGGACACCAGACCACCACCACCAGACAACTACCATTTTTGTTAGTACCAATGTGCTACATCATATTAACGTAAAGAGGAGCGTGATAGGAGTTATTTTCTGCCGAAAAGTCCGTCTGGTTAAGTACTATCCTCTTACCTACTACTGCCACCAAATAGCAATGCCTGCACTGCAGTTTCTTGCAGGGTCTGAAGAGTAGTTTTTTTATTCCTCGGAGTTGAAAACGCATCTGTAGCCTTTTTGTTTAAAGTTGGATGCAGGCACCCCTGGGCAGCAGTAGCCACTTACCATCAGGTAGTTCGTTTCACACTTAAATAAAAAAATCTGTTAAAAGGATTCCTTGAAACAAAGATATAACTTAAATATTTCTTATGTTTTTATAGCATTGGGTGGGAAACGAGCACACAATTCACCTGGTGGTAAAAGGGTTCTGTGACCCATATACATCCACATTTATCCTAAATTAAGAATCAAAATGCAAATGCGTTGTTACCCCTGAGGACTAAAATGGAATGCCTCAATTCCAATAAAAAGGGTCTCCGGTTCTCAACATTCACCATACGAAACACAGCAGAATTAAGTTGCTATTTTACGTTGGTATTCTATGAGAGCGTGGTCCTGCACAGATTGAGCCGACTCATTCGAGTAACAACTATAATATAGATGCAGCGTGGCTCTACCTCGCTTCCTAAACCTGGTAGATTTCTGGACAAAACTATTAAATATTAATCAGAAATATCTGCTGAATTTGGAGATGATAATTTCAAAGCATTTAGGACATTTTGACATTAGTGAATGCCGCTCATTTAACCCAGACAAAAGATATTAAAAAGTTTTGAAGATTTGTACTTAAAATACGCGAAAATTTTTGACAAAATATGACATTTAAATTCTAAGTTTAATATTTCATAACGAGAAGAGATTCTTACGGCGTAATTTTTGAATTTGATGAATCATCACTTTTTTTCTATAGTCAATTTAATACTGATTTACAAAAAAATACTGTGGCAGCCACAAAATTGCCTTACGAGTATTTTAAGAGCTAAAATGAAAGACTAGTGTAAACAAAAAAAAACGCACCTAAGCTGAAATCACGCTATCAATGTGCTGAGTTACTGCGCTATATATACAGAATAGCTCTGTACGAACACACGGAGCGTTGGCTGCTCCCCCTGGCTGAACACTTTGCCTGTTGGGAGATCTCCCCTTTTCCTTCCGCGGCCAAAATTGTAATGTGTCCAATTATAACAGTTTGATAAAATTCTCCACCCTTTTTAAATGGCTAATATTTAAAGTAAACTTCTTACCGGATTTTAATGATAATGATAGTGACTCTTTGTTGTTGATATAGGTACCACGCATTCGAACCAAACAGTTGGCTAGTTTTTCATCCGATTACAGTTTGGGATTTCAAGGAGTGAATAAGCTTTTATAAAGCTAAGCCTGTGCGTTTTACCATCTTCTACTACATCACCACTTGCAATTAGGTAAGATAATAGCAAAGCACAGGTTATAAAAAGTATAAAAGTAAAAAAAATTATTCCTAGTTACTTCCACCTATATCCCAAAGCAATAAAAATTTGCATTGTGCTCCTCATCTGTTAAATGATAATAATATTGATGGTGTTATGTCTCAAAATCTCTCTCATCTGTTTAAAAACATACCACATAATATGTAATATTTGGGCCGGCAGCCGATTTAGGCGAAAAAAGGTAGGTGATGAAATCGTCAAAATGCCAGTCAAACCGAGCTATTGTCTTAATTCTGCTGCTTTACTGACTAATAAGATAGATTTAAAACATAGTTACAGTTAAAAAATTTAATATAAATGAACTTTTCCGGTTTAAATTGTATTTGTTATATATTTATAAAAGTAAAAGTTGAATTCAAACAACCATTTAATTAATTTTACTTTTGGGAGATGCTGCTTAAACGTACTACTTAGAATAGAATATAGAATTAAAGACCCAACTTCATAGTGTGAAATTTTTGTATTATTTTTACACTGGAGAGAACTAAGGAATATCACAATCTCAGTGGCGCCTAAACTATTTTTTTACCACTAAGTACCTAAAAAGTTATTTAATAAAAAAATAATCATTAAAATTGGTTCTCATTTAACCAAGATATTGCGTGACACACATACAAAATAACCTTACAGTAAGAATTGATAACTTCTTGCTTTTTTTCGCAGTCTGCCAAAAAGTTGAACATGAAACATTCTACAAAGAAACAAATAACACGACTTATACGGAAATAACATTATTTATGAAGCCTTTTATTAGATTCCGCGTCGCATGCTTGTATAAAATATACCTGAAGAGTTGTTTGCAAACAAATATAAGGTATGGGTTGAAAAAGTGACTTAGACGAGATTAAAGGGGGTACTATTTGAACAGGTTTAGAGATTGCTCTTTCAAATAGGCTGGTTATTTTTTCTCGGGGCATTATATGAATTGCGTTGTTGGCGGATATGTTGAATACCATATAACAGTGGTAGAGCCACGCGGCAGCTTTGCTGTCGCACGTATGGGCCGGCTCAAACCGGGGTGGTACCACGACCTCACAGAATACCGGCGTGAAGTGGAAGCTCTGCTTCCGCGTTTCGTCTGGTGAGTGCAGGTGGCCGGAGGCCCAAATCCCCCCCCCCCATCAACATGGTAGCGGAATTAAATGATAGACTACCCCAGGAGGGTACCAGCACCCCTGGAGAATCCCTCGCTGAGCATCCACGACCATGTTTCTCCACTTCTGAGCGTGGGTGCTCAGGCTGCCCCGCGTATTCTGGGGGGGGGCCAATATTCCGCTCAAGACTAAAACTGCTCGGGGCAAACGGAGCAGCAAGACCAAGGCGACCCCTGCCACGCTGTCCGTGAATTTCTGCAATATCAGGGGACTTCACTCTAACCTAAACGCCGTCCACTACCATCTCGAGACGGCGAGGCCGGCTCTGCTCTTTCTGACCGAGACGCAGGTGTCCTCTCCGGCTGATGTCTCGTATCTCTCCTGCCCGGGGTACAAACTGGAACACTCCTTTGTGCCTCGGGCTGGAGTTTGCGTTTACGTCAGAGAGGACATCTGTTCTCGACGCCTCGGCAGACTTGAAGGTTCGGACCTGTCCATCCTTTGGCTACGCGTAGACAGCGACGACCATCCGCGCGTCTACGGGTGCCTCTATAGGTCCCATAGCGGTAATGGCCGAAACAGACCGACTATTCGACCACGTCCAAATGGCTGCAGATTCGTTGCTACAGCAGATCCCCTCCGCAGAGATCGTGATCCTCGGCGACTTTAACGCCCATCACGCCGAATGGCTCGGTTCACGTTTAACCGATCATGCGGGGAGATCTGTTCATGATTTTGCCTTGGCATATGGTCTGACACAACTGGTTACTTCGCCTACGCGGATTCCAGATGTGGAGGATCATGCACCTTCCCTGTTGGACCTTCTGCTGACCTCTCACCCGGACGGATATCAGATTTCCGTTGACGCCCCTTTAGGCTCCTCGGACCATTGTCTAGTCCGGAGTGTGGTGCCACTCACGCTGAAATCGCAGTTGCATTCTGCAGGCTGCCGCCGTGTTTGGCACTATAGGTCAGCCGATTGGGATGGGATGCGGTCTTTCTTTGCATCCTACCCTTGGGGGCGGGTTTGCTTCTCGCCGGATGATCCCAACGTTGTTGCGGATTCTGTCGCTGATGTGGTACTTCAGGGTATGGAACTTTTTATTCCTTCCTCTGTGGTGCCCATTGGAGGCAAATCTCAGCCATGGTTTGGTCGCTCCTGTAAAATAGCATCATGCTATAAGCAGGAGTGCTACCGAGCCTGGGCTGACGCATCAGCGTCCAGGGATGTAAACACCAGCGCTCTAAAAAAGAAGTATAATTCCGCCTCTAGGTCCTTCAAAAGAGTCATTGCCAAGGCAAAGTCAGAGCACATAGGCAGAATTGGCGAGAGACTAGTTCGTCTTCCTTCTGGAACCCGTGCATTCTGGTCTCTCGCCAAGGCTGTCCAAGGGAATTTCTGTCAGCCATCTCTTCCATCTCTGCACAGGGAGGACGACTCACTGGCCCACACCGCAAAGGAGAAAGCCGATCTTCTAGGCTCTTTCTTTGCGTCTAACTCGACTCTCGATGACGGGGGGAGTACGCCGCCGACCATCCCGCGGTGTGAGTGCTCCATGCCGGAAGTGCAGTTCACTCAGCGCTCGGTTCGCAAAGCACTCCTCTCCCTGGACATCCATAAGTCGAGTGGGCCTGATGGAATCCCCCCAATTGTGCTGAGGACGTGTGCTCCAGAGTTGGCACCGGTTTTAACGCGTCTTTTCCGGTACTCCTACTCCCTAGGCGTAGTCCCAAAATCATGGAAGACGGCTTTCGTCCACCCGATCCCTAAAAAAGGCGACCGCTCAGACCCGTCCAACTACCGGCCTATCGCCATCACCTCCTTGTTCTCCAAAACAATGGAGTCCATTGTAAACTGCCAGCTCATGAGGTACCTTGAGGATCACCAGCTGATTAGTGACCGCCAATACGGTTTTCGCCGTGGTAGGTCAGCTGGTGATCTTCTGGTCTACCTAACTCACAGATGGGCGGAGGCAGTAGAGTCCAAGGGGGAGGCATTGGCCGTTAGTTTGGACATTGCGAAGGCCTTCGATCGGGTTTGGCACAAAGCGCTTCTTTCGAAGCTCCCTTCCTATGGGCTTCCCGAGAAATTGTGCGATTGGATCACCAGTTTTCTTGCAGATCGGAGCATCAAGGTCGTTGTAGACGGTGCAAGCTCTGATTGCAAGCTTATTAATGCTGGTGTTCCACAGGGCTGCGTGCTATCGCCAACGCTGTTTCTTCTGCATATCAATGATATGTTGCAAACCCGTAGCATTCATTGCTATGCAGATGACAGCACTGGTGATGCTCTTTACACCGGCCGAGCCAATATTTCTCGGGAAAACGTCTCTGAGTGCCGGGACAAACTTGTGTCTGAAGTCGAGTCTCTGCTGGACAGAGTCTCGGATTGGGGGCGACTAAATCTAGTCCAGTTTAACCCCCAGAAGACACAAGTTTGCGCGTTAACCGCTAAAAAGAACCCCTTTGTCGTATCCCCTCAGTTTCAAGGCACTCCCCTTGTTGCCTCAGCCAGTATCGGAATCCTCGGCGTCGACATATCGAGTGACGTGCAGTTTCGTGGTCACTTGGAAGGGAAGGCCAAATTGGCCTCTAAAAAAGCTTGGCGTGCTCAGCAGAGCGGGACAGTATTTCATGCCGGCACACCGCCTGCAACTTTACAAGGCGCAGGTTCGGCCGCTCATGGAATACTGTTCCCATCTCTGGGCTGGGGCTCCCCAGTACCAGCTCCTTCCACTTGACCGCATCCAGCGCAGAGCGGCTCGAATCGTTGACGACCGAGTGCTTTCCGATCGGCTCGATTCACTGGCGCTGCGAAGAGATGTTGCATCTCTTTGCGTATTTTATCGCATCTATCACGGGGAGTGCTCTGAGGAATTGTTCGGATTAATCCCAGCCGCCAAATTTCGTGAACGCACTACACGGCAAACGTCCCGATACCATCCACACCATCTGGATGCTTGGCGGTCCATCACTGTACGTTTCAAAAGGAGTTTTCTTCCGCGTACAACCTCTCTGTGGAATAATTTACCACCGGTGATTTTTCCGGACCGATACGACCTGGGGACCTTCAAGAAAAGAGCTTACTCCTTTCTAAAGGGCCGGCAACGCACCTGCAATTCCCCTGGTGTTGCGGTTGATCATGGGCGGCGGTAGTCACTTAACATCAGGTGAGCCACATGCTCGTTTGCCCCCTCTTCTATAAAAAAAAAAAAAATACCAACATTAATTAACCAGCTGTAAGCCATGATGCCCTGTATTGGTGGCGTAACTGAACCTTCTACCATCCTATATTATCCCGTTGCTCTTGCGCCGCTGAGAGGGAAACTGAAGATTTGAAGAGAGAGGGAAACTGAAAAAAGAGATGGACAGCGGCATATTCCTGTTAACAACTCAATAATAATAATAAAAGCTGCGGGTTCCTGCTAAGCGTGACAATTATGGAAAATATCTTGTCTTTGAAGTTATCTATGAGGGACGCCTGTGTTGGAATTTTGATGAGGTATAATAAAGGATTCTAATCAGTTCCCCCAAGCAAGTGTTTCCACTATGTTTTTCTTGTATATCATTCGAAAGATAATTTTCAAGGTAGCATAAGTATTACCACATAACTTATTTATTTTATTTTCTTAGCCCAGTAAATGGTTATGGAACGCCTAAGCTCAGCATTCTTGTGATGCTGTATTAATGGAGATGATAATAATGATTTCTGGTATAGTATAATATAGTAATACGTATATAGTACGTGTACATGTTTTTAGATTGTGTATACATATATATAGTACATAATAATACGTATATATCTATGTTATAATTTAATATAATATACCTACATGTATTCATGATATAAATATATTATAAAGAACTTTATTTTTTAACGGGTCTAGGCCAAAATAGTTAAAAGGTAAACTATTTGAAAATAAGGAAAGATGAAGGCTTTGGTTGTGGGGTGAAAATTGTTTAAAAGTTATATGAGAAATTTAATTTATCGAGATATTTTGTGTAATATAGACGATATGAATCGATGCTTGGCATGCTACTAATATTTTGAAATCATAATATTACTTTTAGAGCAATATCGGACAGGAAAACTGTCAATTAAGCTCGAGGCTTTTGAAAACAGACTAGTAAGGCTGAAAGACTAATAGTTCATATTTTACAGATTTTTTTTAAATTTTTTTTAATAGCGTGCTTGAAGAACCGTAAACCGACGTAGAAGAAAATTTCTCGAGTGAAAAGTGAAAGATGATTATAGTGATAATGATTGATTGTATGATTTATAATAATTACCACCTTAATAAGACAAGTCGGAAGTTGATAGATACAAGTGGTTCCGGACCATGTATTTTGGCAGACCTTGGAAAAGCATAATTTGTTCTGCAGTGAATTTTTAAAAGGTTTTAGTGATGATAATAATGATTCTGAGCGAAAGTAGTTCTAAGTTTTCTTCGGTCGAGCTTCAGCCACGATATATTATAGCATGTTTCCGTTACATATAATTTTTTACTATATTGAGGTAAATTAAATACGTTACTTTTGTTGTAGCAATCATTAAATAGCGTCATAAAGTAAACGTTATGCATTTTTATGTTAGTAAGGATTATGCCATAGCTGCCACGCTCGGCAAACGGGTTGGCAGCCGCAGGTTTTTTATAACTTTGAGTTGTTATCAAGAATATGCTGCTTTCAATCAAGTTTTAGTTTTCCTCTATCACTTTATCAACACAATGTGTGTGATTTTCCTTTGCCTATAAATTTATTGAAGTGAAAACTTTTGAAGGGATACTTTTTGAAATGAAAACTTCTTTAGGCATGTTGGACACCTCTGGGATGGGAAAAAAGCATTGAACTCGCATGACCGTCATGCTCGGACAAAAATAATGCTTACAAGTTTGTGAAGCTAAGAAGTTTTCTCTTATGACGTGCAGTCCTACGACTGACAGTTTTTTTTTGTCACGGTCCAAATAATATCCATTATTTAACTCACCTGTAACAATCCAATAAATGTTATCGTTGAATAGTGCGTGACGTAAATTTTAACTTGACATTTATTAATTTCCTACTTGTATGAAACTGCATATTAAACTAGAATGTACATAACACAATCACCTTAATATATATGTATAAATTACGTGTCACGTTGTTTGTCCGCGATGGACTCCTAAACTACTTAACCCATTTTAATCAACTTTGCACACCGTGTGCACTTTGGTCCAACTTGTGATATAGGATAGTTTTTTGCCCATGAGTGACCCACCATTTTTTGCGAATTTAAGGATTTTTAATAGGACATGACAAAGGGTCGTCGAAAAGGGCAGAACAACGTCTGCTGGGAAGCTGTGTGAACGACAATGAGTCAACGACAGCATTAGTTAAAGAGAAGTCATCCGTGTACTTACTCTAATATTAAAGTAAAAATAATGATTGCGAAGGTAATTGCAAAGTTTTTGTGTAAATTAAATAAACAATCGGTACAGTAAATTAACCGCAGAAAAGTAATCGTATCGTGGTAATAATCAATTAAATAATTGGTATTGCCCAGATAACTTTTACAACTCTATCAGACGCGTTGTTGATTTTATAATACGTAATGATGATGATTATGATGATATGAGTACGTTCTGATTACCAGGGCTTCTGAAAAGTAAACATATTCATCCAACGTAAGAAGAAATTATCTAATTTGACTGCAACGTTGGTCTAGTGTCCGCAACTACTGATCATGTGTTGTATGATTTGAATCCAGGACAGGGCCAAAATCCGTCAGCAGCAGACCGAAGTCACGAAATTAGCAGTGTTTCGTCCTCTGCTTCGGAAAGCACGTTGAAACGTTGGTCCTGTGCCTGATTTCTCTCCGGTCATGTCAGATTGCACTCTCATAGTCCTATCCTGCGCAGATGGCTAGTTCTCGTTCAGACCGGCCACTGTTATCTAAATTCGGTCCGGAGGATATTGTTATTGTAAAATCATTTAAATACTGTCCGGGTAGGATTTTAAACTTGTGGCTCAAAACATGACTGTCAATCTGAGTAGTAAATAGTGCATATACAATGTATGAAAAATACATAATTATGCACTATGCGTAAGTTTCGACAAAAATTAATTAATACTATATTTTGTTTCAGTTTGTCTTCCTTTTCGCCCTTGTGGCAGCAGTCAGTGCCTCGGATTACTCTGGCTTCTCTTATGGTGTAGCTGATCCGTACACCGGTGACTACAAGAGTCAGATTGAAAGTGATAATGTTCTGGGCCAATACTCTTGGACTGACAGGTCCTTCGTTATAGAAAGCCCGTGAAGCTGATGGAACCCGAAGGACTGTCGACTACGCAGCTGGTGCTGAGGGCTTTAATGATGATGTCAGGAAAGACCCTGCTCTGATCGCAGCTGCTCCTTTCGCCTACACCACTCTCCCCTGCGGATACGGCTTTTCCTATAGCTACGGTAACATCGCCGGCTACGGTGCCTTCGGTTACGCTGCTCCATACGCCTATAGACGATTCTATTAGATGAAAACTATTCTGCCGTTTAAAATAAATCAATATACATAAACATTGGTCATTTATTGTTGAACTTTATAAAACGCCAACTTTTGACAGGAACGTGAATAAGTAAATAAAAATGAAATACAAACAAGTCCATTATATTATGTATAAGCTTTTACTAAGTATAATTTCTTTAAATGTAAAGGTAAATATAAAGGTTTAAGAAAATTAACAACCTAAATGCGGCTCGCTACCAAGTACAGGCTTCTCGATATTTTTGAGAAAAATTTTGAGCAGAGAAGAGTGAAAAAAAAGACGACGAGTATATACATCTAAAAATCAATGGATTATTACCCCTGAAGACGGGGTTACTTTTGTAGTTCTAATTACTTATTGTCGTTTTGTGCGTGAGCTTTTTTTGCCTAGCAGGTTTCGGGGTTCGGGGGATCCTCTTTACCCGGGTTCTCCTCACGGTCCAATACAGTGGACCAGCCGTGGGAGCCGTATAAACGGCGCTCTTGGACATTTTGGCGTATTTCTCGCCATAGGGAAAGATCTACCTAAGGGTCGGTGACTTTGAAGCCTTGCGGAGACGGATCTCAACGTAACTGCAGGTGACACACTGGGCCCCAGGAGATCAATTTCTAGTAATTAGCTTAAGTACTAGGGTTGCGATGCGTATTACTTCACGCTGGAGACAGATAAGCCCGGAGGCAATTGAGGCGACCTCAAAGCTTATCAGAGACGAATCTCAAATGTACGCCCGAGTATGTCGCTCCGACAAGATGCGTACACCCACTGCTAAGAGACGCACCGTACGCCCAGACGATCGACATTCAACTCTATGAACTGACCTTTCTAATTACTAAAATACGAAACACAGTGCCGTCCACACTGTTCTCACACGTGTAAATAAATACCACTGGTTGTACAACCAGTATTATTTACATGTGAGACAGTGTGCGGCATTCCATCTTAGTCAGCAGTGGTGAAAATGCAGAACTATTTATGAATTAATATATACATATATATAGGTATATACGATATCAACTATTGAGAATTTCTTGACGGAAAACGTCAAGAAATTCTAAGTAATTGCGCGGAGTCAGGAAGTTGGCGGTGTCTCACCTCCGTGCCTCGGAAAGCACGTAAAGCCGTTGGTCCTGCGCCTCATCTCTCTCCGGTTATGTCGGTTTACCGTCCCATCGGATTAGGAGAGTGAGGGAATAGAGAGTGCACCTGTGCTAGCGCATACACTTGGGCACTATAATCCTGTCCTACGCCGATGGCTAGTCTCCGTTGAGGCTGGCTGCCGTGACCGAAATTCGGTCTGGATATTATAGGACTAGGACATTATATATATATATATATATATATATTACAGATTAGAGGTTAAATTCTTAATAAAAATGCACTCAAAGCAAAACTTGTAATATAAATCTTTTATAACACTTTTACAATATTAATCAGCAATTAATGATTTAAGGTAATATCTAATTCCTAGCACAACCACTCTCTCCGACCGTTCGAGCCAAAGTGACCCTGCCACCTGCTACGCTACGGCGACCGGCTTTTTGGGCTCAAAACCCCACCACCGCGGTGACGCAATCATTAGCCACGCCCCCTTTCTAGTCATCATCGCGTAACAATATAATAATCATTAATTCATAAATAGTTCTGCGAATATAAATATGTATACAAATACATTGAATACACCATTTATTATAATTCTATTTAATTCAGACAGTACTGAAATCAACTAACTACGAGTGAGAATCAATTACCTACCACTCTTGCAGTAATTCTGGAGCAAGCATTTAATTTGAACTGGCAAATGTCAGTCATACTAAACGTACTAATTTATTTAGGCATGTTTCATGTTTAACTAAGCTATCTCTGCCGACCATAGATCTTACTTGATACTAAAAGTGCTCCATTGGGGCTAGTCTTAGATTTATATATGAGGGTAAGCTTCAAATTGAGCATTCTATTTATCTTTAATTCATCTTGGAAAGGGGCCGAACTTTTGCAGTATTTTTTTATCATTTTTGTTGTTATCAGGTAAATATAATTGCTCATGTCTTGTTTCATATCTTTCTATCGTCTCTTATGACACCATAGGCTTTTAAATAAAATAAAACAGCAGTAAATCAGTGGTATGTAATTCTTTTTTACAAAAATCACTTTAGGTACCATTACTATCATCATCATCTTCTCTTTTATAAGCGTGAAATACTCTGTTTCCACTGTGGAAAGCATCTACCTTATCTTCACATTTAGTAGGTGGATTAGAGCCAACACTTACAGATGTGTAGCATCTTTGACTTCGCTCGCTGTCGCCGTTTCAGGTATTACGTATGCCATGTACGAGATGTGTGAGTGTAGTCAAACCGCGGTCCACCAATTTCTGCTGAGGCTATAATGCAACTGAAACGTGGTTCTAACTGTATGTTCGCACAACAAAGTTTCGTGTAAAATTAAATTTTTGTTTCTTCGTCGTCAATGGTAACAATGCATTGATCGACGCAATGATTATTAATTAATGATGTTGTAGATGTCAATAAGCCTTAGCAACCACTTAATATCAGGTGGACGGAATGCTCGTTTAATTATCCTTATTCTATAAAAATATGTTGTGGTGCATCATCATAATCATAATCAAACTTTGATATCTATCTATCAGTGTAAAATTTTAATTATATTATATATAACTAACATTAATAATAATGACATGTTATTCCATAGAGGTACAGTACAAATGGATCGGCTCGACCGGGGAAAGGTCTTGCACGAATATCAGCATCAAATACTAGCAAAATGTTCCTGTAATTTTCTATTTTAGTTTTTCAGGATGATAACGCATTTGATTTTTCAATTTGATCGAATTTAGGTGAAGGTTCCATGGCTTAAAGCATTAACTTACTACTAGACTGTGTGCTTGTTTGTCTCTCTTAATTGTTTAAAAAGTTACTAACACTGACAATCGACGCGGTCGGTAGTTTCAGTAGATAAAGGCTCGATGTTAACATCAAACAGAAACATCAACTAATTAAATTACGACCTCTATGGGTTGGGCGCGTCGCCCTCACAGATTTGCCTGTTCGACTGAACTTCGGTTTTATTTGATATCCCAACTTGGATAAGAAATGTCTGTGATATTGAAATGCCTTGTTTCTATTAAGCTCGGTGGCTCATATGCTTGACGTAATATGATGACATAAATAACCATTTTTAAATATGTTGTCTCTGTGCAGGTTAATCTTCGGAATGACTGAACCGACTGTTGTAAAACTTTACGAACTGATACAGAGCAATGAGAGGAGTGATTTAGCTTAAGTTTTCATCGCAGTTGAATCTTTGTCGTCATCATTGAATGAAAACGTTTAAAATGCATGAAATTATGAGTACCGTCATGGCAGCCAAGCGATACCAGTGGCACACGACATCAACGACTTTTACGGAGCGAATACTACAAACGAACTCACCACCTGTTATTGCTTTGCCCGCTTTCGTTCTGGAAATTTCGACCTGAAAAATGAACCACGTGATCGCCCAAAAACTAGTCAAAAAGGACAAATTAAAAGCGACTGTGGCAGCTGATGATACTCTATATAAGGTTGAATTAGCAGCAGCTTTCGACGTTAGCATCAAAACAATATTGGTTCATTTGTTTCAATTTTGCAAGGTAAAAAAATCTTGAGAAATGGGTGCCCCATGAACGCAATGATCGATAGCGCAAAGTACGCATATAGACGAGCCCTGCACTACTTAACTGGCACACGAAGGAATTTCGCAAAGCTCAGCAAGTTAGTTGGATCCTGGTTCAGCATCTAAACAATGCCCTAAACGAAAACTCACCCCTGGAAAATTGATGGTCACTGTTTGGTGGTATAGCACCGTTGTGATCCATCACAACTTCTTACCAAACGAAATGAGCATTACTGCAGATGATTACTACAAAGAACTGAACGCAATGATGGAGAATCTCTCACGTATCCAACCAGCTTTGGTCAATCGTTCGTCCCCCCTGCTTCTACATGACAACGTGCGACCTCATACTGCATAACAGACGGCCTCCAAGTTACAAGAGCTGGGGTTGGAAACTCTCCGTTATTCGCCGTACTCACCAGAACTTGCGTCTACAGATTTCTACTTTTTCTATTATGTGGATAACTTTTTGGAGGGAAAACAATTTAATACCCGAGAGGCAGTACTAAATGCCTTTGAAGAATTTTTAGCCTCCCGTCCAGCAGATTATTTTGAGAAGGGCAAACTGCCACTACGTTGTTAAAAATCCAGCGATTGCATGGGTGATTACTTTGATTGATAGAAGTAAAAATATAGATATTAAAATAACGTTATTTCATTTCATAAAAACACAACAATTTCATAAGTAAAGAACCGTTATATACACAGAACACATATATAATTGCTATTTTCGAAAATAATAAGACACTTTTCACGTGGTAGAGCAACACTGCAGTCATATTATGGCAGTATCACGAACGGGTCGGCTTGGCTGAGGTAGGGCCACGCTCTCACATAATACCAGTGTAAAATAATAGCTTGATGCTGCCGTGTTTCGTATGGTGAGTGTAGAAATCCGGAAACCCTTTTTACTATAAACGAGGCATTCCATCTAACTCCTAAGGTGTGAAAATGCATCTGCATCGTGATTCATAATTAAAGATAAATGTAGGTGTCTATAGGCTATGACCCATAAACACCTACACAGTCCACCTGATAGTAAGTAAATGCTATGGCGTCTGCTTACTATCAGGTGGACTGTGTGTTCGTTTATTACTCTTTTTCTATAAAATCACTATGCTACTAAAAATTAAAGAATACATTTATTAAAGGATTTGTTACAAAATGCCTAGCATTAATATTCCAAAATAATTGATATTATTTTTGACACTTGACTTTATTGTAAATTTATTTTTCGGTTTGTTTTATAATATATTAAACACGTTTTAATTAGGTTTCAAATACATTCTATTAAAAATCCAAACTCATTAACGAAATTTCTAGCAAGTCGGACTGAACATATTAATATCGTGAACTTTGAGAAAATATATTTATAAATATAAATTATTATGTAAGAACCTAAACTTATATATTTATAAATAAGTAAAATTTAATTTAAAAGAAGTCAATTAAAAAAGTAAGCTGTGAAATCGACAGGCGCCTAGAGGGAATTACCGAATTCAATTAGGTTTAGTGCTACAATTGGAAGTGACGATCCTATTAACATTGTGGGTAAATTAAAAAAAGGGAAAAGCTTTAATTTTCGTGTACTAAATAATAATGTGTATATTTCTACACAAGCGAAAGCATCCGAACAAACCGGTTTCCGAGAAGGCTTTAGTAAAGTTGAAAAATTGTACAGAAGACCGAAAAGTACAATCGGCCACTATGTCTTGCGAATGTGGACTATATGAAATCATTTGGTTCTGCCGGAAATCAGGCAGTTCATTTAGCGGTACCAAGTTACCCGTGGGTATATCGAAGTACTGAAATGTTTGTACAGTAAAGCTACGATGGCTATCCTAGTACAGAACCAGAGCACGAAACCTATCCAACTGCAGAGAGGTGTAAGAAAAGGTGACGTTATATCCACAAAACTCATCATTGCTGTATCGGAAGATTTTTTCAAGCTATTGGACTGGAAATAACACGGTATTAACATCAATGGCGAGTACATCACTCATATTCGATTTGCCGATGAATCGGCGGAGGACCTACATATATACTATGTTCAATGACCTAAATAGTGCCACTCAACGGATAGGTCTTAAGATGAACATAGATAAAACCAAGATCATGTGTAACATCCATGTTACATCTATGCCGGTAGTTGTTAGGAGTACTAAGCTCAAAGTTGTTGACAAGTATGTTTACTTGGGACAAATAGTCCGACTACGTAAGTCCAACTTCGACGGAGAGGTCAATCAATGAATTGAACTCGGCTGGGCAGCGTTCGGGAAATGACAACACATTTTCCTGTCAGTAACACCTAAAATCCTGAAAAAAAGATTTTGCAACCAGTGATGACTTATGGATCTGATACGTCGTTCACTGCTCGCCGTATGAGGAAGCTCAAGGTCGCTCAACGAGCTATGAAGAGGGCTATACTCGGAGTTTCTCTGCTTGGGGATATAGGCAGTAGAACCAGAGTAAACGGCATAACCCGATGGATAAGTAAACTGAAGTGGCAGTAGTTTTGCCATAAAAGATCGAAGAATTGACACACAATGGGGAAATAAGGCTCTTGAGTGGTAGTCTCGTACCGGGAGGCAAAGTGTAGGGCGAACCCCCACTAGATGGAGTGATGACCTGGTAAGACATGCAGGAAGTCGATGGATGCAGGTACGTGCTTCGTGGCAGTCCTTGAGTGAGGCCTCTGTTGACTTGTGAGGGGTTGTAATGATGACGATAATCCCTTGTTCCGTGTGGGACTCGAACCCCCGGGCCCCAGTGAGCAGTTCATTGCTAAGAAACTACACCACAGAACCGACTTTTCTACGTCAACACCATATACATTTGTATAAATTTCATTCCACCCCTAATTGTAGCCAAATAGGGTATGACTTTGATTTTTAAGACAATACATTGATTGAAGTCGTATTTTTTTTTGCTTCATGTTAAGCTAAATAAGCAATAAAACATTTGTATTTTTCAAGAAATAAATAGTTTGAATAAATACTATGCACAAGACTATTCTCTATTAACAAAGCAATCGCGATCATCTATCAAATGAATGAAGGTGCGAATTTTTGTTACACTGATCGACAGATTGGGGTGGTTGCGAACTAGACGAGAACTTTAATTATCTACTGACAGTCGTGGAATTCTATCTAATCAATGGAATAAAAGCTATATGTACATATAAATATGTATATATTAGAATCTTACTAACATTATCGAGAGATCTTATTATTAAGACACTAAATCACGCGTAAATTGAATGAATTTTGTTGAAAGTTCGAAGAGAGATAGATTAAGATATAAGCATAATATTAGTTACCGTAGAACCAGAGTAACCGACATAGCCCAACGGATTAGTAAGCTGAAGTGGCAATAGGCCGGCCATATAACTCGAAGAACAGACAACCTTTGGGGAAAAAAGATTCTCGAGTGGCAGCCTCGTACCGGTAGGCAAAGTGTAGGGCGACACCCCACTAGATGGAGTGACGACCTGGTAAGACATGCAGGAAGTCGATGGATGCAGGTGGCTCAGGACCGTGCTTTGTGGCATACCTTGGGGAAGGCCTATGTTCGGCAGTGGACTTGTGAAGGGCTGTAATGATGATGATGATGATGATAATAGTAGTTTATATCTAGTAAATGCATTTGATACTGGAACACCTAATTTTTTCTCAATGTCGCACAAAAAGCACTTTCCTACGTTTTTTAGCATGGAAAATTCTTAGTGAACTGAGTAGTGACCGCTTAGGATGTATGTCGCTTGCGCTGCTGACGTTCTTCACTCGGTCCCCATCCTAGGTGTGGCCATTAATCTAGTGACTTCACTCACCTACTTCTTCTTCTTGTTCATCTCGTAAAAGTTTACTATTGTACATGGTCGTCTCCCTTTACTGGGGGGATTTGTCCTAGCGCGTAACAGATGACCAAAGACGATCTCAATACCAAAGGACTTGCAACCTATCCGGCGCGGGTTAATTTTTTTACGTATGACGTAAAGGAGATAGTTCTACTGTCGTCTATCGAAGGCTATTAGTGACAATTTTTGAGACATTTGTAAGTGTTCAAAAATAGTACAGACACGTTTATTGTATGTATGTATCATTCACTCTTATGGTATCTGCCCACTACAACTGCTCATATTATGTAAGTGGTCTGAACTTAACAGGCACGAAAACTTACGACAGTTACTACTACTACTTTTTGTATGTGGTAGAGCCACGCTGCAGCAATATTATGATTGCAACACGAATGGGTTGGCTCAACCGGGGAAGGACCACGCTCTCATAGAATACCAGCGTAAAATAGCAGCTTAATACTGCTGTGTTTCGTACGGTGAGTGCAGATATCCGTAGACCCTTTTTTACTGAAAACGAGGTCCATCTTAGTCCTCAGAGGTGACAACGTATCTGCGGTTTGATTCATAATCGAGGATAGATGTAGATGCTAATGGGCCACAGTATTCACTTACCAGGTAATGTGCCATAATGCCCTATGTGCTCGTTTGTCACCTTAGTTTTATAAATAAAAGCGCGGTTACAACGCAAGTGGTCGTCTATATAAAGCGGATTAATAACGTCTCGTGCCGTGCATGGAGCGTATCGATAGCTGCCAAATACTCTTGCTATCGGTTCGTTGTTGTGTGTAAATTTATACAAAAATTTTTTGCATGTACGGACATGCTTATAGCTTGTTATTAACGATGTGGTGGGCAGATATATATATAATCGATTGACATTCGTTGTCATTCCATGTGGTCTGTAAGAGAATCCATCAACTCATTTCATCCAATGATCTGTGTCGTAAGTGACGAGTTTCCGAAATATCTGAAAGATATTATGGTTTTCAATAGATGCCAGAATAACTATCCCGTCAGCCATGTCAAAGATCCGAGATATCTGATATTGCAGTCGTCATAAAATTGCCATAATCGTGGACATTACGGCGAATTTCAGTAGACTTTTGCATACTGATAAAGAGAACATTAATACGAATAAGTTATATTAAATATCTACAATATTGGTGAGCAGTTTTTTGGCATTCCTCGTGGAGGTAAAATTAATCTGTAAAATTGTTTGACATTGATAACAATACTAAATAATAAATTACAATAACATAATATGTCTAGTAGTTTCGAACCTACCAATTCTCGATTTTCTACCTATATATACATGCAGAAATCTAAAGATTTTTCCGTATTCTATCGACCTAAACAGCTATTCATTTTTTTATTTATTATAATTAAAAAATATTCTAACTAAATGATAATATTGTTTACGCTGTTGATCGTTCACAATAATCGGTGTTTTATTCTTTCTTAATCTGTAGGTTCGACCGTTGTCCAATAAATGATAATTTTTTCACTCTGACAAATAACTTAAAAAAATACCGTGAAATCTCTACTTTAAATTAAAAGCAGTTATTCCATGTTAGTTTCAATGCAATATCAAACTTAAATTCTTCATATTATCAGTGACGCATATAAAAAGAATGTGTAGTGTTGTCGTGCCTAATGCTAGTAAACGCAAACATTTAATATCTTCTATTTGTAATAAAACAGGCGAAATAACTCAAATGATAAACAATTCTTTAAGTAATATGAAATACAAATAGATGAGCACTTCATATTTTCTTTTCATTATTAATTTGTTTCAATTCGAAAAATGTACTTGAACATTGTTTGTCTTTTATACCGTACTGTTTCTTTCTTTTAGTGGTCGTGAGCGGATTTTTGAACGAATTGTCATGGTTTGAATTCCATGGTTTTCTGTCAAGGACTTGTCATTAGCACCCCGGAGTCATAAAGTTGGCGATGTTTCAGCCTCGTGCCGTCAGTCTCCCCAGACGTATCGGATTACCGTCCGGACTATGAGAGTTAGGGATAGAGAATACTTGTGCATAAACACGTGCGCTGTAATTATTTCGTGCATACATAGCTACCCTCCGTCTGGTCCAAGGATATCATTTTTTATAAGAACTAATTAGTAGTACTAGTTAGTAGAACTAGTTAGTAGAACCAAGGAATTCAACATTGCAACGCCTGTTTTTATCGCTATCTACCAAAAACGGTTAAGCAATTGTTTTATGACCGTACATTCTAAGACGACGACGAACACTTAATTAGAATGCTTTGTGTTTTCAAATTTTCACAGACTATAACATTTCACGCGAATGTTCTTCTACGAAAATGAAATTCAGGTGACGGTCACTAGGTGGTAGGACTCTTGTACTGCCTTGAAGTTCTTCTACGTATGTACATATTACTTGCGCCAACAGCAGGGCTAGCGCTGCTACGTTCCGGTCTGTACTGAAGGGTATACATTACACACAGGTGACGTACCTGGTATAAGAAAATAAAAAAATGGTAAAATATAATAAAATATTAATATGTTATATTAATATTTTATTATATTAAATTATACCTATTGTATATTGCGCTAAGTTTACTTATGTATACTAATTATATGATATGTTCTCTAATTTCTCAGCTTTCGCCAGCACAGATCCTGGACCGGGAACTCTCCCGTTCTTAGGATTATTTTCGATGATTTCCATAAGGTTAATAAACAATATATATATATATATATATATATATATATATATATATATATATATATATATATATATATATATATATATATATATATAGAGAGAGAGAGAGATCTCTTTACGGTAAATGTTGATCAGACGCGACTTCACGCGAGCACTTTGTTGATCCAATATGCATCTCTGGTAACTAATGTGGCTCCGACCGGATCAACATCTGCACTCACGAGACTGTTTGCTAGCGTTTGCCGAAGTTGATCCAATATACAAATCCACCTTGCGATGGTTACGGAAAATGTTGATCCGATTTAAATGAGCCAATCAGAGCACAGCAAACGATAAGATAAACGATCGGATTGGCTGTATGCAGCCGCGACGTTGCCGTTTCGTATCTTTGGCGATACAAGCTACAGATTAAATGCGTGTTATGTAATGCATTCAGGGTGCTGTTTGGTCTA